>ML786669.1:369264-455517 GCA_009831015.1 Picea engelmannii
TCATATTTTTGTCGAATGCAATAAACCCAAGTTTTTCTAGTTGCATCATAAATAAAAGTAACATAATAACGAGAGACACCAAAAGATGATACCTGAGCTGGTCCCCATACATCTATATGCACAAGCTATAACCTTTCACTCTTCTTTTTTTTTCCGACTCTGAGAAATCTGACTCTCTTTTGTTTTCCATAAACACAATGCTAATAGAAATCCAAATCAATTTGTTTAAGACCTGGAATTTTTTTTATTTTGTGAAGTATATGCATCCCCTTCTCACTCATGTGTCCAAGCCTATGATTCCATAATGTTTTATCCACTCTTGTAGAAGCTAAAGATATAGAAGAGTCAGTATTACCAGTACATAAATACCATGTACCTACATTCTCTCCTTTTTCTATCACCAGTGATCCTTTGGTGACCTTCCACACCTTATTTGTAAATATGGATATACAAACTTCACTTGCCAATTGCCCTGTTGAAATTATATTTTTCCTTAGATATGGAATATGTCTTACCTCTTTCAAAACCCATTGGTTTCCATTCCTTTGCTTTATTTTTACCTTTCCCATTCCAACAATTTTGCATGGTGCATCATCACCCAAATGAACCTGTCCAAAATCACCTTGAGCATAATCTAGAAAATGTTTCCTATGGGGTGTGGCATGAAATGAAGCCCCTGAATCTACTACCTAAGACTCAAAAATATTATCTACAAAAGAATCAAAGCATCTTGTAACACATCACCTGTTACATTTTCTTCCTAATTTTTCTCCCACTGTCCATCTCTTTGTTTCTTTGGAGCTCTGCTGTCTTTCTTCAGATGTCCTTTATTCCCACAATTCCAACACTCTATCTTTCCCAGTCTAGATTTAGATCTGCCCTTCCTAGAATTCTCGCGGTTCCCTGAGCCCTTTCCTTTATCCTTTTGTCTTCCCCTATTCTCCATGTTTAACACATTCCCTGTTCTTTTCTGCCGCATTTCCTCGCTAAGGATAACACCAACAACATAGCCACATTTTAAAGTGTTTGAACCAGAGACAAAATTACTTACAATCATGACCAAGCTGTTCCAACTTTATAGCAATGAACACAACATTAGAAGAGCCTTGACTCATCATGAAATTCCACTTTTACGAAACTTATTTGATTAATAACCGTATTAAATTCATTTAAATGATCTGTAATAGACCCACCTTCTGACATATTCATGTTAAATAATATCTTCATTAGAAATACCTTATTGAACTTCGGGGGTTTTTCATACAATTTATCCAATTTTCCCATCAGTTCCTTCGTTGTCTTTTCTTTCGAAAGATTGAAATCCACCGAATTTACGTGTGTCAACCGCATCGTTCCTAGTGCCTTTCTATCAAGAACCTCCCATTATTTGCCCTTCATGGCCATCGACTTATTTTCTATTCCACCCAATGGTAGGAATAGATCCTTCTGATATAAATAATATTCCATCTGTATCTTCCATAAATGGTAGTTTTGGTCATTAAATTTATCGCCCTAAACTTTCCATATTCCACCATTGCTCCGACTCAAACCAAAAACCCTCTTTTCCTGCGAGTTACCTTTCGCTCCAATACCAGTTTTTAGAAAAATAGGATCACAGAGCAATAAAATAAAATAAAAATGTAGAAACAAAACACAAAAGATACACAATAAAATAGAGACACAGATATACATGGTTCACCCAGTGTGGGATATGTCCATTGGAGAAATTTTCAGGTCCTTCCTTTATTATTATCATGTAAATGAAGGGATAAAACCTAAAACACATCTGCTGTAACTTCCACCTATTTCTCTCATAGTATTCTCCCTCACAATACAATATTCGCAATAATGCATAGATGCAATACATTTCCCTCATAAAACATGGTTTCCTTCTAGGTAAAAAGACCCTAACATAACTTCTACTGTCAGATCTGCAAACTTATAATGGATGGTCCAGATTTACTATGAAATTACAATATACATTTAAAAGGCAATTTTTTCTTCAGGGGATTCACCCCTAAACCCTTTCCGGGGGTCTTCTTTCCCCCATACCCCCCAGTCGGGGGGATGAGCCCCCTGGACCTTGCAGGGGGGTCAATCCCCCCTGCAAGCCCCCCGCATGGAGGGGTGTACAATATTCTGGGGTGTATAGTCTTCATGGGGTATAAAGACGGCTGAAACCAAAGACCTATGAAACAAGAAGATAATCATGATCCACAACCAACAACAAGAAATAAAGAAATCCTTCAAGAGTAACTGTGATAGTGATATGGTTTTAGGGCTAACTTCATGGATTATGGTGTCACTAAATCCATTTATATGAGCACCTTTGTAGAGGGAGTGCTTGCTTTCTTGAGATACCCTTTCCTCGTTATTTTTTTCATTTTGAACCCCTTAATTTTCCTTTTCATACCCAATTATCTTTTTAAATTCCCCTTTATAAGTTTTCAATATTAATTCCTTCATTTTTCTACTAGGCTATTCTCCTTTATAATTGGTGCACTCATTCACATCTGAACATGGGAGAGTAGCATTAGAGGGGGTAGAGCTCAAGCTGGCATGAGGATTTTATGGTTTTATTTTTCAATTAGTAATATCATGCATGTATAGAGTAACTGCATCAACCTTTGGGCCTTTAGCCCCTTCTTCTCATGAGAGAATGGATCATGACCCATTACTGAAGTTTGGTACACTATGTGATCCGGGATATATTTGCAGAATGAAATGAATATAGATTATTATCAAAAGATACTTAACATAGAATAATAGATATATAGTAAAATTGGTTTCTATTCAATAAAAAATAAGCTGAAACTGTAAAATGCAGTGGAAACAAGCTTGCTAGAATGGTGGCAGCTTATCTCTGAGAAGAGATGTGACGACTGTGCTCATTTTCAAGAAGAAGATTACAATGAGGCTCTAAAGGCCTTTTTACAATAAACGAGAATGTCAAAAATCCTAGACATCCAAAAAACCTAACCCTAGGAGATGAAGTGCCAAAAGTTGTGTTGGCCTCATTTGGGTAAGTTAGTACATCAACTTCCTAGGGTCGTAACTTTTGCATACGATCTCTGTTTTAGGCACACGATAGCTCGTTGGAAAGGTCTATCTGAGGAATACACATTTTGATTCTATCTATCAAATATAATTTTGACTGTGGCGAGCCCTAAAAAACATTGTTTAGGGCCTCAAAACAACCTCGCAAGTTAGGGACCTGAAAACTAGGGAAAAAAATGCCAAACTGGAAAACTGCCAAATTGACCCAGTTGGAATAGGTGGGAGGCCACCAAAATCCATCTGGATCAATCCCCCCCCCTCTAGGAAGCAATGGTCTCTATTGCGTTGAGTTCCCCCATCAGATGAGGAAATTTCTGCTGAATTTAGCCCCGGGTAGCCACTTGCCATGGTCCAGGAGATGCCATGCTTTGACAACTCAATAAAACTGGATCCTTTGCTAGTGAGTGCCCTTGATCTGTTTGTCCACAATCTAATCACTAGATTCATGTTGTATGCAGTCGAGGTTGATATCTGTTGGTGTCATCTCTTCTGATATCTCTAAGGTTTCCAATAATGGTGGGAAATACGGCCGAAGGATATCCACGTTGAACATTGGGTGAAAGCCAAGGAAAGGAGGAATGTTGAGCTCAAAGGCATTATCACCCACAACCTTGGTGATGGTGTATGACCCATAAAAGAGTGGGAGAAGATTCCGATGGGGTTATGTAAGGCACTCTTTCTGCAAGTGCAACCAAAATTTGTTTCCCACATGAAACTTATGTGGCACCCGGTGTTGATCATGGTGCTTCTTGTACTTGTCATTGGACTTCTGTAGGATATCCTGAACCCGTTGGCAGATATGTTGGATCCGCTCAATGAAACGGGTGGATTTTTCAACTTCAGTTGGAGCAGGAGATGAGTCAACTGAGGTGACCGCAAGGGGTAGTGAAACATCTATGGGACCCAATGGTTGGGATCCCAACCCCACCTGAAAGGGGATGTGGCAGATTGAGCTATGTGGGGCTTGGTTGTATCTATGTTGAACATAGGGGAGAATCACATCTGATGTGCAAGGTTGCTTGGAATTATACATCATGATATGCACAATCATTCAATTTACTACCTCAATTTGGCCATTTGTCTGAGGGTGGATGGCCGTGGATTTGGTGAGCTTGGTGTCCAACAGTGACTAGAGGCTTGACCAGAATGTGTTGAGAAATCAACTGTCTCGATCTAAGACAATGGCTTGTGGGATTCCAAAATGTACCCAACTTTGTTCAAATAAGAGCTTGGTAGTGGCCTCTGTTGTGATTCTCTTCTTGCAGATGACCATAATTTCCATCTTAGAAAAATGATCCACAACCACAAAAGCATAGTCATTGTCCTGCTTGGTGGATGGGAGGCCCGACATGTAGTCCATTGAGATGGATTCCCATGGCCTATCAGGAGTAGGAAGAGGGGTGTACATGCCCTATTTATTAGTGGTCGGTTTGGAAATCGTGTTGACAGTGCAAGACCTAATATACTTGCTGAACTCCTGTCAAAGTTTTGGCCAGTAGAAATGTTTTTGCAACATTTCCACTGTATTTTCGATGCCAAAGTGTCCTGTCACCCAACTGTATTGGGCTTCCCATATCAGCTTCACTCACTTTCTTGATGGAACACAGATATGGCCTAGATGACACAACAACTCGTACCGAAGATAGAAATTAGTGACAACTGCGTTTGCACCCAACATTTGGTAGGTGGTGGAGAAGTCCATGTCTGTCTCATAGATTTGGGGCCATATAAAGGTATCATGGCCGCAAGAGTCTAGAACCATGGTGAGTGACATGACTGGTGGTTTGCTGAGGCAATCAGTGATGTAGTTGGTGCTTCCCATTTTATACTTGATGTTGAGGTGGAATTGGTGTAAGTACATGGATCACTTCTGATGGAAATCATTATGCAATTTGACTTATGTCTGCATGAACTGAAGTGGCTTATGATCAGTGTGGATGACTATTTCCTTCCCAAGAATGTAATGTCTCCACTGGTGACATGATTGCACAATGGAGTACATTTATTTGTCACAATTAGGGTACTTACATACAACATATGATAGTATCTCACTATGATAGGCCATGGGGTGGATGTGCTGAGTGAGAACAATGCCCACAACATATTCTGAAGCATATGTCTCGATCTCAAAGGGCTGCTACAGGTCTAGTAGTGAAAGTACTTGGGTTGAGCACAAGCGCTGCTTCAAATCATTGAGCACTTGTTGTTGGGACCAGACCCACACAAATTTCTCCTTACCACCACCCATGGTTACTTGGCTGAGGGCCCATCCAATATGGGAGAATCCCAACACGAACCTCCAGTAGAAATTGGCAAGGCCCAAGAAGCTCTGAAGATTAGTGAGTATGGTTGGGGCTGGGAAGTCACGAATGACTTGGATTTTGGATGGATCCACATGTACGCAATCCTGATCAACGATGTAGCCCAGGTAATGAACCACGTAGATTCTGAAGGAACATTTTTCCAAGTTGGCGTAGAGCTGGTGCTGCTGGAGGGTGTGAAAAACCTGCTGAATATGATGCAAGTGTTCTTCCCAAGTCTTGTTGTATATGAGGATGTCATCCATATACACCACTAAAAAATTATTGGTGAATGGTTGTAGGATATCATCCATCATCCTCATGAAAGTGGTTGGAGCATTTGTAAAACCAAAGGGCACGACCAACCATTCAAAAAGGCCTTCCTTTGACTTGAAGGCAGTCTTCCATTCATCTTTATGTTCTATTGGGACCTGGTGGTAGGCAGACTTCAGATCACTCTTACTGAAGTATTTGGCCCCCATGAGCTGATCAAGGAGGTCGTCAATTCGGGGAATCGAGTACTGGTTTCTGACTGTGATTTTATTCAGGGCCTGGTAATCAATGTAGAGTCGCCAGGTTCCATCTTTCTTCTGTACCAGCAGGATTAGGCTCCCACAAGGTTATGAGATGGGATGGATGTGCCCCTTGTGGAGCAGTTATTGGATCTGTCGCTTGATCTCCTCATTCTATAACAAAGAGTGATGATAGACTAGCCCATTGGGAAGCGGTGCGTCGGGGGTCAGATCGATGGGGTTCTTGACCTAATAGTGCAGAGGTACCCCGGTAGGTGAGAAGAAGATATCTGAGTATTCTTCCATGGAATTATCCACTTTCTTCTGCTATATGGAGAGGTCGGCCATGGAGACCCTATATGTGGCTATGATATTTCACTCATCCTGAGAGTGAATCACAAAGAAGACAAACTTCCCTGTCTGAGAGATGATCTTTCTGCATTGCTTGGTAGAGATCAAGGAAATAACACTGGGTGGGACTGCCTTGGGTATCCTGTACAATTTCTTGTTCAAAGTAATAATAACACATGAGGCCTAGACTCATATATAACATGAATTTTCCATAAATATGGTTGGACAAAAGAACATTACAAACTTCGAGAGGGGAAACATCACACAATACATCCTCTTTGAAGGGCTTGATGTCGTATGACATGAGACATTGTTGTCTAATGCGGATGTTTCTTCCTTAGTGGAACCATCCGATGGTGTAGGGTTGCGGGTGTGGCATTCTCGGTAGGGAGAGTCGCTTGAAAACCTCTGCTGAGATGAGGTTCTTCTGGCTACTTCTATCAATGATGAATTGCAACAGGGTACCCTTCACCCACATCTATGAATGAAAAATGAGCTCACCTTCCTCTGGCTCATCTGGTTCACCTGGCAGGAGCTTGGTGGTAGAAATGGTAGCACTCGGTTCTGAGTCAATGATCTGTCTCCCCCTTTCAGGTTATGACTTAGAGTCGGAACCCACATCTGATTCAGAGGATATCACCTCAACCACGAGTGACTGCTTCGAGCAACAATCAACAGTGTTATGCCAGGGGCTCTTATGGAAGTCGCACCACTTCCCGATATATTTCTTTGTCTTTTCAATGTCCTTCTTTGCTTGCAGCCTGGATTGGTTTTCCTTAGGTTGTCTATCTTTACTCTATTCTTTTTTCTACGGGTTGGGGATGCCCTTCCTGGATTTTCCTTTGAGGGGTTCCCAGGACCAAATTGTCGCGTCTTTTGTTTGAGCTTATGCTCGATTTTGACGACATATCGGTAGGCCGTGCCCAAGGATGAGATGTCTAGAAAATCCATTTCGGCCTGGATGTATCTATGCAGACCACCGCGATACTTGAGCACCATATGTCATCTAGAATATTTGATACCCATCTTGGTGTGCAAGGTATGGAAGATATATGTGAACTCGGGCATCGCTTGGTCTCTTTCCTGATGCAACGTGGTCCATTTTGTGTATAGGTTGTCATAAATTCCAAAAGGGTAGTATTGTTCCTTAATAACATCCCTGAAGGACTCCCAAGTGACTGGGACTGTAAATAATGAGGGTTCCTTTGTTTCCTTTTGCTCACAAAAAGTTTCCCACCAATCTTTGACATGGGGGACGACTTTGAGGAGCGCAAAAATAATATTTTCTCTATTCGAGAAGCTATGGAAAGAGAAATACCCTTCTAGAAGATTCAACCATTTGTCTACCGCATCTTCATCTATATGAACTTCAAATATTATAATATCGAATTTGATTTGTACCTTTAAGGGGGCAACGCCTCCGTTTAAGGAAGATGCATCGCTTGTTGGTAGGCACCGAAGGATCTGTGCAAAACTATCCATCATCTCATTCCTCTGTTGCGTTAGGGATTCCTCGAGCAAAATTTTAAAGGGATCTCTTGTCCCATAGTAATTCTTTTCTTTTGCCATGAGAGCTTGTTTAGGCATGTAATATATTTTTTCCTCAAGAGAAACAAGCTCGAGACTCAATTCTTTGTACCTTGACCTCATTGGGGACATGTATTAAGAATGACAAGGAGAAGACCACTCTGATACCACTGATCTGGAATATATTTGAAGAAAGAAATGAATACATATTATTATCAAAATATTCTTAACACAAAATAACAGATATACAATAAAACTAGTTTCTATTCAATAAGGAAGTAAGATGAAACTGTAAAATGCAACAGAAACAAGCTTGCTAGAATGGTGGCATCTTATCTTCGAGAAGAGATGTGACGGCTATGTTCATTCACAAGAATAAGATTAAAATGAGGCTCTGAAGGCCTTATTACAATAAACAGGAATTTCAAAAACCCTATACATCCAAAAAAACCTAACCCTAGGAGATGAAGCGCTAAAAGTCATGTGTGTCCCATTTGGGTAAGTTAGTACATCAACTTCCCGGGGTCGTAACTTTTTCATATGATCTCTGTTTTAGGTGTGTGATAGCCCATTGGAAAGGCCTATCTGAGGTCTACACATTTTTTTTTTTTTTTTTCAAAAGTATCCCTCATTATGCCAGCCCTAAAAAACGTTGTTTAGGGCCTCAAAATGACCCCGCAAGTCAGGGACCCGAAAACTAGGGAAAAAACTGCCAAACTAGAAAACTACCAAAATGAGAGACTTGGAATAGGTGGGAGGCCACCAAAATCCATATGGATCACTATGAGAGGCTACAATATGGAAAATGTTAAGTATTGCGGGGAAATTAATTTTACCCTTGTGAGCCCCCCCCAGTAGTGCCCATTTTCCTTGGGTGGTGACAACATGGGACTAGGGAACATAAGCTAACCACCAAGGTGAAACAAGGAAAATAACACAATTTCCCAATCCAGTGATCCATTATCCAACTTCAACCAAATATCTTCATACACATGCCCAACAAATAAAGCACAACATTTTGCGTGAGAGAAGGACTAACATACCTCATGGCGAAATTGGCTTACTATCTCCCATACAATGGGTTGCTTGGATGTGATGAGCTTTGGTTGTCCTATAGTTGTAAATTTTAATGAGGGGGGTTGTTGGGATGCCATCTGTGGACATGATGATGATCATCATGGTCGTTATCATGTTCTCCATTGTGGGCCATAAGACATGATCTCCTCTAGTTACCCCTAGGCATGGGGGGGTAACATCTGGCTCCAACATGGGGACATGTGCTTACCATAGAATGCATGAGAACCTAAGTATATATAGTTTCCAAGACCTACAATCCTACGCCCACTTCAAACAACAACACCCTTTAGAACTATCATCCAATGGATGTGATCCATTGGAGTTAGCAATAAATCCAAAACCATGCTGAAAAGAAAAAAATTCACCAAGATACAAAATGATAGAGCAATGGTATACAATAATTAAGTGTAATTTCCTAACATGTATTCATTATATACAAATGAGAGTGAAATATATACAAGAATATGAAAGCCTATAGTAGCATGAATGCATGATGAAAATATATACAAATGTAATGCATGGTGCAAATTCCTACCTAGTTATATTAATCTATGTTAGCTTTGGGAAGTCAAGTAAATTCAAATCCATTTGTAAGGTACCACCATTATAAAACAATTTCTAGACAAGAGGATTCCCCAAACATATGGGACATCTATGACCACGATGTTCATTAGAAAGACTATCACAGGATATCAATCAAGGAAAACCTTCAAATTTTCTATCATGCCATATGTGGGAATATCCTTGGATTCAATTCCATAGAAATTTCTATAAGGCCTCATGACTTCCAAAACTAATTGTCTCATTACCTTCAAGGCCATAACATTTTCACCCACCCATGAGTCAACCATACAACTATTCAAATTCTTATTGTTCATCTGTAGGGAAATGTAGAAAGGTGGGTGCTCATCATAATGTGGTCTGAAATGATTATATTGCAACATCACATGAGGGTCTTCATGTTCCCCTTGTACTCTAAAGAATTTCTCAACTTTTATTCTCATCGAAGGGATATTAATTATTTTTGTTAGAGTTACATGGACATTCGTATTTGGAAAACTTGAACTAGGAGGAAAATTGTTTGTAGGTGGTGAAGGAGGGCTTGGTTGAGGGAATCTAGGGTCACTGGGAGGATCTTGGGGCACATTTCTTTGTCTAGTGTACACTTGTAATTCTCTCTTCCTAAAATTCTCCTTTGATTCCTCATCCATTTTCTTTATGATCTCCATCCCAGACCTCCTGGATGCTTCTCTCTTTCCCTACTCAAGTTGTTTTGGTGTGATATTGAGGCACTCTTAGGGAGATATGAAAAATATAGAGTTTATGGTATCAAAGAAATCCATGTGATCAGGCTCCCCATTACCCCTAGGGAACTCATGCTCCCAATGTGAATCCCCAGAAGGTAGACACCAAGGAGTCTCTTCTTGACTTATAAAATTTGAAGGATATAGAGTGTTAGGAACCCTTTGTTCATTTGGGGCCCTTGGTTTCCATGCTTGGTTTGATCTCTGAGGTTGGCCCCTAAAGGGAGGCTTGATGGATTGTTGTTGCACCCTCTCCAAATTAGTTATCTCGTTCATCATTAGGGTTTGATTTTTGGTGAGGTCATTTATTGCTTCTTCAATCCTTTGTTCCCATGGAGTGCTAATATATTGAGTGGGCTCAACATTATGTAATGTTATTGGTTTGGTATTAGCCTTGGTTCTTGGGGCACAAAAAGGTTCTACCTTATAGAATTAAAGATCAACCTCAATTTTTGCAGCCAGTTCTTGGGCTTCTTCAATGGTATTTGGAGTCATATTCCTGAGCATGAACCCAAAATGTCCTGCAAAAGCCTTAACATAGAGGAGAAGGAGATGATATTTTCCGGGGTGAATGTTGTTAGGTATCTGTTGGAGCAATTTTTAAAACTTGACATCAAACTATTTGACACTTTTATTCTCTATATTTTTTATTTTTGTTAGTCACAACAACAATAAGTTAGGGTCTTCCTTAGCACCCCACCTTTTCAGAAAGGTCTCTTCGAATTGATCCTAGGTATTAATACTTTTTCTAGGGAAACTATTGTACCACCTCCTAGCATCATCAATAAAAGTGGATGAGAAGAGTTTCATCAACACATATTCAACATCATCACTCAAAGGATTGAGTTGGAAAAAGGCCCAAAAGTTATCCAAATGCTCTTCAACAATAATCACATCATTACCAAAAAATGTGGGAAACCACTTTTAAAACATCAGAGGCATCTGTCGAGGGTATCCTAGGATATCATGCATGTATAAAGGCTTAAATATATTGGACACCCATTTATTTTGAGCTATTGGAGATAAAGGAAGGTTTTCATTGAACAAGGATAGGATTTAATTACAGGTGAGTTGTGAGGAACCCTTCTCTTCTAGTCCTTAGGAGGGTTATTGCACCTCCTTGGGATTTGTGGAGTTTCCACATGGTCCCTTTAGGATCATCAAAGGAAAGTGAGGGAATCACCCTCAGTGGATTCACTAGGTAAACTTGTAAGATAATGACTTCAAGAGGATTTTACCAAGTATTTTTTGTGAGGGTAATGAATCAATTTTTGCTAGCAACGATGCCAAAATGTTATCACAGGATTTGTACTTGTGAAAATCCCACCAAAATATCCCCGAATATTGCATAACTATGGAAGAAACTACCACTGTCATCTAAGTAGGATTTTCCCTCATTTTAGTGATGGAGTAGGTCCACCATAAGGGAGGATTCCCTAGTGACCTCAAGGGATAAAATAACAAGTTTAATAGCCAATCCTACCTCCCTCTATCTTGATCACCAATTTGCTGGTCTAGGTATAGGAAGGATAAATAGATTGTAAGGTGATTGTTGTACCTTCTCGGAACAAGAAACAATTAGCAACATATATATACAATTACCAATCTAAAGCATGTAACAATGACCTCTCTAAACACTAGAAAAATTAAATTGCACTTGGTTGTTGCAAATCAAAACAGTAAACTAGTCTTATGACAATAATATATATTTTGTAACAATATTGAGATAAATTTCTCATAAATGTAGAAATTTAGCATGAAGAGTAAGCATTCATTAGGCATAAAGTTATCTAGTTTCTAGAGATAAATTTTGAACAAGTTAAGCCACCTTTAGATGAGTGTATGCAACAATTTAATGTATTTTTAGATGTTTGTAGCAAATGTTTATAACAACAAGAAGAAATATTGCAAGTTTGTTAAGGTTAGAGTTAGTAAAGTTAGTAGAATACTTGAGAGATTTGAAAAGGGGGTTTTATCAATTACTTTCACCACAATAGTTACTTCTAGATTAGTGCCTTTACCATTCTAGGGCTATGGAGTCTCAAATGAATTCGAGATTGAAGGTTGATCTAATTGAAACCAAGAGGTAGAGTCTAAATCCTAAGGTGCAAGCACATTTGGGCCTTAGGCTTTATACTTTGAGGAGAAGGACGTCTAGGGTGCAAGAACTTTTGGGCCTTAGATATTGTTTCTCCCTTCTTGCATATTCACTTAGATAAAATATCAATTGTCTAGGGATAAAATCCTAAAGTTCTATCACTTTAGGGATTTAGGGTTCTAACCCTAGAAAAGACAATTCACAAATTTTGGACAAGTAAAATTTGTGAGAGGAAGAAGCACTTATGTTACTCTCTTAGGGTTTCAACAAACAAGAATCCTTGCAGAAAAATAGAAATTTCACTATTTACATCAACAATATACCATAGAATTCCAGAAAATTACTTACTTTATCCAAGAAGACAAGAGCGCAAAACCTTAATTTCATAAATATCCATCCAAAATAGCGAGAGAGAGAGAGAGATGAAATAACAAAAATACTAGAAGAGTTAAACCATAATGGTGAGGAATGATGATGAAAATGAAAAGGATAGTGATAGTATTCTTATAGGAGGATAGCCTAGCATAATTTGTCCATAGAAAATGTTAACATCAAAATAGAAATGGGGCCGACCCCTAATTATCCCTTTACAAATGCTAATATGTAAAAAATATTTCATAAATGAGCCACAAATGTGAGATGTTGATCCCTCCTAGGAAAGTAGGAGGCCTCCAAAGGCCACATGGCACCAATCTAGAGTGAGGTGGGATAAAATGATGTCTTCCCTCACCCAAATTCATGCCAACCATCATCGATACCCTAGGTGTACACCAAAACCTAGTTGCATCAAACCCTCAAAGATGATTTCATCATCAAAATAGGGCCAATGTCCCAGATCTAGATGCTACGTCTAGGTTGGAGGGAGATGCATCTTGTCTCTTCAAGTTATCTCTCTAGTTGTTGTTGCAATTTCCCTTATGTAGTGAATAAATAGGCTTTGGGGTACTCTTCTCAGCCTATGGGTTTCCGTCCCATATGTGTTCCATCTTGACTGAATTTGCTCAAACCAAGCCCGTATTTCCATCATCTAAGGTTCCAAGGATGTGAGAGTTGATGTTTAAGGGTGGCGAGTCACTGAATGACCCACTTCTTAGGTACAACGTCTGAGGGGAAAAATTAGGATGTCCCTCAAAGAACCATATCAGGGTCATCCAATACAAAGTTAGCCAAGGTCCACAAGAAACATTAGTCCTTAATGCATGCAAAGTAACTTTTTACTTAAGATATAAGCCATGTAAACAATTCACCTCAATATCCCCTTCGAGCATGACACCAACCTAGGACCTCATTTGAGTTGGAAAGTTTAAGTATGGGAGGGCCTTCATCCAACCCTATTATGTGTGCCAATCTAGATAGAAAAGAAAATACCCAGGTAGAGGGATAGGTCTCGACGAAAGCAGGAAAGAAAGAAACCCTTCAAGAGTAAGAGTGATAGTGATATGGTTTTAGAGCTTACTTCATGGATTATGGTGTCACTAAATGAATTTGTATGAGCGCCTTTGTAGAGGGAGCACTTGCTTGCTTGAGATACCCTTTCCTCGGTAATTTTTTTATTCTAAACCCCTTGATTTTACTTTTCATACCCAATTATATTTTTCAAGTCCCCTTTATAAGGTTTCAAGCTTCATTCCTTTATTTTTATACTAGGCTATTTTCCTTTATAATTTGGTGCATTCATTCACATCTGAACATGGGAGATTACCATTAGAGGGGGTAGATATCAAGATGGCATGAGGATTTTATGGTGAAAATTTTCAATTAGCAATATCATGCATGTATAGAGAAATTGTATCAACCTATGGGCCTTTATCCCCTTCTTCTCATGAGATAACGGATCATGACCCATTATCGAAGTTTTCTACACTATAAGAGGCTCCAGGATGGAAAGTGTTAATTTTGGTGGGGAACAAAATGTTACCCTTGTGAGGTTCCCCTAATAGTACCCCTTTTCCCTGGGTGGTGAAAACATGGGTCTAGGGAACCGAAGTTGACCACCAAGGTGAAACAAGGAAATTGACACAATTTCCCAAGCCAATGATTCATTATCCAACTTCAACCAAAGATCCTCATCCACATGCCAAACAAATTAATCACAACACTTTTCATGAAATAAGGACTAACATACCTCATGGTGACATTAGCTTACAATCTCCCATACATTGGGTTGCTTGGATGCGATGAGGCTTGGTTTTCCTATAGCTATAAAGGTGAATGGAGGGGACTGTTGGGAAACCATTTATGGGCATGTTGATGATCATCATGTTCGAGATCATGTTCTACATTACGGGCCATGATACATGATCTCTTCTATTTACCCCTAGGCATGGAGGGGTAGCAAGGTTGAAGTAAAATCAACATTAGGGAGTGTGAGAGTCAATTTGCTTGGGGAAAGAGAGGAAATTTGTATAGAGAGGAGAAGTATTTTTTGGACTTTTGGGTTGGGAGACTGAACAATAAGTAGAGAAAAAGCAAGAGGATCTCTGGAGATGTAACAACAATGTAGGGTAAATTCTATAGAATTTTGGAGTTGTATACTGAAGAACCAGGTTGTTAGGCCTAAACAGTGAACTCCTATGTGGGTTGCACTAGAACAACAAGTTATTGTTGTGTTGTTTCCTAGTAGTTTTCCTAGCACATATTTCCCTTGAGTTTTCAATAGTGAGATTCCTAGTTATTCCAAAGAGACCCTAATAAATGAATGGGATTCCCAATGGATTGAGAGCAGTGAAGGAGTACATTTCTTGGGTTGGACAAGTCAAGAGGAAGAAATCTAGTGGAAATCGAGATAGTTGTAGGAGAATGGAGAATGCCAGTGGGTTTTGGGATATCTGAGCTATGAGTATTTGGTGATAGAAAATCTCTTTTGTGTATTCATAACCCAAGATTGAGGGTTACTTGTTGTTGATATATAGAACAAAAAGTCTATGGTTTGGTGGAACGTCTGTCCCAAGTAGTTGGTTGCACAACTGTCCTGAAAAGATAAGTGTTTATCAATGTTATGTGTTGTTGGCACAGGGGAAGACCCAGGGTTCAACTCTAACAGTGCACCAACACACCCTAACTACTGGCCCTTTCGACAACACTTGTGGAGCAGATGAAGTCTCACCCGAAGTAGCAATAGGGGGGGTTGCAGGACACAAGTGTCTACAACCAGAGGAAGTTCAAGATGATTCCAAAATAACCATGCAAGATAACCTAGATATTCTTAACAATATTATTCTTAACTTCGCAAAGTTAGTTATATCTTCCTATCTTTAGTAAGGAAAATAATAATGCAATCATAATATAAAAGATAGAAAATAAGTAAACATCAATCACATAGAACAACAATATTTTACGTGGTTCACCCTCTCCCTAGGGCTATGTCCACAGAACTGTGTTTATTGATAAAGTAGATGAAAATATATTGTTTTATCTGCACACTCAGCTGCAGATCCTTCTCTCTCTCCTCTTTATCTCCCAACCCTGTGCACCCAGATGCAGAGTCGATCTTCGTACCCAATTGAATATCTAGAATACAAGAATTCTCTAAGACATAACACTTTTACATCTCACTCTCTCTATCAACAACCCTCTCAAGTCTTCTAGACCTGTATTTATCATTCCATGTCTCTTAGAAACCCTAGACCGAAGTCTAGGTGCCAAAACCCTAGGTACCAAAACCCTAGGTCCACATAACCCACATTTTAAGGGCTTCGCCAACCTATTCTTCCTTCTTCTTTGCGAGGTTCTCCAAAGCACCCATTAGTGTCTTCTTCCACTTACTGACTTGTCTCCAATATGTCTTCTTTGCTGCTTTGTCTTCCTTGATATTCTCTTTCAACAACTTTCTTTCCTTTACTTCATTCCTTCTTTTATGCTTCTTTAACCATTTTGACCCTTCCTAAGTTTTTGTGCCTTCCACACACTTTGTTCTTTTACTTTCTTCTTCCTTAATTTTTGATTTCTTCCATAATACCTGCCCAAGGGCCAATAGATCCCCAACACTCACATGTGACTCATCCAGAGTCAATGTAGGCTCGAACTTCTTGTATTACTTTGACTGCAGACGGTGCAAAGAAGCCTGTGATTTCTACTCTGTCCCTCCCTATCTTGTGCATATTATCTTTTCTGTGTCTGGTACCCAATTTCAACTGCACCTGGTACCTATACCCTTCTTCCTTGATTTTACTGAGAGGTGCAAGGCAGCTCGTTGTCATAATATAGTTTCAATCGGCTCCCATTTACTAAAACATCCTTCCATTCTCCATTAAGGGTGTTCAACTGCACAACTCCACCCTCTGTAACATAGGCAACCTCGAATGGCCCAAGCTAGAGTGTCCTGAACTTTCCTGGATGCTTCATGAACTTGATGTCGTATAAAAGTACTGAATATCCTTGTTTAAATTCTTTCTTCTTGATATGTCTATCATGGTAAGCCTTTTCTCATTCTTTTTGTACCTGCTGATGAAATCGTGCAATGAATCTGTCTTCCTCTAATTCTATCAACTACGTGAGCCTGTCTTGAACAATGTCGGTGTCATCCATACCTGTAAATGTTGCAATTCTCAAACTAGGAACCAAATATTCCATAGGTAACACTTCTTCCAGGCCATAAACTAACTTAAAGGGAGTCTGCATTGTTAGCTTTTTGCAAGTAGTTCGATAATGCTATAAAACTGTTGGAATTCTCAAATCCTAATCATCTCTGTTAACACTGCAAATCTTAGTCAACACTGTCTCCAAGATCTTATTAAAAGCTTCAACTGTACCATTCGCATGTGGGTGGTATGGTGTGATCTTTTGATGGTGAACTTCGAACTCCTGCGTCAATGATTCAATAGTTTTGTTAATGAAGTGTGTGCCTTAATCACTCATAAGGATCTGTAGGTGTCCAAATCTGGTTATGATATCATCAAAGATGAACTACACAGTTGTAGATGTACTACAATCCTTAACTGCTCTTTCTTCTGCCCATATGGTTAAATACTATGTAGTAGTGATAATGTATCAAGCTCCTGTGCACTTTCTTGGTGGGTTGATAGGTACCACACAGTCAATAGCCCATTTCTCAAATGCCTGTAAATTTAATTGAGGTGCTAAAGGCATATCATCCCTTATGGATGGCTTCCCTACTCTTTGACATACATTGCAGGCTCTGTAGTATTCCTTAGCATCCTTATGTAAAGTGGGCCACCAGAGGCCAGCTCTGAGAACCTTTTTCATTGTTTCTTTCCCTGCATAATGTCCTCTTGCGATGCCTTCATGTGCTTCTTCAAGAATCAATGGTCTTTTTGAATCCATAACACATCTTCTTAAGATCTCATCTGGTCCCATCTTATATAACTGTCCAGCTATAAGTTGAAAATATGCAGCACAGACTAATTATTGGTTCTTCTAAATAATTGTATACTTGCGAGGTGCCATTCCTGTGGATAGGAAGTAGACTATCTCGGTGAAGTGATCATCGAATTCTCTGATGGCCAACAACTGTGCATCTGGTATTATATCATCCAAACTGGTAGGTTCCTCTCCATGTTCTAATATTGATAAATGGTCAAGTCCCTTATTCATTTTTCCTGGCTTGACCATGATCTCAAAGTCATACTTATGGAATAATAATATCCATCTGCATATCCTCCCCCCCAAAATTGGCTTGTTGACTAAGTACTTCAATGTAGAATGATCAATAAACATCTTAAAATTTCCTCCCAACAAGTAGTGTCTGAATTCTGCAACGCATTTACCGTAGATAAGCCTTCTCTTTCAATGGTAGTATAATTCATTTCAAATGTAGAGATATTCTTGCTAGCAAAGGATATAGGGTAGTCAATATCTTTTGCACCTGGTTATGCTAAAAATGCTCCTAATGCAATGGATGAAGCATCAACATGAACATGGAATTCCTTACTCCAATATGGAAAAACCAAAATAGGTGCAGTGACCATTTTCTTCTTTAATGTGTCGAAGCTCTGCTGAAATTCCTTGGTCCATTGAAACTTACTATCATTTTTTAACAACTTTTCCATAGGTGTCGTTATCTGTGCGTATCCCTTAATAAACTTTCTATAATATCTAATGTGTCCCAATGCAGTGCGCAACTGTCTAACCAAAGTAGGAGGAGGTAGATCAACAATGATATCAATCTTGGAAGGATCTACCAACAACCCCTACTTACACACAATGTGTCCTAACAACACTCCAAAAGGTGAAAATAAAATACACTTCTTCAAGTTTAGGGAAATCTGACATTTCTTGTACTTATCTAACATTAATATCAAACATTCAATATGGTCTTTCAATAGACTTAAAAAGGTCCAGTCATCAAAGTATGCCTCCAAAATATTATGTAAAAATTCTTTAAACACTTCGACCACCACCCTGGAAAAGATGGTTGGTGCATTCTTCAAACCAAAAGGAATCATAGTGTACTGAAAAGAACCCCATTCTATTGCAAATGTAGTCATATGTATGTCCTCCTTAGCAATTTTGATATGGTGATAGCCTGGAAATCCATCTGTGAATGAATAAACTTCATGTACTCCTACATTATCTAGAACTTCATCAGTAAAAGGTGTAGGAAATGGATCATATGAACATGCATCATTCAGTTTCCTTAGATCTACACAGATTCTGATTTCTCCTGATTTCTTATCTTGGACCACCATAGGGATGATCCATTCAGATTCTTCAACTAGTTCTATGATTCCTACTTTCAACATTCTATCTAATTCAATCTTAACTTTCTTCTTGTACTTGGGATTCATTCTGTAATGCCTCTGCTTGCCAAGTATTTCATTTTCTTTCCAAGGTATCTTCATTTCTCCCATGGGCCCTTTAATGCCCTTCATGTCTATAAACTTGGTTGGAAACAAGTCCTGATATTCATGCAATAGTTCTGTAATCTTACTAATAGTAGCATCATCCCAATAGTCTCCAACATTTGCCAACTTAGGTGTTTGTTCTGTTCCAATATTAACTTTCTTAATTTTAATAGGATGCCCAACAAAAGGTAACTCAATCCATAGCCCTTCTATATCTCGTTGTCCTTTTGTTTCTAAAATTTTCACATTCCTAGGGTCATCATCTTCATCAACATTAATATTATAACAACCTTGTAACCTTTGAAGAGGTACAATCCATTCATCTTCTTCTTGTTCCAGAAGGAGGTTATGTACTTCCTCAAAGACCTTCCATCTTATAATTTGTAAATCCTGATCTACTGTGGGGTACTGAATTTCAAATAGGAACATAGCTATAAAGTTATGGGTCATACCATACCAATATGTAGTGGCTAAGTGCAGTTCTTCTTGAAGATACAAGTTGATAGGTGTAGTATCTAAGGTGTTAATGAACTTATGTACCCACTGTTCTTTAGGAATGCGGCTCCAGGCTTCCACACAACTTCGCATATGGTCCTTAGGACAACTCTGACCTATGTATCTAACTTCACAACCTTCATCTTGGTCTGAAAAGTGCACTGTGAAAAAGGTGCGACATTGTACCCATTCCATGATGTTCTTCTTGTGATCTTCCCACCATCTAGATGGTGTTTCTTTCAAGGCTTAGTCTAGTGCCAACAACCTATGTTGTACTGGTACAATTCTCTCAAATTCAACTAGAAATTTCTCTAAATTATTCAAGATATCAAATTTTGGAAGATTACTTACTTCTGTGCCAATCCAACGAACTAATTTAGTCAATTTGGCACACCTCCATGTAGAGAATTCATACATTATGTTCTGCTAATTTTCCAATGCTTCTTCTGAATTTGAGGAGCATGCACTTTCAATTTGCCAAATTAGATTTCCATCTGTTGTAGGATTAATATAATCCTGTTGTCCTACTGTCAATTTATAGGTGTTCTCTAGCTCGTAGGCACGATCTTCTTCCCTTATAGGTTTTGTGTATATGCAACCTTCATCATGATCAAGAGGTGTAATGACCATAAGGCCATCACCCTCAAATGTCATTATTCTCTTTTTTAGGTAAAAAACAGTCAAGTTGTTGGAAGCCCAATCAATAGCCAACAACGCAGGATAAGGACAACTATCATCAACAATATCAATTACTTTGAAGTCTTCAAATGTCCTCACTCCGTCGATGTCTACAGGGACATGCTCTAGTCTTCCAAAGGGGCTCACCGCCTGCTGGTTAGACATCATGAGCCTAATAGGAGAGTAAATGAATTTAGGTTTTCTCATTAATTGGTAAGTCTTCTTCGTCATAACATTTACTTATGATCCCAGGTCGAGGACCACATAGTCTATGTCATAGTCTCCAATCTGATCGCTAAGGTGCAGTTCCTTACTTGTCCTCCTTTTTCTAGATACTTGATTCACAACTCTATTAAGTAGAGGTTCTATTCTTCCAATTTCATATTGTCTTATCAGGTGTTGAAGTTCCTGCACAACTCTTTCATCTTTAATCAAATTAATACAAGTATACAAAAAGTCCACAAGCTTTCTTACCTCTTTTCCCTGTCTAGGTAGGGTAGACTGATAAAATGTTAGAGGCATTTCACATTCCCTTACTTCCGGTTGTGCCCTAGATGAATAAGCCTGTTCACCTCCAAATTCTCTCCTTGCTTCTTCAAAAGTATGATTTTATTTCCTTTGATCAAATAATGGCGCCTTCTCTACGGCTCTTTTGATCCCTGATCCCTCTGTAGTCTTTCCTGAAGTCACCCTATATTCTCCTATGACAATGCCTTCTGTAGTAATAACATCGACTCTGGGTTCCTCGCCGCGAGGTTTAGCTAATATTAGTTGGACTTGATGGCTTCCCCTTGTATTTCCTTAACTGTAGCTAAAAATATTGGAAAGTATTTGATGAAACGATCAAATGAATTACAGTAGCTGGAGAGGATGAGTGGTGTGGAGACTTAATGGAGTAGGAGTAAAAGAAATAAAGGTACTATTTTGTGTGGGGTGATTCAGGTATTGAGGGGAGGATTGTAAGTTGAAATGGTTTATTGGAATTGTTGGGGTTCGACCATAAGGGAGAGAAAGAAAGGCCAAGCCCTAAATAAAGTATACAAGGGTAAGTCTCGTACATCTAAGAATATGTCCCATACTATCTCTCCCTTGCTGTGCCCCGATTGTACACCTTTCCACGAACCTTTTTTCCTTCGCGAACGGGACATGGGAAAACCATTCATTGAAAAGGAGGGGAAATGATAGAGAGGACCTAATTATGTCCCCGTTTAGGGGAGTTCAAACACTAGGAAATAAACAGGTTAATTGATTCAAAATATGACTCATACTGGGACTGGATTCTCCTACAGGGGCTGCTTCTAGTTTCATGGCAATCTCTAATGCCTCAGCCTGCGAAGTGACCTTCTGTTGCATCAGAGGAACTCTAATATGTGGCAGGAGGGCAGCGATGAAACATTCCTTATGATGTTCGTCTGGAATATGAAAACTTAAATGGCATGTCAAGGTCTTAAACCTCTGATCAAATTCCCAAACAGGTTCAGTCACCTTCTGCTTGATTTCCTTCAACTCTATAATGCACTGGGACTTTGACTTAGGCTTATTGAACTCTGCACTCAATGTGGTATTAATTCCATTCAACGATTTAGACTGTACAAATCCTTTAACAAACTTCATGCACTGGCTCAATGCATGATCCCTCAAGGTAGTACTAAACTGAGCTCTCTTAATAACTTCATCGAAGACTTTCTTAATGCTCCATACAACTTCGCATAAGAACCAGTGTTGGTTAGGATCCTTAGATACATCTCCTCTTAAAATGGGTAACCTCATTCATCTGCCATGGATTTTCCTTGGTTTCATGACTGAGTATGTACTAAGCTGCTTGTAACATTACTCTAAGTGCTTTGATTACTCTGGTTACTTACTGTTGCTAAAACAACATGAGGAGTAGTAATACTTACTTCAACAGTAGGTGCAGTCCCTGAAGTTACTGGTTCTTCTTGGCGAAGTTCTTCAGTCTCTACTTCCTCTTCCCTTGCGAACTCTAAATACTCTTCGTCTGATCATCCTGCTTATTCTCCACTATAGAAATCTTCGTCTTGTGCCAATGACCTGTAACTCTACTTAAACAGGTTCACAAGAAAAACCTTTCTGAATGATCTCCCACTGCACGTGTTTCCAGCCTTTACGTCACTGTCACTGTTTGAGTTCTTGAACATCATCTTTAAAATCTATTGATTACTGTATCTTCAGGATATTCTTCTCATGAAATAACATCTTAATCTTCAGTTTCAAAAAGTGTAGAAACTTTCCTCTAGGTCCCTTAAAGAAATACCTCTCTACTTGACTATATGATTCTACTCTGTCGATAGCAAACTCAATAATGTACCCTCCAATAGTGATATCAAACTAGAGATCCACTTCTCTAGACACAACATTATCGACTCTCTTGACTTTCTTAATCAACACCGTTGTCCAAACCATAGGTGGTCTAGATTTGATTTCAAACTGAGTGTCTTCTAGTCTAGCTAGATACTAGTACAATTCCTTATTAAATCATGCAAAGAAAATCATGTGTACATCAGTAAAGATGTACCTTCCCAACCAGTCTTTAGTGCTAATGCTAGGGTTCTTGTTCTGAGTTTTGACGAAGTCCCTTTCTTGTTCTTCTATCCACTTCTGAATCTCTGTCTTTGATGGAAACCACCTTGACATTCCCTCAAGAAGGTCCCGAAAATGGAACCATTTTTTGGCACAGGGGCAGACCCAAGGTTCAACTCTAATAGCGTACAAACAAACCCTAACTACTGGCCCTTTCGGAAACACCTACGGAGTAGATGAAGTCTCACCCGAAGTAGAAATAGGGGGGGTTGAAGGACACAGGTGTCTACAACTAGAGGAATTTCAAGATGATTGAAGAATAACAATGCAAGATAACCTAGATATTATTAACAGTATTATGCTTAACTTCACGAAGTTAGTTATATCTTCCTATCTTTAGTAAGGAAAATAATAATGAAATCAGAGTATAAAAGATAGCAAATAACACAACATTAATCACATAGAACAACAATATTTTACGTGGTTCACCCTCTCCCTAGGGATATGTCCACATAACTGTGTTTATTGATAAAGTAGATGAAAATATATTGTTCTATCTGCACACTCAGCTGCACATCCTTGTCTCTCTCTCTCCCCTTTATCTCCCAACCCTATGCACTTGGTTGCAAAGTCGATCTTCACACCCCGTTGAAGATCCAAAATACAGGAATTCTCTAAGACATAACACTTTTACATCTTACTCTCTCTATCAACAACCCTCTCAAGTATTCTAGAAACCCTAGACCAAATTCCAGGTGTCAAAACCCTAGGTGCCAAATCCCTAGGTACCAAAACCCTAGGTCCACATAACCCACATTTTAAGGGCTTCACCAACCTGTTCTTCCTTCTTCTCCACAAGGTGCTCCAAAGCACCCATTAGTGTCTTCTTCCACTTGTTGACTTGTCCCCAATATGTCTTCTTTGATGCTTTGTCTTCCTTGATCTTCTCTTTCAACAACTTGCTTTCCTTTACTTTGTTCCTTCTTTTATGCTTCTTTAACCACTTCGACCCTTCCTCAGTTTGTGTGCCTTTCACGCACTTCATTCTTTGTCTTTCTTCTTCCTTAATATTCACTTTATTCCATAATACCTGCCCAAGGGCCAACATGTGTTATTTAATGAGATAATTTTTTGTGTTTAACTTTGTGTATGTGAATTGTCTACATGTTTTTTGTGTGGAGTTAATTAGTTGCATTGTATTTATTTCTGCATGATATAGCTTCATTTAATTAATGATAGAAGAATGAAAAATTTGTATGTATTCTTATAGCTAGTAAGCTACAATATTAGATATCAGAGAAATTTTAATTTATGAGTAATTTTAAATCTTAATGGTCCTCAGTTAAGCTAGGGGACCTTACAAATTGGTATCATAGCTCTAGGTTATAACACTCAGGTTGTATGGACCAGAGAAGCTTCATAGAGGTAGAGTTGTAGTTTAAAGTCTGCAACTGTTTGGCATAATGTCACCTCAAAGATAAAGTTTTGGATTTGTTAGAGTCATCCAAGGAGAGCCATAATAGATATGAGCAAAGAAATCCATAATTTTGAGCAAATTTGGGAGAAATTTTTTGCTCAGAGTCATCGGATTTGCAGTAGCATTGTTTTCTTTGTAAATCAAAAGATAGGTGGAACCTTGATAGGAAGAACCACAAGAAGGTTGTATTGTATCCAGATTCTCTCAGGGTGAAGTCCCATTGAATGGGCTTGATGTCAGATGTGGAAAATTGGAATCTGGAGCTACTCAAGGAAAACCATTATTGAAATGGGCCAGACGTCGAATGTGGGATGTTGGCATCTAGGCATTCAGGGGTACCGTAAGACGAGTTGTTGGAATCTCTACATCTGGTGGCCCCATAAGGCAGTATGCTAAAAAAAGGGGTGGATGTTGGATATAACATTTTAATGAATTATAATGCCACATCAACATCACACGTTAGAAGGCTAAATTGGAGGCCATGTCAGATGAAATGTCAACAAAAGGTGTCAGTGGTGCCATGTTAGTTGTTGTGTCAACATGCCATGTTAGATTGGTGTCAGATGACACATCAACATGTAAGGTGTGTCAGCAGAGCCACAATGGAAGGTCGTATGGGTGGATGACATATGTGGAAAATTTAAATCTAGGAATCCAAGGCTCCCTAAAGTGCGAGGTTGTTGGAAAGGGTCGGATGCCAGATGTGAGACATTTGCATTCAGGCATCTGGGGGTCATGCAAGTCAAGTTTTGGTGAACTGGGATAGATTTCAGATGCATATCATTAACATCCAAGCATCTGGTGGTCCAAGGAAAGTTGTTGTAGAAAGGGGTGGATGTTGAATGTGAGCATTGACATCCAAGCTTCTGAGAATCCAAAGTTCCTTAAGATGAGTCGTTATTCAAAGAGGCAGATCCAGATATGAAATTATTTTGAGGATATCCATATGGTGGATATAAAGCCCTATGTAAGAGTTGTAAGACAATTTTTTTCTAAGAAAAAAATTAGTTTTAGAAGGTCATCAACTTACAGAGGCATTTTGAGGGCCTAAACGACATTTTCAGGTAGTCAAAAATCATGAGAATTATGTATACATGAGGTACATATAGTCTCTACAACTCAAATGAAAGAGATCAATGGCATCTTTCCAACAAGATATTCCAGGTGCGAAACATATCTCGTATGAGAAAGTTACAACTGAAATAGTACAAGGTATAATTTCAATACCAGTTTATTATAGAGGTAATAACTTCTTCCTCATAAGTCGATTTGGGGAACATGACTAGTCTATGGAAATCCCATGGACCATAGAAGAAAACAATGGAGATGGATTTTGAGTTTGGGTACCTGAAAGTGTACATGAGACACCTGTAGCATACAAGGCTAAAATGGAAAAACGTTAAAACTTTCGTGGGCCATAACTTTTATCTCATAGCTCAAATTTGGGAAAACAAATATAGTCCTTAGAAAGGTGTCATTATCACCAACGTGAATTGTATGATCTTCAAATAATTCATCCAATAAATGAAGTGAATCACATGGTTAATGAAAAAAAGTACATAGAATGCACGAAAAAAAAGAAAAATCCTCTACTAAATTAAACACATTTTGTTTTATGGTTTTAATATATCAACACTAGTGTTATTGGTTTTCTCTGTAGTTAAGCTTACTATTAAATGATTAATAGTCCCATATGTTTTTATTGACCTTCTACAGTCTTGTTGATCTCTTCTCTTATTAGGGACAAGAGTCAACCTTGTAGGGTATCTTTGTAAAGAGTTATCAAGATCCCCTCTTCATTTTTATAAAGGTGGTACTACTCTTTCTCATTCTTCTAGATTTAAACCAAATTCAAGAAAAGAGAATATGAATATATCTTTGGGAAATATTTCTCAACAAATAAAGATTTTAGTATGTCCCAACTAGTGATGGTTCCACGCAGTAGTGAATAAAATGATTCATGAGCATTTCCTTTTAGAGTTAGAATAAGTAATCGGTAGAGAATTTCATCTTGAACCACATTATATGTAATGTCTCTTAGCTTAACTGAGGAATATCAAAATTTTCTACTAACTAAATTCATGTAGCTTATCAACTATGAATTATACACATATTTAATTACTGTTCCATGCCATTTAACTATATGTAGCTACAACATGATGAAATGAACATCTACTAAAATCATTTATAGCAATAAATACACCATTCACATACACAAAGTCAAGGACAAAAATTAAACTCATGAAATAACTAAAAAAATGGTAAATACTTATCTTTTAAAAATAGTTGTGAAACCAGTTGCTTTGGATAGACATTGTTGGCACAGGGGCAGACCTAAGGTTCAACGCACCAAAAAAACCTTAACTACCGGCCCTTTAGGAAACACCTGCAAAACAGATGAAGTATCACCCGAGGTAGAGGCAGGGGGGTTGTAGGACTCAAGTGTCTACAACCTAGCTGGGACATAGATCTGTGATTACAATACTTAACAAAGAGCTTAGAAATTAACGTTCATTAGTCTTTGACCCTTATTCACATCGCCAGCAAAAACCCTAATTACAGAACAACACAGTATTCAACAATATCTAAGAATGTTTAACCATTTATCACATAACATCAAACATATCTAACATTAAATCATGTTATTAAGCGCTAAGCTACTACATCAGATGCATCTAACATACATAAATATTCAACACTAAGCGTAAATCACATCAAGAACACAAAGCAATCATGACACATGATATACGTGGTTCACCCCCAGCGTGGGGCTACGTTCACCAACTCTTATTTTTCTTTATTATATTCTTTCAATCTTATTACATGAACAGAGCCACAAAACCAACTCCGCATAGGACATGAGATATGCGTGCACTTCGCCAGATCCTCCTTCCCCGAGTATGGTACAACATAGAGCCTTCTTACAATCACTTGCACTTAACTCTGCAAGTTCTCAACACATAGTATGCATAGATCCTTCACAACTAATCGCACTTAGAAACCTTTACGTATCTTTCAAAAAGACAACTTATATATGATTGAACTTCACCCCCCTTACTTCATCTCCTAGCTACTTATTTATACATTAAAAAAGAGGCCTAAGCATGGGTAAACCCATGGGCCGACATTCCATACCCGTTACATAAGCCCTAAACCCAAAAAGCCAGCAAAAGGAGGCGAGATCCCGTGATATCCACTTCACCTGGGCACTCCGTCTTCGACCTGCTTGTTGAAGTCCCAAAAATGGTCAAACAGGACCAAGGTTCTCCAAAACTTGTTCTAGTGTCAACAAGCCCCCAACACTCACATGTGACTCGTCCCGAGTCACTCTGATCTAGAAAAATCTGCTTTGAAGGCCTCGAGCTTGGCTTGAGCTACCTTGACTTGTTGCTTCGTCAGAGCCTCCTACTCGATGAACCCTTGAATGATTTTCTCGGTGACAGGTCCTTCCAAGCGTTGTTCCACTGTGGTGACCATTTGTTCCATCTATGTGCCTTGTTCTTCGATCTCCTCAAAAAGTGTGCAGGCTTTGTCCTATATCGGCTGAAGTCTTTGGGTCACTTCCATGACTTTACTCTGGATGGATTTGACCTACTACTGAACTGTGCACTGTTCTTGTGACCTTTTCATCTTCTCAGTCGTTGACAATAGCTCTAAATGTGCCTGTACTGTCTCTGCTTGTTGCTTTTCTTCCTGGAGCTATGACTCCAATGTCCTTAGTTATGGATCCTATGCAAGGCGCTCATAGGTTTGCACATTTCGATTGCTGAGTTTTTTGCATTCTAAGGACAATTCCTTGATTCTTTTGACTACGCTCCAGGCAGTTTCTTCCCTCTGATCTCACACTTCCTGTGGAGTGCTTAGCACTGCTTGCAATTCCAGTTCAGTTACTCTTGCTTGGAGCTGCTAAATGGCTTCAACGAGCTTCCCCACTGGGTTCTCAGTTGTTTCCCCTTCTATTTGTGCCAGGACCAACACAGAGTGAAGTGCTCTAGTGATGACTTCTGTAAGTCCAATCTGCTCTGCGAGCAACTGTTCTTTTTCTTTCTGGAGCTGATCTCTGTCCTCTACAAACTTCACCTGGAGGTCGTCTTTTTATCGCTGCACAACCCAATGTTACTCTAGGGATTTGTTGTAGAGCCTCTATGGCCTTCTCTTTTTCTTCTTGGGCTTGATGAAGGTGAGCCTCTATCACATCTTCTATTCTACGTAGTTTGGTAGGCTCATCTCCTACTTCTATTCCCCCTAATGACAACAACGCAGTAGATACTGCACGGATCGAATAAAGAACCTGTTGTACCCCTTTGAGCTCTGCCTCGAACCAATCATACATTGTCTCATGTTTGGCTTTGCTTCACTACAAAATGTCCTCAGAAGTATCTGATACAACTGCAATGATGAGGTCAATATCATCCACCGTAAGTATAGTCTGTAAGTGGGGATTATTGGCGCGTGATTTCTTCAACGCTGAGGGTTTCTTTGGAGAAACGTTTCTTTTCTTGTATGTCTCTGTCTCAATAAGGGAATCTTTTGGCAATGTCACTTCACCCTGTTCCTTCTTGTCTTCTTTTCCTTCATCCTCTTCTTTGTCTAATTCGTCACCTCCTCCCCCTTCAGGTGAATCTAGTGTAGTATCCTCTGATGCGATGTGAATTTCCTGTACTTCTTCCTTCTTCTTCCTCTTGCTGCTGTTGGGTCCATCATACTCTTCGTGGGTGACTAAAATAATTTCGATGAGGTTGGGGTCAAAGAGTTATGTCTGTTCGAATGGTACAAGGAATTTTGCAGGCCATTCCTTGGTTATTTCCTCCATATCTTCCTCGGTGAGTTTGTAATAGGAATGGAGCTCTTCCTTGTGTTTGTCTCCACGCACAGTGATGTAAATGAAGTGTCTGTTGACGTGAAAATTTGCTATTGGATTGAACCTATGAAGTGTATTCAGTGTAATGTGAGGGAAGGATTCAACGGACCTCTTCAGCTGCAAGTAGTAGGTGTGGAACACCGCATTGGAATCCCATTGCTTCACCATGTCGGTTCACCAAGTCGTCGTGATGCTTGCTCCGTTTATTTGTCACAGTTTGGGATGGCATAGATAGATGTGTCATAGATGGGGAGGCTTGAAATCCTCTCATCAATGAGGCCCGTTCTCATGCCGACATGACCTTCTTAGCCATGAGGTCAATCACAATATCTTTGACGGATTTCTCTACTACGTTGAGGTCGCTTGACATACACTCTCGTGATCAAATCTCCCAGATAGGTGGAAAAACACTCAAGGTAAGCATAATGGGTGGTGAGGTATCGATAAGCACTGCATGAAATAAATTATCTCTTTGTGGGATCAGATAATCACAATTTGCAAAAGTTCCCTGGGTGCAACATTCAACGAGTTAAATAGACAACATCGTAACAGACTCCTCCAACGGGCAGGAATGCCTTAATCAATACAATTCCATCCATTATGGCGTGATCCCAATGGTCCAATGGCAATATTTTTGGAAATAACTACGTTTCTATCCATTATGCAACATCATTCTAATGGTCGGGATGCCTCCAACGGTCATATTGCTTCATCATGGCAAAGTGCCAGTCGGTGTTGTTTTGTTATTCCAACAAGGTTCAAGTTCTGCAAGACTTCCTTCTGCGAAGTCCTCTCTGGGACCTCCTGTAATTTTTCTAGCTTTGCTTTCTTCTTACTGAGCTTTCTCACTTTCTTCCCTATGATCTTCATCTCTAGATTTCTCCTTCCATTATTGTTCTTATCCTTTCTTATCATAGTAACTTCGCACTGTTGAGGGTATTTCACAGGGTTCGAGGGTAATACTTCTTCTTTTACTGTTTCTGGAGTAGGTGCTTTTCTCTTCTACATGGATAAGTTCTTTAAGCCTTCTTGCATTATGTCAACTTCGACAGCCAGGTCTCTGGCCCTCATTTGCTTCGAATTGTCCTCATGTTCTTTTATTAAGCACGCTATTCTCTTAGCTATGAAATCCCTTAATTCTTGTTTTTTCTGTTCTATAGCTTCCTCTTCTTCTCTCCTTCGGATTTGATCTCTCTCAATCCAAGTCCTTCCTAACAAAAGTGCAAAAGGGGCGTTGTTCTCAACAAACTTAATGACCTCGAATTCTTCTTTTGTCGATGTTCCATGAGAACTCATAGATACATGAGTAAGTCTTCCACATAGGGTTATCATATTTCCTTTAAACAATCCTATTCCTCCCAATGAAGGAATCATAGCAGGCTTTCCCAAAATTTCCCAAGTACTTTCTAGCATAATGTTCACCTGTGTTTCAACATCCAATACACAGTCTATGTCAAAGTCTCCTATTCTTGTTTCTATGCACTCTTTATCTTTTAATATCTTTGATAAACTGATGTCTCTATGATCATTCAGTGTTTCGTTCATCTGTACTAATATAGCCTCAGATTCTTTTTGGTTCTTTGGCATATTCTTAGTCTCTTGACCTTCCTCATGGTTTTCTTGTCTCATGTTCATCTTCTCAACTTTAGCAATCATTCTAGAGAAATATAAAACTTCATGTCCAGTAGCTTTACAATAAAGGCAAATAGGACCTCTACCAGGGCATTCCTTAGCAAGATGTCCTGGTCTTCTGCAACTATAACAAAGGGTCAATCCTCACTTTATTTTAAATGATCCCCAACCTTTCCTGTACTGCACAACAAGATCACAGTGATGGACCTCCAAAAAATTCTTTCTAGGATCCCGCATCCACTTGTTAGTCCAAAAATTCTTTCTATGCATAGTAATAACATATCTTTCATTATTTCTATCATATCTATTCATATCACATCTTATTTCTTCTATATGTTCCCTAGTTTTCAGACTAGGATGAAATGTATCAAATATACCTAGATCCATTCTTTCGAAACAAAAATTTCCACTTATCTTACCTTTATGAGAGCACAAAGCTTTAAGATCTTACCTCTTTTCTTCAGATCAAACTTCTCTTCTTGGCATGGAGCTTCAAAAGTCAAGTAGAGCACTACGCACTACAACAACAAATCTATGAACAGAGCTTTCTCTTTTCCTCAGTTCCCAGTAATCATAGTTTCAGGTCTTGGAAACAGAACCATTTGTTGGCACAGGGGTAGACCCAAGGTTCAATGCTTCAACAACGCACCAACAAAACCCTAACTACCGACCCTTTCGGCAACACCTGCGATGCAGATGAAGTATCACCTGAGGTAGAGGCAGGGGGGGTTGTAGGACTCAAGTGTCTACAACCTAGCTGGGAGACAGATATGTGATCACAATAATTAACAGAGCACTTAGAAATTAGCATTCATTAGTCTTTGACCCTTATTCACATCGCAGGTAAAAACCCTAATTACAAAACAACGCAGTATTCAACAAGATCTAAGAATATCTAACCATTTAGCACATGGAATAAAAAAGATCTAGCATTCAATCATGTTATTAAACACTAAGCTACTACATCAAATGCATCTAACATACATAAAGATTCATCACTAAGCATAAATCACATCAAAAACACAAAGCAGTCACAACACAAGATATACGTGGTTCACCCCCAACATGGGGCTACGTCCACCAACTCTTTGTCTTCTTTATTATCTTCTTTCAATCTTCTTACATGCATAGAGCCTCAAAACCAACTCCGCATAGGATAGGATATCTACACACACTTCGCCAGATCCTCCTTCCCTGAGTTCAACACAACACAGAGCCTTCTTACAATCACTTTCACTTAACTCTGCAAGTTCTCAACACATAAGATGCACAAAGCATTCACAACTATTTGCACTTAACTCACTGGCTTATAACTAAATCCTTCTAACATCACCCAAATACTTATTTATACATTAAAAAGGGGGCCTAAACATGGGTAAGACCCATGGGCCGACATCCCATACCTGTTACATAAAATCTAAACCCAAAAAGCCGATAAAAAGGGGGTGAGATCTAATGATCTCCACTTCGCCTGGGCACTCCATATTCAACTAGCCTGTTGAAGTCCCAAAAGTGATCAAACACGACCAAGGTTCTCCAAAAATTGGTCGAGGGCCAAGATACATTCTACCCAACCATAAATTTGTTGTTCTAAATCTCAACAACAGGTCGCCTCCGAATTGGGGCTAGGAATCCACAAGAAAAGGGTGTCTCTCACTATCCACTCACATCTCGGATATCCCACAACCCATTGATATTCTCCTAAAAGTATCGTAATTTCCACCAGCTCTTTTCCTCTTGATGTGCCCAACCCAAGGAATGTACCTGTTATCACCTGCTAATTTGTATTAATTTTTCCCAAAGCGTCTTGTCCTTATGCTATTTTTCCACTCAGACTTTCAAACTTTTTCACCAGCTCCGTCAAGCTCCCATCACCTAAATCCTTCACCCAATTGATCATCCAAAATAGTCATGTACTCCATGAGTAAAAAATTGGCAAATATCCCAAGCCTATACCTAGCCTTAATTCCTATCTAAATCCCTTAGTTCCATAACTTCATTCATTTTTACCATTATTTTCATATTCCCGTTGAAAATAAAAAAATATGCCTTTTATTAAGCACCCTTATCCCATCCACAAAATCATGTGTTAAGCCTCATATGCCCAAAGGCCTTCAAAAATAGAAAAAAGGGGTTTTTTATTATTAATATAAATATATTTATATTTATATTTATATTAATATAAATATTTTTATATTTGTATTAATATTTAATCCAATATTTAATTTATGAATTCACATCAAATCATGGGCACAAATCTCAATTTATAATATGAAAAAGTCAAAGGTTGGATGGAGGGTGCACATACATATCGGGGATTGAAGTAACGAGGAGGTTAATTATGTGAAGGCGGACTGGGGAATACTATCATGGTTTATTTGGTGGACACGTATTTTTACATGGAGCACATCGAAGGTAAAAGCAGTTTGATTTAAACCACTTTTTTCCCAAGCCCGACATAATAAATGGGATTTCTAATAAAAGAAATTCCTCCTCACGGTGAAAAGGTTTTACAGAGGTAAGATTTAAGTTTTACACATTACTGTTATTTCCATGCAAAATATTTAAATGGGAAGATGCACATGAACCAAAACTTGGATAATTCTTTATCCAAAGATTTATAAAAGTAAAAGAAGAAGATAAAAGGTATTTTGCCAAAGACCATAAATTGGAAAAACACATAGTAAATGTTTTTTGAAACGATAAATTGGAAAGACATTACACAGTAATTGTTTTTCACAGGAAATGGTAACAGTAAATGTTTTTTACAATGAGATGGTGAATTGGGCAAACAAGACATTGTTTTTAAAAACCACGGGCATGAATTAAATTAATCCTACAGGATATAAAATATTTGGGAATTATTTTTATTTCAAATATATTATTCCCAAATGTTTAATGAGAATATGGGTAAATGAAATTATATTTGAAAGATTATGAGTTCCATTTCGAAGAGAACGTGGCAGAGGAAGGAGCTGGAGGGTCAGAGGAATCTGCAGGGGTCATGAAACAGTTTTTTATGAAAACTACCATTTGTAATCATTAAAAAAGATGTAACGTTTCATTTCATTTATTGTAACCGGTTGCACATTGAAGGAACTCGAATTGTATAAGTATTAGAGGCTCTGAGTGTATTAGGGATGGGCAGAAGTGCAAGGGCACAATTATGGTGGTTATGGATTCTATTGTAAATTTTCTGGGACTGAATTGAATACATATGCAGAAGCATTTTGAATTGTTTATGAAAAGATTCTAATTGGTTGTGATATGAGTTATGTCTTCTTTCGTAGTGTATAATTTTCATGATCTTTTATTTCATTTCACTTTCATCTATTTAAATTGGAGAGACAAAAGCCCAGAATTCATCTCATGATGCTCTTGGCTTTGCAATTTAGACTGTGTATATTTCTTCTTAACCAATTCAAAATTCATTCCTGTAATGCTCTGATGCAGTTATTTGTTTCCTCATTCCTCTTAGCACTCTGATTTATTTTAAGTTACAACTCAGATTCATTACCTCATTTAGCCTTTATCCTCTGGAGTGTTCTATTGACTGATCATTATTTTCATTCAATTTTAGAATTTTGAATCCATGGCCCTGTGTGTCCCTCCTCTTCTTGGCCAACAAACTTTATTAAAAACCCCCAAAACAAACCAAATCTAGCCACCAATTTCCAAAATAAATATCAAGTGACACGAGAGAGCCCTCTCTGAGTTGAGCAGGCTAGTGCCTCAACTCTAAAGTTGGTTGAAACAGTTACCTCTTTCATTTTTCTATTCAGTCGGACATATTTACAGAGTGCTAACAATACCCTTGACAACTCTCAATCCATTGGGCATACCATTCATTTATCAGGGTCTCTCTGGTGCAACTAACCAAGAATCTCACTACTGGGAAACTCAAGGGAACTCATTGTTGGGAAAAATACCAGGAAAACAACATCAATAACTTGTTGTTATAGTGAAACTCACACATGAGTTCATTCTTCAGGCCTGCCAACGTATTTCTTCCACAAGCCTAAAAACTTGCTTTTATAGTCTTCAACTCCAAAAATTCTCTAGAATATGCCCTACAATGTTATTCCAGCTTATGCACTCTTATTTATTGTTCTTTGCTTGTTGTTCATCAAAAAACGTTCCTGTAAAAATTGACATGTTCTCCCCATACAAATTTTCTCTATTTTCCCAAGCCACTTGACTACTCACTCTACCCAATGTTGATTGTAGTTCAGCCGCATGCTCCCAATAACTATGGGATGTGACTTTCTACACCCACCCTCTTACATGATTTTAATGATTGGGATCTCATACACTCAACTAGAAAATAAAAGGTTGTCCCCAAGTAATAAAATTTAGAAATATGGGTTTGGATTAATACCCATAAATAATTTCCCCCTTGGACCCCTCTAAGACACCTCCTTCTCTTGTGGAAAACTCAACCCCCATCTCTATCCATGTCCCCCTAGAAACTGGTATCACAATTTATTTATTAAAAAAATAAATACAATTTGCATATTATGTTGATTTTACATAGCCACATTTCATAACTACGGTATGCATTAATTAAATAGGGGATTATAGTGGGGATGTTGCATTTTCCCTCCCCTACAATTGTGCATTGTCCTCAATGTACACCACCATGCCAACACACACACACACACACACACACATCACAATATTTAGAACATAAAAATTATGCAATTTCACAACTCCAACAACAATTCCATTCAAATATTTCATTCTTCTCAACCCATTGACCCAAGGAATGTACCCCCTTCACTACGATCATTCCATCGGGTTGCACCATTATTTTATCAAGGCTATCAATGTCGGTGACCAAGAATTCTTAGTTGTGGTTCTTGAACTCTATCTGCCCAAAAATGGAGTCTTGCATTTTTAGTTTCTATTTTCTTCAAAACTCTAAAAAATTTGCGGGTATTCCTCCCACATAGTTTCTTCATGCTCCCATGTTTTGTCTTCAGTACCGTAACAAGTCCATTAAACCTTTACCAACCCTATGGATTTGTTTCTGAGCACTTTGACTTTCTGGTCCAGGATGCATACTGGTTCCACTTGGAAATCCCCTTCATTCTCCTCCTAGATCACAATCCAATCAATTATGTGGTTAAAATCATGAACATATTTCTTTAATAATGACACATGAAATACATTATGCACTCTCATGGATGCAAGCAATGCTAGCATGTATGCAACTAGGCCTATATTTTCTAATATCTCAAAAGGCCCACAATATCTTGCTACCAAATAGGGAAAACAAACCAATCTTAGGGAAATCCTCTTCTCTTTCACTTTTAAAAACACATGTTGGCCCACTTTAAAATCTTTGAAAATTATGTTCTTGTCTGCATAAGTTTTTTTCGTGTCTCAGGCATCCTTTAAATTATGCTTGATCTTCATCATCTGCTCTTCCATTTCTTTTAATAATTCTATCCCAATAACAACTCTGTCTACTAGGTTATCCTTGTTCACTGGTGTGTTACACTTCCTGCCACACTATGCTTCAAACATGATCATTTTTAATGAGGCTTGATACCTAGTATTGTAAGCAATTTCTACTAAGTGTATATAATCCTCCCACTTTGACGGTTGGTCCATTACATACATTTTGAGCATGTCTTCAATTATTATGTTGGTCCTCTCCATTTTCCCATATGACTATGGGTGATATGATACACTGAGATTCAAGTTTGTCCCAAATATTTTGAACAAACCCTTCCAAAAATTAGATGTGAATTTTGGATCTTTGTCTGAAACTATTTCCTTAGGCACCCCATGTATCTTGCCAACTTCTTTCATGTAGATATTTGCAATGTTTGTGTCCGTCTTCATGGGAATAACGTGTGCATCCTTCATCAATTTTTCCATCACCAGCATGATGAAATCATGTTGCCTCATTGTTTTGGGAAGATTTGTAATAAAATCAATTGTAACCACTTCCCATTTCCACTCAGGAGTGAGAAATGGGTGTAACAACCCAGTTGGATGTCTATGCTCTATATTCATCTTCTGACACTCTAGACATCTGGCTATACAATTAACCACTTCTTTCTTCATTCCTAACCAAATGTATTGGCTTCTTAAAACTGCAATTGATTCCTAATATCATGGGTGCCCAACATATGGTACATTGTGCATTTCCCTCTACATTGTATTTTTTATCTCACCGGAATTTGGAACATATATTTTCCCTTTGTACATGAGGATTTTGTTGGACTACGAGTGTCGTTAAACCAAAACCCGCAGGCGTTAGCCTCTACCACAATGACCGGAGTTAGGATCCATGAGAGGGGGTTAACCCATGTCGTGAAACTTGTAGGAAGCACTAAACCCAATGTCCAAAAATCTCCCCCCCCGGTGTGTGTTGGGCGATTTTCAAACTCAAGACCTATCACTCCGATAACATTTGTTGGACTATGATTGTTGTTAGACCAAAAACCGCATGTGTTAGTCTCTTACACAATCGCCAAAGTTAGGATCCACGAGAGGGGGTTAACCCATATGGAGAAACTTGCAGGAAGCACTAAATTACCTAATGTCCAACAGATTCCATCCCCTTTAAGCTCATAATTTTAAATTTTTTGTTGTAAATTTCCTTGCTATAATGTTTCTTTTATTTGTAAATATTATTGATCTGAGTTTGTTGCATCTAAAGTTTTGTATTTTAAATAAGATATGTACATGCTAGTGGTTGTAACATGTATCTCATGTTCTCTTCTATTGAGTGCATCAACCACTTGGTTTTCTTTTCCTTTGATATGTTTGATTTCAAAGTCATATTCTCTTAGAAACTCGATCCATCTAGTTTTTATGGCATTTAATGTGGGAAATCCAAATAATTTTTTTAGACCACAATGGTCTTTACTTAGCTCAAATATTTGACCCATGAGGTAATGCCTCCACATTTTTAGTGCAATTAGAGTTGATGCTAATTCCAAGTCATGTGTAGCATAATTCCTCTCATGCTCTTTTATTTTTTGGGACTCATAACACCCCAGATGATATTTTTGAGTGAGGAATCCACCAATCCTTTCCTTGCATGCATATGTGCACACTACAAAATTTTCATCATAATTTGCAATCTTCAAGGCTAGCGCACTTGTCAAAATGTCTTCAGCTACCTAAATCTATTTTTCACACTTAGAAGTCCATTCAAATTTCACCCCCTTCCTTTGCAAGGAAGTGATTGGGCTTGCAATATTTGAAATCCTTTTATGAAACTTCGGTAATAACCGACAATACTGATGAATGATATAACTTCTTTCCTTTCCATTGAAATAATGTGTCCCAAGTGGTGAATATTATTTTGATAAAAGATGCACTTACTTATCTTGGAATACAATTTATTCTCTCTTAAAACTTGCAACACCATTCTTAAATGTTTCTCGTGCTCTTTCTCTGTCCTTAAGTAGATGATAATATCATCTAAAAAAACAATCACAAACTTGTCAAAGTATTCATTCTTGGAATACAATTTATGCTCACTTAAAACTTGCTCTTTATTTGTCCGTAAGTAGATAATAATATCATCTAAGAAAACAATCACAAACTTATCCAAGTATTTGGGCATTTGATAGCCCAAATGGCACAACTGTAAATTCATAACGTCCATATCTTTTTATGAATGTTGTCTTATTGATATATTCTTCATTTATCCTCACTTGATGATAACTTGATCTCAAGTCAAACTTGAAAAATATTCTTGCACCTTTGAGTTGATCAAATACAACATCAATCCTTGGAAAATGATATTTTTCTTTATGGTGACCTTGTTTAGCTGTATGAAATCAATGCACAACCTTAAGGTTCCATATTTCTTCTTCATGAAAAGAAATAGGGATAAATTTTTTGACACACTTGGGTGTATATACCCCTTCTTTAATATATTTTCAAGCTACATTTGCAATTCTTTCAATTATGGTGTGCCCATTCTATAAGGTGTTTTGGACACTGGGGAAACTCTTGGCACCAAATCAATTGAGAAATCAATGTCTCTCTTTGGTGGTAGTCCTGATATTTTCCCAAAATATATTCATAATATTTCAAGATCGGACGATCTTCAATACTTGCCACTTTATTTCATGTTGCCTCTTCCATATGGGATGAAAAAATCTTGCACCCCTTCCTGAAACTCTTTTTCAGCTACGTGGTTGAAATTTCTCTAACAACTATAGCTCTTGGAATTACTTGAATCTTTCACTGTTTTCCTTCCTCATCAAGAAAAGTGATTGTCTTTTTGTAATAGTCTAGGACAAAATGATGTTTTTCCAACCAATCCATGCCAATTAGACAATCAGATGAACCTAATGATATGATGCTCACATCTACCTTTGTGTTGAGTCCATTCATGTCTATTGGGAAATATTTAACCAACTCATTGATTTTCCTCTTAGCCCCTGTGGCTAACTAAACTAGCTGATATTTCTTATGCTTACTCCTTTGTAAGTGGAATCTTTCAACAATGTTAGATTTATGTAACTATGGATAGCTCCAGAATCAATTAAAATTGCTATGGGATGGTTATCAATCTTACCTTCCACTTCAATCAGAGGGGATCTATACTATGCTTTCTTGTTGTCCAAGGATGCATAAATCCTTGGCATGTTTCCTCCCACGTCTTCAATTGTTTCAGCCTCCTAAATGTTGTGGAAATTCCTCACCCTTTCTCCTTTGTGAGGGAAATACCTATATAAGTGATTTCCTTCACATCCCCAACATTGTACAAGTTGTTTCCTTGGACTTTTCCCAAATGAATCTACCATCTTGGGTTCATTTTGGATTGACTGTCCTTACTGATTTTCTTGGGATTTGTACCTAAAAAAGTGTGGCTTAAAACCTTTTTGCCTTTGATCCTTCTTACCCTTCATCTTGTCATTCCAATCTTTTTGGAAAAATGGCCTCCCTCTTCTCTATTCATAAAGTTGTTTTTCTCTCCTTATGGCCTCATACAAAGTGTTAGGGTTATCTTAGTGTATCCTGTCATTGTAGAGGGAAGGTAACCCATTCAGAAACCTTTGAATTTTGACCTTTTCATCCATTATGAAGTCAACATACCTCGACAACTCAAATAATTTTTTCTAATATTCATTCATTGTCATGATTCTCAATTTGGGTTCAAAGAACTCTTTCATATTCCTCTCACAGTAATGCTTGGACAAATATTTCTCTTGGAAATATCCTTTGAACTTCCTCCATGATACCTTCCTCTCATCAAGGTGCTTGGATTTCTTAAGCTAATCCCACCACACAGTTTCCTTTCCTTTCAAGTGGTAGGTTGCAATTCTAGCTTCTACCCTTGAGGGGTAATCATGCAACTGGAAATATTTCTTCATTTCCAACAACCAGACCTCGCCCTCTTCTCCCTTCATGTGCTCACCATTAAAAGTTGGTGGCTTTATTTTATTGAGTTCTCATTGTAGGATGTATCCCTAAGGACTTCTCCTCTACCTCCAAACAAGGGAAACTCTTGGTCTACTCTTTGGCTATGAACTCGCACGAGTTTTTCTAGTGGGTTTCTCTAAGGAATGATGGTATTTTCTCATACTCCTCAACTTCCTATCATTCCCATGATCATCCTTTCTGCTACATGATACACATGTTGTCACTTTTCTAGCATTGCTTGCATGCTTTGTGCCAGAGTCTTTAGAGTCTTTATTGTCTTACCTCTATAGCATATTCAAAATTTGAGGTATCTTTTCCCAAGATTTCATGATCTTATTATTATTTTTTTTTATAGCAATGCACTTCTCTATGTAAGCTTCTCATAGTTATAGGCTCCTGCATGTTTCGTTTTCCATTAGACTTTGTCCCAACATTTTCCATGTTGACATGTAGTCCTTTGACCTTCTCTTTGTGGTTGTAAGGTCCCTGGAAATATTCGATAATTTTAGAAAAACAAGATCGTGGAGAAATAAAATAAAACAAATGTGGAAATAAAACACAAAAGATACACAATAAAATAGAGACACAGATATACATGTTTCACCCAGTGTGGGCTACGTCCACCAAAGAAATTTCCAGGTCCTTCCTTTTTATTATCTAATAAAATGAAGGGATAAAACCTACAACATGCTCATTGTAACTTCTTCTTCTTTCTATCACAGTCTCTTGTCTTATAATACAATATTCGCTCACATACATAGCCGCAATACAATTCCATTAGAAAAGAGGGTTTCCCTCTAGGGAAAACAAACCTAACATAACTTCTATCGTCAGATCCGCAACCTTATAATGAACGAACTGGATTGAATAAAAAAATATAATATTACAAGACAATTTTCCCAAAAATTTCTGTTGGGGGACTCCGCTCTTGAATCCCTAGATGAAGGGGGCCAGGAATACCTGCACATAAAACAAGAAGATAATCAGGATCCACAACCAATAATATCCCACTTGGAGTCTAATCACAACAACTCCATTGTTGATGTACCTGTTGGACTATGATCCACCTTGGACTTGGACAATTTATCATCATCACCTTCATGCTTGAAGACCAACTGAAACTAAGTAGGAACTCAATTTATGCCTGATTACTACCTTTGTTAACATGTTTGCAAGATTTTGGATAGTATGTATCTTTTCCAACTTCAAATGTCCATCTTCCAAGATGGATCGTCTGAAATGGTGCATGAGTTGTATATTCTTAGTCTTAGAATGGAGGGTTGAGTTCTTTGTAAGATGAATGGCACTCTCACTATCACAATACAACCTGCTATTCTCATGCTTCTTTCCCAATTCCTCCATAAGCCTCCGTAACCAAATAATCTCTTTACTATCCTTGATAGCAACAACATGCTCTGCTTCCATTGTTGAAAGTGAAACAACATTTTGCAATTTTTAAATCCAACTTACTGTTGTTCCACCTATAGTAAAAACATACCATGTGGTGCTCCTCTTGCTATATTTATCACCTTCCATATCCAAATCAACATATCCTAGTAGAATGATGTATGAACCTCCAAAACACAATGCATGAGTAGAAGTACCTCTCAAATTCTTGAGAATCCACTTTATGCCTCCCAATGGTTTTTACCACTATTGTTCATATACCTTCTCACAACTCCCACTGCATGTGCAATATTTGGTCTTGTGCAAACCATAACATACATCAAGCTGCCAAATGCTAATGAATAAGGGACCATGTACATGTATTCTATCTCCTCCCGTGTCTTGGGACACATTTCCTTAGTTATTTGAAATGAATGGCCAAAGGTGTACTAATTTGTTTTGCATTCTTCATTCTAAACCTCTCCAACACCTTCTCTATGTACTCACCTTGAGACAATATTTGTCAATCTGCAATTTTTCCCATCTCTTGTTAATCTCATACCAAGGATTTTCTTTGCAACACCCAAATCCTTCATCGGAAATGAATTGGACAATTTCCTTTTGAGCACATTTATATCCTGCATGTTAGACCTTGCAACAAGCATGCCATCTACATATAATAGCAAGATAATATAACTTCCATTTTCTAGCCTCTTAAAATAAACACAATGATTAGAATGACATCTACTATAACCTTATTCTGTCATAAACCTGTCAAACTTCAAATACCACTACCTTGTAGCTTTCTTTAGGCCATACAAGATCTTCGTCAACCTGCATACCAAATTATCCTTCCCTTTTACCTCATACCCTTATGGTTGTTGCATATAAATCTCTTCCTCCAAATCCCCATGGAGAAAATTTGTTTCTACATATAACTGTTCAAGATGCAAATCTTCTACTGCCACAAGACTTAAAATAGTCCTAATTGAATTCATTTTAACAACAGGAGAAAATATTTCATCAAAATCTATGGCTTTCTTTTGTGCAAACTCCTTTACAACAAGTCTATCCTTGTATCACTTTTTGCCTCCATCTTCTTCACTCAATCTGTAAACCCATTTATTTTGCAATGATATTTTTCCTACAGGAAACTAAAACAAGTCCCAAGTCTGGTTATTTACCAAGGAATCCATTTCTTCTTTCATGCCTTGCTCCCACTTCTTTTTAGTGTTTAGTTGCATTGTCTTTTCATAATTTTCTGGTTCACCAGAATCAATCAATAATAAATAATACAATGAAGGAGAGTATCTTTCAAGGGGTATACTTAATCTATTAGATCTCGTAACAACACTTGCAGGAGTTTGAGGTACTTGTTGCTCTCGTTGTTGTACATTTTGATTTTCTGGTACATTTGGAGTTTCTTTTTCAGTGATGTCATCAAGCATTGTGCATTCTTGTTTTTATTTTTCCTATTTCTTTCCTTGCAATTGATCTTTGTAGATGACCTTCATATTGAATATGACATCTCTACTCCTAATGATTTTTTGATTTTCATAATCCCATAAGAGATAACCAGAATCATTAACATCATATCCAATAAAGGTACACTTCTTGGATTTTTCTTCAAGCTTTGTTCTATTTTCTTTATCAATATGGACAAATACTTCAAAACCAAAAGTCTTCAGAAATGAATAGTTTACCTTTTTACATGTCCATGCCTCCTCTTGAATGCCACCATTCAAATAGATTGAAGGTCCTCTATTTATTAAGTAAACAACAATATCTACAACATCTACCCAGAACTGTAAGGGCAACCCAACATGAAATCTCATACTTCTTGCACGTTCCATAATTGTCTTATTCATCCTTTCATACACATCATGTTCTTGTCGTGTTCCTGGAACTGTCTTCTCTCTACGAATCCCATGGTATGAACAATAATCATCAAAATCCTTGCTGCAATATTCACCTCCATTTTCTTATCTGAGACACTTCAACCTCTTTCCTGTCTCATTCTCAACCAAATATTTCCATTTCTTAAAAGTATAAAAAACATCATATTTTTGTTGAATACAATAAACCCAAGTTTTCGTAGTTTCATCATCAATAAAAGTAACATAATAATGAGAGCCACCAAGAGATGATACCTAATATGGTCCCCATACATATGTATGCACAAGCTCAAACTTTTCACTCTTCTTTTCATTTTTGACTCTGAGAAATCTGACTCTCTTTTGTTTTCCATAAACAAAGTGCTCACAAAAATCCAAATCAATTTGTTTAAGATCTGGAAACAAATTCCTTTTTTGAAGTATCTGCATCCCCTTCTCACTCATGTTTTCAAGCCTATGATTCCACAATAATGTATCCACTCTTGTAGGAGCTAAAGATATAGAAGAGTCGACATTAATAGTACACAAATACAATGTACCTACCTTCTCTCTTTTTGCTATCACCAGTGATCCTTTAGTGACCTTCCATGCCTTATCTGTAAATGTAGATATACAACCTTCATTTTCCAACTGCCCTATTGAAATTATGACTTTTCTCAGATATGGAACATGTCTCACCTCTTTCATCAACCATTGGTTTCCATTCTTTTGATTTATTTGTACCTTACCGATTCCAAGAATTTTACATGGTGCATCATCACCCAAATGAACCTGTCCAAAATCACCTTGAACATAATCTTGAAAATGTTTCCTGTGGGGTGTGGCATGAAATGAAGCCCTTGAATCTACTACCCAAAATTTAGTAATATCATCTAAAGAAAGAATCAAATCATCTTGTAACACATCACCTACTACATTTTCTTCTTGATTTTAATCTTCTTGTCCATCTCTTTGTTTCTTTGGAGATCTGCAGTCTTTCTTCAGATGTCCTTTATTCCCGCAATTTCAACACTCTATCTTTCCTAGTCTAGATTTGGATCTTTCCTTCCTAGAATTCCCGCAGTTCCCTGGAATCTTTCCTCTTTCTTTTTGTCTTCCTCTATTCTCCATGGTCAATGCATTACCTGATGTCTCACCTGTTCTTGAACTAGAGACAGAGTTACTTACAACCATGACCAAGCTATTCCATCTTTCTAGAAACAAGCACAATATTAGAAGATGCCTAACCTCATCATCAAAGTCCACTTTTATCGAACTTAGTTGATTAGTAATCATATTAAATTCATTTAAATTATCGGCAACATAACCACCTTTTGATATCTTCATATTAAATAATATCTTCATTAGAAATACCTTGTTGGAAACCGAGTGTTTTTCATATAGTTTAGCCAATGCACTCATCAGATCCTCCATTGTATTTTCTTTGAAATATTGAAATCCATCGATGTTGTTAGGTACAGTCGTATAGTTCCTAGTGGATTTCTGTTAAGAACCTCCCATTCTTAATCCTTCATGGTTGTAGGCTTCTTTGTTATTCCACCCAATGGTAGGTAAAGATCCTTCTGATATAAATAATCTTCCATTTTCATATTCCATAGTTGGTAGTTTTGGCCATTAAATTTCTCGACCCTAATATTTCCATCTTCCACCATTTCTCCCACTCAAACTAGGAACCCTCTTTTCCCATGAGTTATCTTTGGCTCTGATAATAGTTTTTAGAAAAACAAGATCGTGGAGAAATAAAATTAAACAAATGTAGAAATAAAACATAGAAGATACACAATACAATAGAGACATGGATATATGTGTTTCACCTAGTGTGTGCTACATCCACCAGAGAAATTTCCAAGTCCTTCCTTTTTATTATCCAACAAAATCAAGGGATACAACCTACATCACACTTGTTATAACTTCCTCTTATTTATCTCACAACCTCCTCTAGAAGAACACAATATTCACTCACATACACAACCACAATACAATTCCATTAGAAAAGAAGGTTTCCTTCTAGGAAAAAAAAACCTTAACATAACTTATACTGTAATATCTGTGACCTTATAATGAATGGTCCATGTTGACTATGAAATTACAATACTACAAGGAAATTTTCCCAAAACATTTCCTTGGGGGGCTCCTCCCCCAAATCCCCGAATGAAGGGGGATAGGCATACCTGCATATAAATTAGGAAGATACAGAGGCTCCACAACCAACACATAACTCTACTTGATCCATGATCTTTTCATTGTGACCTATAAAGACTTGCATTAAATGAGTATAAATTAAAGTGCACCATTAAAGAAGGAAAAGATCAAAATGAAGAGACATAATCATCATATATTAACACAAAAAATTGATAACGAAGTTCTTCCTTGGTGGAATATGTCTCCGAGTCCCGCTCTCAAATGGGTAGGCTATTTCATTAACTCAACAAAAGAATTTGGAAAAATACATAAGTATACCTCATTCTGAAATCAAGCTGCAGAAATAATGCTTAGATCAGAAAACATACAACACAACTAAATTCGTGGTGTCGAATTACCCAAAAATGGTTGTCTCCATGCCTCGATCCGACTCTGGCACTCCCAGGCCCAAGAAGAAATTCGTCTCAGTTTCTGTTCCCTATGCAACCTGCATTAATGACTATACTTGCATATAAATGCAAGCCCAAAAGGTCATACAGTATACCCACTTCCCTTGGTGGCTGGGCAAATGCAACATTTGATAATTTTTGAAGGCGTTGGTTATAATGTAGTGGCCCACAACTTGTTGGTTAGGGCAGATTTGTAAAGGTGCTAGTGTGGGAGGAGGTTCCAGGGTCAAACCCCATGACCTCCCCTTTTGGGCTTGGTATTTGTTACATTGTATATATATATATATATATATATATATATATAACATGACCATTATGCTATTTTATCCGTGGCTCTAGAACCATATCCAATGATTTAAAACTGTGGCTAGGTTTGGTGTGGTCCGCCAGCTTTGGCGGACCCACCAAATCATTTTTTTTCCAAATTCTTTCTCACGGGTTGTCCTTGGGCATTTCCCGCCTACACCATGGTAGCCTCTGATTGGGCCAAGTGGCAACCTCTCACTCATCCATGTTTCCACCTTCCAAGTGAACATGCCCCGTCAGTCGTATAGACTATACAGACTTCCATGTGGCACGATTCGATTGGCCCACTGGTCAGTCCAAAAACACCAAAATCGGGTGACACATGGCAGCCTCTGGTGCTGCCATGTCACCATGTTGATGTCGGCATGCCACATGTCACCTTCTTGCTTTTGGCACATGTATTGTATGAATGTCAATGTCATCTATACGGATTTTGACGTTAGCAGTATGGATTTTGACTCATCCCCTGTTGATTGGGCTATGTTGACCAAACTTTGACCGCAAATATCTTTCAATCCATAACTCCGTTTGACGAGTCATTTGCGCCATTATAAATCTTGCAACGTGCTCTTCGTGATCATTTCATTTTCACTAAGTTTGGGGAACTTTGAATTTTTTCCCTTTTCTCTATCTGCTGAACCCATTTTGAGCATCCCGAGTTGCTTCTGTGAGTTCTGAGTTGTTCTTTTCCTTCTCTAGATCCTTTTTGGATCACACCTTCCCATTTTGAGCTTTTTGGACCACCAAAATATTTCATCAATCAATAGGTAAGTGAGGGAAGAGTCCCCTCACTTTTTCCTTCTCTATCCATTTTTCCTTGCTTGGATGTGTGCCTTTTAAGCCTACTCGAAGATAATCAACATCACCCCTGTGTGAAGTCCTCTTCCTCCTATCGAGGATGATATATTCATGTAACTCATCCAAGTAATCGGGTGAAAACTCATCAAATGAAGGTATTGAAACTTCCTCATCTTGATCCATGATCATGGGAGGTTAAAAACGTTTCAAGTTCTGAACGTTCACCACTAAGTAAATATGCATGTAAGGTGGAAGATCCAGACAAAAAGCATTCGTACCACTTTTCTCCAAGATAGTGAAGGGTTCATAACATATGGGATTGAGTTTCTTGCCTTCACCCTTCAATCTCTCCTTGTTGATGTGAAGTCATACCTGGTATCCAAGATGGAACTAATGATCAACCCTGTGCTTTTCATGCCGAGCTTTATACTGTGCTTGACTTTTCTCCAACTATTCCCTGAATTTCTGGTGTATCTATTGGATCCTATGGATGAAATTGCAGGCTTTGCCCTCTATTTGTTCTTCATTCACATCAGCATATCTCCCATAAATCAAGTCCAAAGGAACCTTTGGTAGGTACCCAAAACATGTCTCAAAAGGTGAACTCCGTGTGGAAAAATGTAAAGCTCGGTTTCAAGCATGTTGTACATAGGGTGTCTATTCATCCCATAACTTGGGATGCTTGTTGTAGTAGCCTCGAAGAAAAATTACCATTGTTTGGCTTACCACCTATGTTTTTTCGTCGACTTGTGGATGGAAATCATTTCTCCTCTTCAATTTGGTGTCCATAATCCTCCACAAGCTAGTCCAAAAGTCCCCAAGGAATTGAGTATCTCGATCTGAGACAATAGATGTGGGTAACCCAAATTTAACCCAAACATATTGAAAGAAGAGATTAGCAGTCTGCTCAACAATGATCTGCTTTTTACATGGCATCAAGATACACATCTTGTTGAACCTATCCACTACAGCATAAAAATAGTCATGACCCCCTTTGGTCATTGGTAACCCCCCTACAAAATCAATGGAGATACTCTCCCATGGATGGGATAGAACAATAAGTGGTGAGTAAAGCCCCAACTTTCTATTAGTGGGCTTACAAGTAGAACACATCACACACCCCTTTACATATTTAATTACAATTTCTTTCATTTGAGGCCAGTAACAAAACCTCTGCAAATGAGCCATAGTTTTTCCTACCCCAAAATTCCTAGACACAAGAGAAGTGTGAGCTTCTTGTATTACATGGACTCATTCACTCGTAGGAATACATAGCTTTCCAAGATGGTAGAGTAGTTTTCCCTGCAGACAATAGTTCTCTACCTGTGCACCAAGGGTTAGCTTCTCATATACTTCTTTAAAATCTCCATCGATGGCATATTGTTCTACATAGCTATCATGATATAAAGAAGTATTATTGAAAATAATAGAAGCATCAATAGGAGGTCTAGAAAGCATATCGGCTACCTTGTTACTTGTACCCTTTTTGTACTTGATTACCAAATGAAATTGTTGTAGAAAACCCATCCATCTGTAGTGTCAAGATTGTTGCAATTTGGTCCGTGCTTGGAGATACTGTAAGGGTTGGTGATCTGTATGTATGATTGTTTCCCTCCCTAACAAGTAGTGCTTCCATTTCTTTACACTCTGGACTAATGCATACAACTCTTTATCATATGTATGATAGTTAACAACATCTTGGTTAAAATTTTTAGAGTGGTAACATATAGGCTTATGATATTGCATCAATACTGCATCCATGGAATATCCATTGGCATCTGTCTTGATCTCAAAAGGATATTAAAGATTCGACAGTGCTAATACCGATGCAATATTGATCTTCTCCTTCAAAGTGTCAAAATATTTTTGTTGCTTTCATTCCCACTGAAAAGTGTTCTTCACATTGGTTAAGACATGAAAAGGAGCTGCTATAAAGGAGAATTTGGAAATGAACCTCCTCCAATACTAGACTGCACCTAAGAAGCTTTGAACTTCGGTTACAATTTTTGGCTCAGGCCAATTTACAATTACATCAATTTTGGAAGGATCAATTTTTAATTGTCCTCCTCATACAATATGACCTAAGTACACAAGTGCAATCTTGCCAAATTCACATTTAGACAATTTTACACAAATAGTTTCCCTTTGCAAAGTATCCAATACTTGCTTTACGTGTCTCACATGTTCATCCCAAGTCCAGATAAAAATAAAAATGTCGTCCAAATATACAATCACAAAGTCATATAGGAAAGGACTGAATACACCATTCATCACATACATGAAAGTTGTCAGAGCATTACAAAGCCCAAATGGCATAACTAACCACTCAAACAATCCTTGTTTGGTTTTAAAGGAAATTTTCCATGCATCTTGTTCTGCAATCCTGATTTGATGATATCCACTGTGCAAATCCAACTTAGTGAAATAAACAACATTCTTCAATTGATCAAGTAAATCATCTATACGAGGAAGAGGGTATCGATTTTTCATCGTGATTTTATTTAAGGCTCGGTAATCGACACACATTCGCCATGTGTCATCCTTCTTTGGCACCATCACAATAAGAGAACCACAAGGAAATGAACTGAGCCTGATGACCCATTGATTCAATAATCCCTATACTTGCTTCTTGATCTTTGTCATCTCCACAACTGAGATCCTGTACATGCTCACATTAGGAAGAGGAGAATCCTACTGAAGATGTATCTCATGTTAGATTTCCCTCTTAGGAGGTAATCCATTTGGTTTCTGAAAAATATCATCATACTTAGAAACAATGTCAATTAATTTATTTTTATGAGATGGATCACACCCTTGGAAAGCGTCAGATGTCTTGACATATTTCTCTCTTACGACCATGAGTACATATCTCTTATTAATGTTTATGAGTCTCTTCATTTTACCTGCACTAACAAGTGTTATATTTACCCTCATGTTGTGAGCTCTAACAATATATTCCACTCCCCCTTTATTAAGGCGGTATTTGTTCTCATGAAGAAAGAAGACTTATTTTCTATCATAAATATAAGGACTTCCCAACACTATGCCACATATATCAAGTGTTACAACATCCAAATCCACTTCATCAATCAACTTTGAAGCAATAGAAAATCTGACCCTACATTGTTTGGTGACATTAAGTTTTGCTTTATCACATACCCAACCAAGAGGATAAGGCTTCAGATGTGGTTTCTTTTCAAGACCCATCTTCTTGAAAAGTGCTTCAGATATTAGGTTTACTTGGGAACACAGATCAAATAATGTATCTATCTTAGTGTGTTTAGATACAACTCTTATGTGAAATAATTCATTCCTATTTCGTTCATCAACATGAGATTCATTATTGGAACTTGAACTAGCATGAAGGGAATCTTTACCTTGTACTCCAACCATTGTGATGTTTCCTTCATCTCCTGAATCGGAACTAAGATCTTTTTTCACTGTAGCAACGATTTTTGTCTTTCCCTTTTCATCAAACTGTTTCAATTTTTTTTATGGATGCAGTTTCCAATAGTGTTCTTCATCATGACCACTTTTATTGCAATGAGTGAAACATGGCTTTCCTCCTCTCATTAATGTGGCGGTATTCTTGTCCTTCCTTTTAAGTTTCTTAAAAGTTTTATTTGGGATATTGAAAGGTTTCTTCGTGGGATCTTCTTGAACATGCTTCCCCCTGTTCTCAAGGTGAGTGGCTTGCACACAAACTTCGTCAATACTAGTGGGATTAAACAAGAGAAAGGTATGACGAATATAACTGTGATGTGTTCCAATATACTTCATTAAAGTTTCATAAGAATCCAAAGGAATATTCAATGCAAGAGCTTTCTTCCTAAATTCTTCTGTGAAACTTTGTACAGTTTGACCTTTACTTTGCCTTAAAGTTTTCCTTTCCATCATTGCTTTATGTAAATACCCCAATGGATAAAATTTCTTCCTTATCACTGATTTAAATTTCGACCATGAGGAAAGAAGATTACCACACTTACTTTTGTCCCGAAGCTTGCTCTCCCACCATACGAGAGCGATGCCTTCCAACCAAAGAGAATCCAGTTGCACTTTAACTTCTTCTTCATTAATATGCTAGAAACGACAATACACTTCAACCTTTCGGACCAATTATCTAGCTTTTCAGGATTAGCATCTCCATTAAACATAGGTAAAGAAAATTTTACATCAAGATTTAATAATGGTTTCTTAAAAGAGGCTTTATGGATAGAATGATGAGAATGCTCAGAGGAAGAAGAACTACAACTCGAAGGTGAAGACGAAGGCTCAGGAGGATATCCTCTAGCGCCTTGGTTTACCGAAGCATCATCATATGCATGTGATTCCTTTTTCTTCCCTTTCTTCTTCATCCTCTTCTCGTAATCTCCATACATTCATCGAACCATTTTTGACATGCAATAAATGACCATGTGAAATTTTTTCTTCTGTTCATCACGCTTGTCCTCTTCTGCCATTTTCTTCCTTCAAGATGCACGACCAACTTTGGGATTGAAAGTATTAAGAGTTCCTTCACCATGCTTATGCTTGGCCCCAATAATCATTTACAATCAACAATTCAAGTCAAAGATGACTTCTTTGATACCAACATGATATGGGATCTTTTCATCGTGACTTATAAAGAATTGCATTAAATGAGCATAAATTAAAGTGCACCATTAAAGAAGGAAAATCTAAAAATTAAGAGACATAAGCATCAGATCTGAACACAAAAACTTGATAACGGAGTTTGTCCTTGGTGGACTACCTCTTTGGGTCATGCTCTCAAATGGGTAGGCTCTTTCATTAACTCAATAAGAGAATTTGGAAAAATACATAAGTATACCTCATTTTGAAATCAAGTTGCAGAAATAATGCTCAGATTAGAAAATAGACAGCACCACTACATTCGTGGAGTCAAATTACTCAAAAATGATTGTCTCCATGCCTCGATCTGAATTTGGCAGTCCCAGGCCCAAGAAGAAATTCATCTCAGTTTCAGTGCTCTCTACAACCTACGTTAATGACTATACTTGCATAGAAATGCATGCCCAAAAGGTTGTATGGTGCACACACCTCCCTTGGTGGCTGGGAAAATGCATCATTTAATAATTGTTGAAGGCATTGGTTACAATGTAGTGGCCCATGACATGTTGGTTAGGGTGGATTTTTAAAGGCACTAGTGTGGGAGGAGGTTCTAGGGTCAAACCCCGTGACCTCCCCTTTTGGGCTTGGTATTTGTTACATTGTATATATATATATATATATATATATAACATGACCATTCCACTAGTTTAGCGGTGGCTCTAGAACCATATCCAATGATTTAAAACCCTGTCTAGGTTTGGCATGGTCTGCCAAATTTGGCGGACCTGCCAAACCATTTTTTTCCAATTTTTTGCTCACGGGTTGTCCTTGGGAATTTCCCACCTGCCCCGTGGCAGCCTCTGATTAGGCCATGTGGTGGCCTCTCGCTAGTCCACCCTGCCACCTGCCAAGTCAACATGCCATGTCAGTCGTACGTATTGTACAGACTGCCATGTGGCACGATCTGATTGGTCCATGGATCGGTCCAAAAACACCAAAACCGGGTGATACGTAGCAGCCTCTGGTGTTGCCACATCACCATGTTGACATCAGCATGCCACATGTCACCTTCCTGTTCCTACCACATGTGTTGTACAGATGATGACATTAGCAGTATGGATGTTGACTCATCCCATTTTGACTGGGCTAGGTTGACCAAACTTTGACCGCAAATATCTTTCAATCCGTAACTCCGTTTGATGAGTTGTTTGCGCTGTTAGAAATATTGCGATGCGCACTTCGCAAACATGTAATTTTCACTGAGTTTTGGGAACTTTGAAATTTTTTCCATTTTCTCTTTCCGCTGAAGCCATTCTGAGCATATTGAGTTGCCTCTGTGAGTTCTGAGTTGTTCTTAGCCTTCTCTGGATCCTTTTTGGATCACCAATCCTCATATAAGAACCAAAGTTATTTTCCTGTACTTCTAATTCTACACGAAATGTTCATGTAATAATTAGTGTTAGCACATGCATGTTATAAAACATTTCATTAATTAGATTACAGGTTATTATTCATCACAATTTATGATGGACATAATGCACTAAGTCAAAATATGATTCCTTAGACACATTCATATCTGAAATAACTCTCCATCGATTGTATTCATGCCTCATTCCGAGCTATGATAAAAAAGTTACAACATTCACAAGCTGTAATTTCCACTCACTTCTCTGTTTTCACCACTGCAAAATTGCTTTATTACTTTTTGAGAAAATTTCAGTGCCCAATTGAAAATTTTGGGTGGATAGATGGCTTCTCTTCCTTAATACCTATCCAACAACTATTTGTTTTCTCAAATCTTAGCTCCGAGCTAAAATTTATGGTCTGACAAAGTTTAGACTATTTTCCCATTTTATCCCCATTTGCTACAAGTGTCTTATTTTTCTTCTCGCACATTTTAATGTATCCAGATTCCAAAATTGGTTCCACGGACGACTTCTATCTTTTATAATATTTCTATATACTACTCATGTGTCCCAAACAAACTTTCGAGCAAGGAGTTATACCCTCTAGAAGTAAACTGGTGCCAAAATTATACCCTTAATCATTTTAGCTGTAATTTTTTCATACAAGCTTTGTTTTGCACTCTAAATTTCTCATTGGAAGTATCTATCTGAGTTTTGCATCGCACAGTGCCAAATGAAAAACCAATGCTTGTGACTTTTGACTACCCAAAAATGTCGTTTAGGCCCTCAAAATCGCTCTGCAAGTTGAAGACCTTTGAAAACTAGAAAACTTTTGCGGAAAATCATTGGTTTACTGTTGTAATAATTCACCAATTTGACCTATTCCTATCATCAACAATTTTTCCTTCATTTTCCTCCTCTTTTGTATTAGGCATCAATATTCAAGACATGCAATTTCTACACACATAGTGCCAATATTTAGGGCATGTATTGTGCACCAATGTTCAATGTGCACAACCTTTACATTGTGCACTAATATCTAGTCCTCCCAACTTTTGTACCATGCACCAATATTCATCGCGCGCAAGTTCCATAATCCACAATGCCAATATTTAGCATACATAATGCACACCAATATTTCGTGTGCATGACAAGTTCCGCACTATGCAACACCAATATTCAATGTGCATAACACACACCAATATTTCGTGTTCACCACCAATTCTACACCATGAAGTGCCAATATTCAATGCACACATTGTGCACCACTAATTCTACAATGTGCAACTCTAATATTTATTTCACGCACTAAGCACCACTAATTTTTCATCACACAGTGCCAATTTTCAGCTCACACACTGTGCACCAATATTATGCATGCACCACCAATTTTGCAATGCACAACACCAATATTTAGCACATGCACCATGCACCAATATTCTTTATGCACCACCAATTTTGCACTACACAACACTAATATTTACTTCACATGTCGCGCACCAATATTTCATGCACACCACCAATTTTGCACCACTAACCACTGATATTTAGCGCATGTAAGACATGTTATCGCATAAGCTGTAGTTTGGTAAAAGCCCGACCCAACCACCAAAAAGGCGACAACTTAGAGAGAACCTACCCATTGTCACCTTAGGTAGGTGTTCCCGTGAATTTAGAGGTGAGGTATTCACCTAAAGGGGGGAATATTGGTGATCCTAGGGGGATTGAGATAGAAAATGAGATGTATGGATGGATGCCCCTAAAGGTCAATTCTATATGGTAAAGGGAACTTGGTAATGAGTCTTGGGAAAGTCTCAGGGTTGTCAATGCTTTGAGTGACCTGCCAAGAGAAAATACCTGCCCGAGACACAAGGAAAAACAAGTACACAATGCAATATGTTAGGTGGAAGATAAATTTAAGATTGTTGTCCCTAATTGAAGAAACAATCAATGATATATATCAACATATAAAATATAATAAGCGCTTCAAAATAAGTGCTAAAATTCTAGTTGAATAAGCAAGAGACAAGCTAGTAAAGACTAGTTTAACTCAAGAACGAAAGAACAGGGATTTAGCATAAAAGCAAGGTTGTGACAAAAATATAACTGCAGTGATATTTATCAAACTTATGGATATAGAAAACCAAGCCTTATAGCATAAAATTCAGCCAATGAAAATCACCTCAAACTAGCCCCAAAAGTGTGCTAGGGTTAGTAGTTTGTTAGGGAAAAGTTATAGCTATTTTCTAGGGTTAGTTTAAGAGTTGTCTAGGGTTAGAGGGTTAGATTTTTGAAGCCCTAATGGTTGTAGGTTAGTTTTATTATAACAAAAATTTGTAGTGGGTGAAAGAGGACATGTCAATGAGGAAAGATAACCTAGGGCTCAAGGAACAATATCCTCCTTATTGATGATTATTGATTTGAGAAACAGGTTTCAAAGGAAGGAAGCCACGACCAGTTGTTTTGTGGGTTTTTGGAGGAAGCCACCACCATAGATTGGTTTCGGTGTTGAGAGACACACCCTAGCCATTGGGAGGACCATCTAGGTTCTTCATTGTTATTCACAAACAACACACAGATCCAGTTTAGCCATTGCACATTCAACAGGTGAGGGCATGAGGGTTTTAGGAGACTTATGGAGGTAGCCAAACCCATCTAGGGAATATCCATTCAATTTCTTCCAACCCATTGGAGATGGAACCAAGGTGCATATTTTTAGACTAGTATAGTTCTATTCCGATGGAGGAATATCCCAAAGTGTGATTTCCAGACAAGAAGTGTGCAACTCTTGAGGATACTCAATCAGGGTTCTAAAGGGATAACCAGGCCATATTTGACGATTCCCTTCCAACAAATTACAAAGGGGAATAGGGCACACTCGTTGAGATAGACAGAGTCAGATTCTAATGGTCAGAGCATCCAGGCATGATAAAGGGTTACAGAGGCGTACAAACCCCAAGGGAGTATAGTTGAGATTCATATAGACTGGTAGTGGCCAGATCTTCAGACCAATAGTCAGGAAAAGGCTCCTAGGTAGCATGGAAACCATTCTGAGACAGTTTTCAAGTCAATCAGAGGAGTATAGACACCAAGGCTAGTTTTCCAATGTCCAACAACAATTTCCATGGGTATTTTGGGTTGCATGCAGAAGATACAGTCACAAATGCAGTGGATTTTCAGTGTTGACCATAGATCCACCTATATCTATTACTTCGAGTATTTTCTTTAGTGAGTTGCATTGTATTCCAACTCATATCATTCTCTACGAGGTCTATCTGAGGTTATTTCTTATATTTTTTCGCACACTATATTGTAATTCCTGTCATTTTACGTAATAGAATCTTTTGAGTTGCTCTTGATTCCAAAACAATTGCATGCATGATATAAACACATAAACACCACAAAAACACAATCAGAAACCTTTAAAACGCATCCAGAAACCACCATAGTATCAGATATGCAACAAACTCACTAACATAGCAGTAAATATCCAGATCCGAGGGATTTGGGATATTTTAGGGGTATCAGAGCCTTCTTCCTGCCAGCCTGTGAAGAAGCATAGCTCATGATCCCATGATTCTAGGAATAAGTGAAGCATACCGAGAGGGTCGAGGTCACATCAGGGATGAGTACATTCAGTCCCATAGGGATCACAATATGAACAAGAGGGACTACACTCCCTTCCATACTTAGTCATATACAGAGCCAGAGGTAGAGGACAGAGACATGGATCATATATGTTTTGAGACAGGGTCTGAATTAGAAAATACTATGGGAAACAAGCATGAGACACCAGATGGAAAGGGGAAGGCCCTGATACGTCGCTTGAAAATACCTAGGCCATATTAAACAACATTTCTAGAGGGAAACGAGACATGAAGAACACCTATTGGCACAGGGGCTGACCCAGGCTTCAACGCTTCAACATCGCACCAACAAAACCCTAACTATTGACCCTTTTGGAAACACTTGTGAAGCAGATGAAGTCTCACTTGAGGTAGAGGTAGGGGTGGTTGCAGGACTCCAGTGTCTACAGCCTTAGCTGGGACATAGATTTGTGATTGTAACACCTTAACAGATAACTTAGCAGTTATAGTTCATTAGTATTCAACCTTTGTCTACAACGTAGATAAACCCTAATTATAGTGCAATGCAGTATTCAACAAGATTCAACACATTCAAGCACTAAGCATATCAACACAGATAAGATCTAGCATATTATTCACATCATTAGGCACTAAGCTATCATATTCATCTAAGCATTCACCATTACACTAAGCATGAATCATATAAACAATATAACAACCATAATGAACAAAGAAACCACAACACAATATATACGTGGTTCACCCCCAACCTGAGGCTACGTCCACCAACTCTTCTCCTATTTATTATCTTCGGTCAAGCTTCTTATAGGCACATAGCATCAAAATCCTACTCCATAGATGACAAGAGATATATGCACACCTTGCCAGAATCTCCTTCCCTGATCTAGGGTACAACACAAAGCCTTTACATAGTCTCTTACAGTCACTTTCACTTAGCCTTGCAAGCCTCACACAGTATGCACAAAGCATTTGCAACTATCACTTGCACTTAGCACAACTTACAACTTGGATCTTCTAGGCCCTAGTATTTATTACATCACCTAGACATGGGTAAACCCATGGGCCAAAGCATGGGTAAACCCATGGGCCGACATCCCCATACCCGTTACATAATCCCAAAACCCAAAAGTTTTCTAAAAAGGGGCTGAGATATTGTGATCTCCGCTCTGACTTGCGCTCTACCTTCGAAAGCCTGTTGAAGTCCCAAAATAGGTCAAACCTGACCAACGATCTTCAAGACTGGGTCAAGGGCCAACATTCCCCCAACACTCACCTGTGACTCATCCCAATTCACTCTGGTCTGGGTAGCTCTACCTCAAAATCCTCAAGCTTGGCTCGAGTTGCTTTGACCTGTTGCTACGCCAAGGCCTCCTACTTGACGAAATATTGGATAACTGCTTCGTTGACAGGTCCCTCTAAGCTTTGTTCTACTGGAGTGACTATTTGTTCCAGTTCTTCTCCTCAGCCTTCAATCTCCTCAAACAGTTGGAAATATTCATCCTAGACTGGTTGGAGCCTTTGAGTCATTTCCATGACTTTACTCTGTATGGTGTGGACCTGCTATTGAGCAGTGCATTTTTCCTGGGATTGTTTCATTCTCTCAAGTGCTGACAGGAGCTTCAATTGTGCCTGTACTGTCATTGCTTTCTACTTTTCTTCCTGGAGCTATGACTCCAGTGTATTCAGTTCAGGCTCCTCAGTAAGTCGCCCATAACTTTACGCACTGCAATCACTTAGTTGTTTACATTCCAAAGCTAATGCTTTAATTCTCTCAATTGTGCTCTAGGAAGTGGCTTCCCTTTGGTCTCGCATGTCCTGCGGAATTCTTGGCACTGTTTGTAGCTCTAGGTATGACATTCTCTATTTAAGATACTGGATGGCTTCAACAAGCTGCGCTACTTGATGCTCCACTGGTTCTTCCACTTTTTCCTCTAACCTTGTCACAAAGCAAAGTGCTCTATTGATTGCTTCTTTTACTCCAATCTTCTCTATGAGAAACTGTTATTTATGTTGTTGGATCTGTGCTTTCTCCTCTTCAAAGTTTGTTTGGAGCTCATCCTTCTCCTGTTGCGCAACTTGGCATTGCTCTACTTATTCCTCATGTGCTTGCTTCAGGGCCACTATGGCCTGTTCTTTTTCTTCTTGTGCTCGATGAAGGTGATCTTTGGTCGCATCAGTTATTCTGCAGAGTTGGGTAGGCTCATCTCCCAACTCTGGCTCTTCTGATGGCGGGGGCATAGTGGACATTGTGCTGCTGGAGTGAAGGGTATGTTGTACCCCTCTAAGTTCTGTCTCAATTCTATCATACATGGTTGCTTTTTTGTCTTCAGTATTTTGCAATAGGTTCTGCGAGGTGTCAGATACGGTTGCGATGAAGTAGTCGAAGTCATCGAGTGTGAGTATAGTCTGCAGCTTAGTCTTAGTAGCTTTGGAATTCTTTCGAGAAGTAGGTTTCTTGGGGGAAACCTTCCTTTTCTTGGAGGGATCAGCCTCATTAACAGGATCCCTAGGCAGTGTTACTTCACCTTGCTTCTGTTGATCTTCTTTTCCATTGGTCTCTTCTTTATGTACTTCGTCATCACCTCCTCATCCAGGTGATTCTGAAGCGGTTTCTTCTGATGCACTGCTTAGCTGTTAGACCTATTTGGTATTTTTCCTTCTACTAGATCTAGGTGTGTCATGCTCTTCGCGAGTGGCCTCTGGGCTACCGATTAGTTCAGGGTCACACAAATCTACGGGGTCAGTAGGGATAATTAGCTCTGTAGGTGAGTCTTTAGTTATTTCTTCTAGGTATTCCTCTATGATCTTATAGTATGATTGAAGCTCTTCTTTACTCTCATTTGTGTGCATAGTGATATAAATAAAGTGTCGATCTATGTGGAACTTCATAAGGGGCATGAACCGGTGCAGGGTGTTCGACATCATATGGGGGACAACCCCAATATCCCACTTTAACTAGAGATAGTAGGTATGGAATACCGCGTTCGACTGCCATTGTTTCCCCATATCGCTCAAATACCAGAGCGTGGTGAAATTCGCAGCAAGCGGCTCAAATGGCTCAATGTCATGGAAGGTCACACCTTCCTTCATCTCCCAAGCAGTAAATGCGATGAGGATCATCAACCAGCTAAAATGGAACTCATAGCCTTGATCCTGAGATTTGTGGCAATCCAATTCTAACTAGTTGACTAAGTACTTTGCTCAGTTCATCTGTAGTCCTTCCATGGATTTTCCAGCGAGGTCAACAATGAACCCTGTGACATGTGTGGGTCTGTTCTTTCTCACTATCTCTCTTGTGATCAGTGGGCAGGCTAGGTGCATTGCATCATTCTGGATGGAAGATACCTTGTATCCTCGCGTCCCCTTTTCTACATCGCCATAGGTATCTTTAATCCTCTGTGCCAGGGTGCAGTTTGCAGCCTTCCTTGGGTAGAAGTCTTGCAGGTCGGGTCCCTACATGCTCAATCCAGTGATCCTATGGATCAACATTGGATCGATGGTGATGCGTCTATATAGCCACATATAGCCACCATGGAAGCACGACAGAAGGATCTTAATGCATGCATTAACCTCCTAGTGCCTTCCAAAATGTGGTATCTTCATTACGTTCATGACAGTGGACTGCACGAGGTCCATAGTTCATGTTTGGGGGATTATCCTCGACTTCTTCCCCTTCATCCTAGTCAAATAACTGTGAGGAGAAAGCATGTTGTAGTTATTGTGATCCCTTAGGTTGAAGTCTCTGGATTTTAATGCCATGATATTATCTAGCTACGGTCGAGCTACACGTATCCCCTTCGGGAGGTACTCAGTAACCAGAGTGTAATCGAAGTCCCTTGAGACACTGTCACGACTCACCGCGTCGGCCAAAGGTAGGATGTAGTCGAGAGTAAATTCGTTTTCACCAAGTCATCTCGATTCTTGGTTCTTTTCTTGACTGCATATTGGGATGGTCCAGATCCACAAGAAGTTGACGGGGAGGCTTGGACTCCTCGCGTCGATGAAGCTTGAATTCCTATGGACATTACTTTTTCGACCATCATATCGATTAGAACTTCTTCAAATGACTTCTATATGGCACTAAGTTTTCCCAACATGCACACTCATGATCGGATAACTCATGTCGATGAATGAATTCTCAATGTAATAAAATAGGTGTTGAAAGATCAGTAAACACAGTGTGGTAGCAATGAGTTCTTTTGTTGGATCAGATATAATTTGTGAAATTTTTCTTGGTGCAAAAGTCAACAAACTAAGTAGACAATGAGGTAACAGATCTCTCCAATAGACAAGAAGCCTTCATCAATGCAGTTATGTCTGTTATGGTGTGGTCCCAATGGTCCAATGGTGAGATTTCTGGTCATAACTGTTGTTCTAACCATTCGGGAGCGTCGGTCTAATGGTCATAATGACTCCAATGGTTATATCGCTCCACCGTGGCGAAGTGCCAATCTAAGTTGCTCTAATATTCCGACGAAGTTCGAATTCTGGGGACCTTCCTTCTGCGAAGTCTTCTCTGGACCTTCCTCTAATTTCTCCAACTTTGCCTTCATCTTGTTGAGATTTCTAGCCTTCTTCCCTATGATTTGCGTTACTGGGTCCCTCTTCCCATTCTGATTCTTATCTCCTCTTGGCATAGTAACTTCGTGTTGTTGATGGTATTTTGTAGGGTTTGAATGTAATACTTTTTCTCTGTCTAGGGTAGGTTCTTTGCTTTCTTGTGTGGATGGGTTCTTCAAGTCTTTTTGTGTTCTTTCAGCTTCGTCATCCAGATCCCTTGTCTTTAGCATCTTGGATTGGTTCTCTTGTTCTGTTATCAAGTGTGCGATTCTCCTAATCATGAAATCTTTTAATTCTTGCTTTTTTTGTTCTAGGTCTTCTTCTTCTTTTCTTTGGATTTGATCTTTCTCAATCCAGGGTTTTCCTAGCAATAAAGAAAATGGGGCCCTATTCTCAACAAATTTAGTAACCTCAAATTCTTCCTCTGTCGAAGTTTTATGAGTACTCATAGATATCTGGGTAAGTCTTCCACATAGGGTTATTGGCTTTCCTCTAAATAGTCCTATTACTCCTCATGAAGGAATCATAACAGGCTTTCCTAAAATTTCCCAGGTTCTTTCTATCATCATATTCACCTGTGTTTCCTCATCTAGAACACAGTCAATGTCGAAGTCTCCTATTCTTGTTTCTATGCACTCTTTTTCTTTGAAGATCTCTGACAAGTTGATGTTTCTATGATCATTTAGGGTTTCTTTTATTTCTGACAATACAGTCTTTGATTCTTTCTGGGGTTCTTCCATGGTCTTAGTTTCTTGGCCTTTCTCAGGGTTTTCTTGTCTCATATTCATTCTTTCAACCTTAGCAATCATTCTAGGGAAATATAGAACTTCATGGTTCATAGCTTTACAACAAAGACAACTAGGTCTCCTATTAGGGAAATCCTTAGCAAGATGGCCTAGCCTTCTACAACTGTAACAAAGGGTTAATCCTCTCTTTCTCTTAAATGATCCCCAACCTTTCTTGTACTGTGCACTAAGATCATAGTAACTAACTAGCATAAAGTTATTTCTAGGATCCTGCATCCATTTTCTAGTCCAAACATTTTTTATATGCATAGGAATAACACATCTTTCATTATTTCTATCAGATCTATTCATACCAATTCTTCTTTCTTCTAACTGTGACATAGTTTTCAGACTAGGACAAAATTTATCAAACATGCCTAGATCCATACTTTCGAAACAAAAGTTTCCACTTATCTTACCTTTATCAAAGCACAAAGATTTCATATCTTACCTCTTTAATAAAAACATTTCACTGATCTTACCTCTTTTCTTCAGATCTACCTCCTTCTTAGCACATAATTTCGTAGTCAAGTAAAATACTGTGCACTAAAGCAATAGATCTACGCACATAGATTTCTTTCTTTTCCTCAGTTCCCAGCAATCACAATTTCAGGTCCCGGCAACAAAACCATTTTTTGGCATAGGGGCAAACCCAGGGTTCAACGCTTCAACAATGCACCAAAAAAACCCTAACTACCGACCCTTTTGGCAACACCTGCGAAGCAGATGAAGTCTCACCCGAGGTAGAGGCAGGGGTGGTTGCAAGACTCCTGTGTCTACAACCTTAGATAGGACACAGATCTGTGATTGTAACACCTTAACATAACACTTAGCAGTTATAGTTCATTAGTATTCAACTTTTGTCTACAACGAAGATAAACCCTAATTACATCGCAGTGCAGTATTCAAGAAGATTCAACACATTCAAGCACTAATCATATCAACACAGATCGGATCTAGCATCTTATTCACATCATTAGGCACATATTCATATAAGCATTCACCAGTACACTAAGCATGAATCATATAAACAATATGACAACCATAATGCACAAAGAAACCACAACACAAGATATACATGGTTCACCCCCAGCTTGGGGCTACATCCACCAACTATTCTCTTCTTTATTATCCCCGGTCAAGATTCTTACAAGCACATAGCATCAAAATCCTCCTCCGCAGATGACAAGAGATCTGCGCGCACCTCTCCAAATCCTCCTTCCCCGAGCTAGGGTACAACACAAAGCCTTTACACAGTCTCTTACAGTCACTTGCACTTAACCTTGCAAGCCTCACACAATATGCACAAAGTATTTACAACTATCACTTGCACTTAGCACAACTTACAACTTGGCTCTTCTGGGCCTCAGTATCTTTCTTACATCACCTAGACATATATTTATACATTAAAAAAGGGCCAAAACATGGGTAAACCCATGGGCCGACATCCCCATACCCGTTACATAATCCCAAAACCCAAAAGTGCCCTAAAAATGGGTCGAGATCCCGCAATCTCCGCTTCAACTTATGCTCTACCTTTGAGAGTCTGTTGAAGTCCCAAAATAGGTCAAAACTGACCAAGGATTCTCAAAACTTGGTCAAGGGCCAACAACACCATATCATAGGTGGCCATTAATACACAAATGATCCAAAACAATGTGGGCACAATTCATGCAAATGTTGTAGGTGGAGCAAGTGGTTCCAGGGGACACTAGGGAGGTGGAGCTAGTGGTTCCAGTGGGTTCCATGGTGGAGTGAGTGGGAATTAGTCACTCATTCATACCTATACATCAGTAGGGAGGATTCTTTGACCTTTATATCCTCATTTCTAGGGGGGCAATAGATGGGGAAACATGGACAGCCAATGGAACAACCAGGACAGGGGAAAACAGGGCTACAAGAGCCTTTGCAGAGTACATACGAGACTACTTGGCATTGGGGCCGGAGTTCCATGATGACATGAGATTTATAGACTATTGTTCAATCAGATATCGAAACATGCCTAGGGAGACACAAAGAGGTAATATGCAGACCCAGAACATGGACTTTATCAAGAAGGTGGGGAAACTGAATATTCCTACTTTCCATGGTTCGTCCTAATGTTCAGCTCAAGCATGTGTGAATAATATTGATACATATTTAAAGCTTAACCTGATGATGGAGTCTGATGCTATCAACTTCGCTATCTTACACTTAGAGGGGGATGCCCATGAGTGGTGGTATCATGGGTTGGTGACCTTGGGTCACAGCCGCATCACATCTTATTTGGAGTTCACAGAGTGGTTGATGGAGAGGTTTGATAGGAGGGACCCAAAGTTGCAGTTCAAAGACTTGACACAACTAAGGCAAATCATTTTGGTCAAAGCATTCATCACAGAGTTCCAGCGAAAGGAAATTGCAGTCTCCGACATATCTGAGCATAGTTTGGTGATGTTATTCACCAAGGCATTGATAGAGTTGTTGAGGGGACAGGTAAAGGCCTTCAAACCTCATATACTATAGGAGGATAGTTTTCACACTAGGGACATGGGGGACTCAGTGCAGAAGCCCAAAATATTCCCCAAACTCTTTATACCACAAAGAGACAAGGATCATAGGAATCTTCAAAGGGATTGAAAAGGAAAAGCTAAATTAGATTATGAGACCATGAGGGGGTTGATGAGAAAGAAGATCTGCTTCACTTGCAGAGATCTGTGGGTCCCAGGCCATAGATGCATGGGAAAGGGACATATCCACTACATTGAGGTGGAGTCATATAATGAGGAGGAGGAGGAGATCATATCAACAACAGAAGATGACTCAGAGGAGGAGCATGCATAGGAGCCGAAGAAACCTCCAAAGAAACCCTAGCCACAGGTAGAACCACCATTGAGTAAAGAGACAAAACCTCAAATAATTGTAAAAGGGGGTACTATAGAAACCTTCTCAGGAGTACCCATCTATAAAACTATCAAATCCAAAGGGATCATATAGGGATAACACATCACAACACTAGTAGACAGTGGGGCAACCCATAACTTCATAGATGCAACCTTAGTAGCTCGAAGGGGGTTATGCACTGAGGATTTTGAGGGGTTTACAATAGCCATGGAAAGTGGGCATACCATGACATGCTTGGATATGGTTCCAAACCTAGAGGTCAAGCTAGGTAACTACAACACGAGTTCTTTCACTTATTCAGTTGTATTAGTACTGAAGAAGGATGACACATTGAGGATGTGCATATATTATTGGGCCCTTAATAATAAGACAATCAAGAATAGGTACCCCATTATGTGAATAGATGAGTTGATGGATGAGCTACATGGGGTAGTTTTCTTCACCAAAATATATCTATGCTCATGTTATCATCATATCAACATCAAAGAGAAGGACATAGAGAAGACAAATTTCTGATGTTATTTTGGGCATTTTGAGTTCTTGGTCATGCCTTTTGGGTTGACCAATGCACTAGCCACATTCCACTCTTGTATGAATCACATTTTCATAGGGAAGTTGTGGAAGAACCTTTTGGTATTCTTTGAAGACATACTAATATACAACAAGAATTGGGTTGAACATTTGGCACGTTTGGAGGAGGTCCTGAGAATTATGCAGGCTGAGTCATTATATGCCAAGGAATCCAAGTGCGAGTTTGGTATGAAATAACTCTTGTGCTCGGGGAACATCATCAGTGAACATGGAGTGAAGTTACATCAGGAGAATATCAGGGCCATTATGGATTGGTCAACACCTAAGAACATCACAGAGCTGAAGGGATTCTTTGGGTTGTGCAGTTACTGCAGGCGGTTCATAAAAGGGTTTTCATAGTTGGGAGCACCACTCATCGATCTGAAAAAGAAGGGTGATTTTTAGTGGACCAAGGAATCAGAGCGCACTTTCGAGAGAATGAAGGAGGTTATGAGCACATGCCCCATTCTATCCCTTCCCATTTTTTCACAGCCTTTTGTTCTAGAGTGTGATGCATCAGGAGTGGGAATTAGAGCAGTTTTGATGTAGGGAGGTCAACCCATTTTTTTTGAGATAAGGAATCTCAATGATTTGGAGAGAAACTATTATATATACGACAAGGAAATGCTAGCCATCATTCATGGATTGACGAAGTTCAGAAAATATTTTTTAGGAAGCAGATTTGTGGTGAAGACAGATCACAACAACTTGAAGTATTTCCTGTATCAGAAAGACATCAGTGAGAGGCAACAGAAATGGGTCTCTAAGATCCAAGCCTTTGAATTTGACATTGAGTATGTTAAAGGTAAAAGGAAATTCATATAAGATTCCTTATACAGGAGGCCAATAGGTTGTTTGATGATGGATATATGCACAAACTAGAGGGCACACTTGCTAGTAGAGTACTCCAAGAATATATTCTCATGTGAGGTAATGGATGGGCATGTGGTAGATGATAGATACTGGGTATTGGATAAAATCATCTTCTATAAGGATCAGATCTACTTAGTTTCAAAATCTTCCTTGAAGGAAAAGGTTCTCAAGGCCTGTCATGACTCACCCATAACCAAACATCATGGGTTCTTCAAGATGTACATGCAGATCAGGGAGAGATTCTCGTGGAAGGGTCTCATGGATGATGTGTTGAGACACATACAAGAATGTGTGACTTGTTAGCAGAACAATTCCAAGAAGACACACCCAACTAGATTACTTCATCTTCTACCCATTCTAGAGCAGAAGTGGGAGAGTATTTCTATGGATTTCATTACAGGACTACCTAGGGAGCACGATAGGGACTGTATTTTTGTGGTGGTCAACAGACTGATGAATTTTGCGCATTTCTTTTCCATACCCATAGACTACAAATATTTTTGCATAGGGGAATATCTAGGGTTCAACGTTTAAACAACACACCAATAAAACCCTAACTATCGACCCTTTCAGCAACACCTACGTTGCAGATGAAGTCTCACCTGAGGTAGAGGAAGGGGGGGTTGTAGGACTCAAGTGTCTACAACCTAACTGGGACACATATATGTGATCACAATACTTAACAAAGCACTTAACAATTAACATTAATTATTCTTTGACTGTTATTCACATTGCAGGTAAAAACCCTAATTACATAACAACACAGTGTTCATCAAGGTCTAAGCAAATCTAACCATTCATCACATAACATCAGAATATATCTAACCTTGATTCATATTGTTAAGAACTAAGCTACTACATCAGACGCATCTAACATACATAAAGATTATAACACTAAGCATAGATCACATCAATAACATATCAACCACATCGCACAAAGAAACCACAACACAGGATATACGTGGTTCACCCCCAGCGTGGGGTTACGTCCACCAACTCTTCTCTTCTTTTATTGGCTTCTTCCAATCTTCTTACATGCACAGAGCCACAAATCCAACTCCGCATAGGACAGGAGATCTTCACACACCTCACCAGATCATCCTTCCTTGAGTTAGATCCAAGCACCAAGCCTCTACACAGTCTGTGCACAAAGCACTTACACAACACTTGCACTTAGCTCTGCAAGCCTTAACACGCCTTATTTCACATAGACAACATTAGCACTAAGCCAACGACCTATTAGGTCTCAAGAGCATGACTCTTACTTACATTGCCTAAATACTTATTTATACATTACAAATGGGGCCTAAGCATGGGTAAACCCATGGTCCGACATCCCATACCCATTACATAAACCATAAACCAAAAAATCCCATAAAAGGGGGCAAGATTCTGCAATCTTCGCTTTGCCTGGGCTCTCCGTCTTCGACCAGCCTTTCAAAGTCCCAAAAGTGGTCAAACATGACCAAGGTTCTCCAAAAATTGGTCGAGGGCCAACAAGAACCTAACACTCACCTGTGACTCATCCTGAGTCACTCTGATTTGGGCAATTATGCCTCTAAGGCCTCGAGCTTGGCTCGAGATGCCTCGACTTGATTCTTTGCCAGAGCCTCCTGCTCAGCGAACTCTTGAATGACTTTCTCGGTGACAGGTCCTTCCAAGCATTGTTCCACTATGGTGACCACTTGTTCCAGCTATACACCTTGTCCCTCGATCTCCTCAAAAAGTGTGCATGCTTCGTCCTATACCGGCTGGAGTCTCTGGGTCACTTCCATGACTCTACTCTGGATGGCATGGGCCTACTACTGAACTATGCGTTGTTCCTATAACCTTTTCATCTTCTCAACTGTTGAAAGAAGTTTCAGCTATGGTTGCACTATCGATGTTTGTTTCTTTGCCTCCTGAAGTTGTGCTTCTAATGTTCTTAGTTCTGGGTTCTCTACAAGGCACTCATAGGTTTGTGCACTTTGGTTACTGATTTTCTTGCATTCTAATGCCAATGCCTTGATTCTTTCGACTATGCTTTGGGAAGTTTCTTCCCTTCAGTCTCTCATTTCCTGCGGAGTGCTTGGAACTGCTTGCAATTCTAGTTCTACTACTCTTGCTTGGAGCTACTGAATGGCTTCAATGAGCTTTCCCACTTGGCTCTTAGTTGTCTCTTCTTCCATCTGTGCCAATCCTGACACAGAGCAAAGTGCTCGAGTGACTACTTCTCTAACTCCAATCCGCTCCATGAGCATATGATATTTCTCTCTTTGGATTTTCTCTTAGTCCTCTTCAAACTTCGCTCAGAGGTCATCTTTCTCTTGTTGCGCAACCTAAATTTTCTCTAGGGATTCCTCCTTTGCTTGCTTCAAGGCCTCTGTGGCCTGTTATTTTTCCTTCTAGACTTAACGAAGGTGGGCCTCTGTTGCATCTGCTAATCTGCATAGTTGGGCAGGCTCATCTCATACTTATATATCCCCTGATGACAATGGTGCAGTAGACATTGCGCAACTCGAATAGAGAGCTTATTGTACCCCTTTTAGCTCTGCCTCGATCCTATCATACATTGTCTCCTGTTTTGCTTCGTTTCGTTGCAAAATGTCCTTCGAAGTATCTGATACAACTGCAATGATGAGGTTGATATAATCCACTGTAAGTACAGTATCTAATTGAGTATTATTGGCTCGTGACTTCTTCCACACTGAGGGTTTCTTTGGATAAACCTTTCTTTTTTTTGACGTCTCGACCTCTGTAAGGGGATCTTTAGGCAGTGTCACTTCACCTTGTTTATGCTTGTCTTTTTCTCCTTCGTCCTCTTCTTGGTCTATTTTTTCATCTCCTCCTCCTCTAGGTGATGCGTTGTTTATTTCCTACACCTCTTCCTTATTTTTCTTCTTGCTGCTGATGGGTCCATCATATTCTTCTCGGGTGACCATAGGACTTTCGATGATATCAGGGTTGGAGAGCTTTGTTTGCTCGACTGGTACAAGGAATTCAGTCAACCACTCCTTATTTATCTCCTCCATGTATTCATCAGTTAATTTATAGTACGTATGCAGCTCCTCCTTGGATTCATCCCTATGCACAGTGATATATATGAAGTGTCTGTTTGTGCAAAACTTCGCTAGTGGCCTGAATCGATGGAGTGTATTCATAGTCATTCAGGGGAATGACTCAATGGCTCCCATGAGCTGTAAGTAGTAAGTGTGGAAGACAATGTTCGACTGCCACTACTTCGCCATATCACTCGAGTACCACAAGGTGGTGAACCTCGTGGCCAGTGGTTCAGATGACTCAACTTCAAGGAAGGTCGCTCCCTCCGACATCTCCCAAGTGACAAAGGCAACGAGGATCAACAACCAGATGAAGTGAAACTCATAGCCCTAGTCCTGTGCTTCTCGAAAATCCTTCTCTAATTGCTTGATGAGGTAGCTCACCCAGTTCATCTGCATCCCTTCGATGCACTTTCCTGCGAGATTGACGACGAACCCCGTAACTTGCATCGGTATGTTCTTCCTGACGATTTTACTAGCGATCAACTGGAAATCTAGGCGCACTGCGCCATTTTGGATGGAGGCTACCTTGTATCCCCGCTTCCCTTTCTCCACATCGCCATAGGCATCCTTTATTCGTTGCGTCAGGATGCGATCTACAACCTTCCCTGGGTAAAAATCCTAAGGGTCTGGTCCCTACATGCTCAATCCAGTGATCTGGTGGATCAACGCTAGATCTACAGTGATGCACCTATCAACCATAGGTACCTGCCATGGAAGCAATACATGAAGAGTTTAATGCACGCGTTAACCTCCTGACGTCTGTCGAAGTGTGGTATCTTCATCACATTAAGGATTGTTGATCTCGTGATGTCCATGGTCCACGGCTGGGGGACTATCTTCGGCTTCTTCCCCATTGTCTTTGTCAAGTATTTATGTGGCGCGAGAATTCCATAAATCTTACGGTATCCTAAGTTGAAATCATTGATATTGAGCGTCAAAATCTGTCCCAATTGCGGTCCAACTACACGTATCCCCTTCGGGAGGTACACAATGATCAGCGTGTAGTAGAAATCTCTCGGGATGTTGTCACGAATAACCACGCCATCCAGAGGTGGGATATATTTGGGCAAGACCGATGGGATGCGCTTCACATTCGCCAGGTCCTTGCGGTGCTTAATTATTTTCTCTATTGTAGTTCAGGATGGCCCAGATCGATGTGCAGTCGATGGGGATGCTTGAAATCCTCTCGTCAATGAGGCCTGTGCTCCTACAGACTTGACCTTCTTAGCTGTAAGGTCTATTAGGATCTCCTCGATAGACTTCTCTACTACTCTAAGGTCGTCCGACATGCACGCTCTAGATCAGATATCTCGAATATGTTAATGGACGCTCAAGGTAAACAAAGCAGTTGGCAAGGTCTCAAATGCATAACGCGATAGCAATCAATTCTCTATGGGCTCGAATATCTCAGTTTGCAAAAGTGTCCCCAGTGAGACATGCGACAGAATAAATAGAAAACATCGTAATGGATTCCTCCGATGGGTAGGAATGCCTTAATCCATCTGTTATGGCATGGTCCCAAAGGTCCAATGGCGATCTTTTTGGAAATAACTATGTTTCTAGCCATTCTGGAGCGTCGTTCTAACGATTAGGATGCCTCCAACAATCATATTGTTTCTCCAAGTCAAAGTCCCAGTCTGCGCTTTTCTGCTATTACAAAGAGGTTCAAGTTTTGCAAGCCTTCCTTCTGCGAAGTCCTCTCTGGAATATCCTACAATTTTTCTAGCTTTGCTTTCTTCTTACTGAGATTTCTCGCTTTCTTTCCTGTGATCTGCGTCTTTGGATTCCCCTTTCCATTCTTTTTCTTATCTTCTTTTAGCATAGTAACTTCGCACTACTGGGGGTCTTTCACAGGGTTCGAGGGCAATACTTCTTCTCTTATTTTTTATGGAGTAGGTGCTCTTCTCTTCTGCATGGATAAGTTATTTAAGCCTTGTTCCATTCTTTCAACTTCGACAGCCAGGTCTCTAGCCCTTAGTTGCTTCAACTTGTCCTCATGTTCTTCTATTAAGCACGCTATTATCCTAGCCATGAAATCTCTTAATTATTTCTTTTTCTGTTCTATAGCTTCCTCTTCTTCTTTCCTTCGGACCTAATCTCTCTCAATCCAAGTCCTTCCTAAGAAAAGTGAAAAAGGAGCATTATTCTCAACAAACTTAATGACCTCGAATTCTTCTTATGTCGATGTTCCATGAGCACTCATAGGTACATGAGTAAGTCTTCCACATAGGGTTATCATCTTTCCTTTAAACAATCCTATTCCTCCCAATGAAGGAATCATAGTAGGCTTTCCCAAAATTTCCCAAGTACTTTCTGGCATAATTTTCACTTGTGTTTCTGCATCCAATACACAATCTTGGTAGTAACCTCTGAGGAGGAAACTTTAAACTTGAATTTATACCTTAGCCTCTTCAAAACCCCAGGTTACCGGGGACGTCTCCCCTGGGTTAACCTCCCTAAACAGAAAGAACCTCCCCATTGAGGTGACATTGGGTGGGAAAGGTTCCTGTTACGCCAGTTTGGTCTCTATCCTTCAGCCTTTGACCTAAACTACAAACTGTACGATAACATTTTGGTGTCGTTGTCAGGGAACATTGAGTCAATCTTCCTCAACGAAAAATCTTTTGGTAAGCCTTGCCTCAAAGACCTATTTCTTACAAGCTTACCTGGTGACTCCACTAAGCTTTTATTCCCCTATTCTTTGATAGTTTTAGGAAAACTATCTAGCGACTCCACAAACCAAAAGGAGATTCAATAATCCTCCTTTATATTTCAGAAGGAAGCCTCCTTTGAATTAACCTATTGTCAAGTCACTTTTTGGAAAGAGACTTCCTTTAAACATGTCTACCTCTCAGACCGGTACTACAAACCCAGTTAACAATCAAAGACAATGGTCATCTACTCTTTTCAAGCCATTAGACATGTCAGCTATACCAGGCTACCCTAGGAAAATGCCACCCAAGTATGAGAAGTGGTTGCCTAAGTTTACCGGTACTGATGCCACCAGTGCCAAAGAGCACATGAGTAACTTTTGGGCATTCTTTCAGCTTCACCCCATCAATGATGATGCTGAAGACTTGGTTATGAAGTTATTTTCTGCTACCCTTTATGATGCTACAAGACGTTGGTATCTTAGTCTTCCTGATGCAAGCATCAAGACCATGGATAGACTTGAGAAAGTCTTTCTCAAAAGGTGGAGAATCAAAGAAGACCCTAACATGCTGCTCACTCAACTAAATATCCTTGCCAAGCATGAGAATGATTCTATTCAGGAATTTCACACCAGATTCAAAGCATTACTCCAAAGAATTGCCACAATCCATCATCTAAAAGATGATTACCTTGTTCATATTTACACCAGATCTTTCAATGGCCAACTAGGGTATCTTCTTAGAGACAAAGACCCCCAATCCATTCAAGAAGCCCAAGAGCTCACTACCAAGATAGAAGGAAATCTCCTTTCATCCAAGATTGAGCCCTTTGCTAACCCTAGGGGGAGAATAGACACCAAGAAGAAAGTAGTACACAATGCTGAACCTACTTCAGATCTCTGCACCAGTATTAGCAAGTTGCAAGCTTCCGTGGATGGCATCATAAAGAATCAAGAAGAAATGATGATTCGGATCATTAGACTTGAAAAATTCCAGATCCAGGAACCTAGACCTTTTTTCAAAGGGAAATTCCAGAAAGGGAACCAATCCTACAAGCCGAAGAATGAAAATGAAGTCCCAAATACTTTGGCCCCTATGAACATCGTTTATGAAAACCCTTGGTGCCTAGAATGCAGTGAAGCAAATTGGGAACATGAATTCCCTTATAACGCTGGCTAGCAACAAGTCAACAATTTGGATTGCTTCATGAATCTTCCTCAGATAAATATCATGTTGAAATTACTAAGACAACTGAGAGGGGGGGGGTGAATCAATTGTTATTGTGATTAAACAATTTTAAGTCTATTAATACATTCTTAATCTTTCTTCAAGTGATCATCAACATTATATAGCATATGGACAATAAAAGTAACTAGCATTAGTACCACGTAAGGTATACACAGAGACAGATTTTCATGAGGAAACCCATAAAGGGAGAAAACCTCTTCTTCTTTGAAATGATAGGCAGTCTTTTAAGTTCTGTACTTCATATATAATTGAGCACCAACTCAATGTGAGGCTGCTACCTCTGTTTTACAAGCTACAACTTGTTTGAGAGCACCAACTCTCTGGTTTCTCTAGCACCCACTAGAAGGAAGCACCAACCCCCTTAATGTTACAACACCAACTGGATGGAAGCACCAACTTCCAGTTACACAGGCTCCAACCTGTATAACAGAGAAGACTTGTTCTCCCTTGCACTACCCTACCACCCTGGTTTCTCTGGTTGCAACCATATGGAAGCTACAACTCCCTATGTTCAAGATCCCACTTGAACCTCTAAGGACAACAGTCCTCCCTAGAACCTCACAACCACCCTGGAATATAAATGATTAATTAAATAAGCAACTACACAGATAAATCGATTCTTACCACTTCTTCTCTGTTCTGTAAATCTGGTCTTCTTCTAACTGTTCTGCAATTCTTCTCTTCCTTTGTCTGTTCTACAAGTATGCTCTACTTCAAGTCTTTTTCTCATCTGTTACTCTTCTCTGAGTTTTATCTCACACTGCACATATTTTCAGTCTCACATTGCGCATATTTTTATTTTTTTTCACACTGCACATCCTGTGATTTCCCCTTTCTTACTGTTTAATTCATTTTTCGTCTAGAACAACCAACCACGTACAGTCTGTATCTTTTTCTTTTATAACCACACCCACAACGGTTACACTTCGCATCTTCTTCGGCAAAAGAAAACTGTCTAAGCAACTGAAACACCAACCGATCAGGAATCATGAATCAATTTTTCTAACTGATTCGTAACTAATGAATTACCTGTGAGAGAGAACAGTAGCCCTCTGATTATATTCAAGTTTATCTGCACCGTTGGATGAACTTTATTAATCTTGCCTTTAAATCGGGTTTCGGCATTTCGGCATTCCTGTGGCCAAGTGTCTCGACACTTCATATCACGATCTCCAAAACTCCGATACAGATCTTTTCTACGATAGCTCCTTCCTCTATATGACCAAGGCCATGACCAAGCACTTATTCATAAAGTGCTTTTCGCGAATTCGCATTTCATGAATCTGGAGATGGGGCATTTCGACTCTCCAAGTTGTGATCCCCGAAACCCCAAGATGGAGTTGAGATCAACGGTCAACGATCTTGATGAATCTACGGTCCAGATCTCATCGTGAATTCGCATCTCGCGATTCCTTCCATGGAGGTTCTTGTCACTCCAATTTGTGATAGGCAAAAGTCCGAAATGAAGCTTAAATCAACGGTTGCAATTAAATCACGATTTCTCATATCGCGATTTTGGTGGTTATATTTCTTACCTCTCTAAGTCGCGAGTTGTGAAACTCCGAAACGGAGTCGACGGTCTAGATCACGGCTGCGATTAAATTGCGATTTCACATATTATGATTTCAATGGTCATATTTCTTGCCTCTCCAAGTCACGAGTCGTGAAACTCCAAAATGGAGTCGATGGTCCTGATCACACCTTGATCTGACGGCTGTAATTAAATCATGATTTCAATGGTCATATTTCTTGCCTCTCCAAGTCGTGAGTCACGAAACTACGAAATGGAGTCGACGGTCCAGATCACACCTTGACCTGACGGTTGTGATTAAATCACGATTTCGCATATCGCGATTTCAATGGTCAGGGAACCCCGTTCCTTTGACTTTCCAGTCAGCGACATGATGATCTTTCACCATGTGTCCTACCTGAATATGGACGGTCCTCCTTCTTTCGAGATTTTGTGAGCCCGTTTCTCCTTACACTTTAATGAACGTGTAGGTCCTTCATGATCCAACGATGATTGAATCTAACACTCATATCTGATGCCTGAGATCTGTCCTCTCTTCTGCGTGTTCTTCTTGTCTACTGACAGATCTGACGGTCCTCCTTCTTTCGGGAATTTTGAATGGGATCCAATGATCAGAAATGATTCTCCTCCCGAGCTTAATTTGCTCTGCTTAGTCTGATCTTTCCATTGATGATCTGCCAACAGTCCTCTGCACTATCTCTTTTGAGCTTATTCGAATCTCGAATCTTCTCTACAGTGTCTTCTCATAATGCCCATCTATTACTTTATGTACTCATGCCATATTCACTGTTGTACTTTCCATCAATGACATGTATACAATCATGCGTTGTCTATTAAATATTTGCCAACATTCTCCCCCTTTGGCATTGATGGAAACACAAGCACCCACATGCATTCAGACTCTTCTCCCAGACTGTTTTCTCCCCCTTTGACATCAATGTCAAAGAAGAAACATGCTCCCCCTGAGCTGTTGCAAAACATACTCCCCCTGTCAACTATGAGCATCTTGGAAATACATTGGAAATTCAATAAGTACTCCCCCTGACCAGGTGACATATTAGACACAAGAAATTATAACCCCCATATTTTGATGAAGATATCCAAAAGGGGTTGATGCTAATGGTTTTGTGCAATTTGTTTTGTAGAAGGTATATAATTGAGTTGAACAATTATGTTTGTAACTTGTTCTCTGAGAAAATGGTACTTTATTGGAATATGCTTAGTCTTGGAATGAAGAATACGATTCTTGGAGACACTAATAACACTGGTGTTATCACAGTGAATTGGAATGGGATCCGTGTAAATTACCTTCAAATATGCAAGAGTTTGTATCATCCATAAAATTTGTGTGCAACAAGTAGCAACAACAATGTATTTTTCCTCTGTAGTTGATAATGAAATGGATCCTTGCTTTTTACTAAGCCATGCAACTAATGAGTCACCCAGAAAGAATGCTCCTCCACTGGTGCTTTTTCTCTCATCAACACAGTTTGCCCAATCTACATCTGAATAAGAAGTTAACTGAAAATTCTGATTTCTGGGATACCATAGACCATAAGTCATTGTTCCCTTCAAGTATTTGAATATCCTTTTTACAGCTACCAAATGACTTTGTTTAGGAGTAGACTGATAATGACCTACCATTCCAACAACTTGCATTATATTAGGACGGGATGCTGTGATGTACAGAAGACTGCCTATCATAGAGTGATATGTACTTTGATCAACATCCGGTGAAACATCATTTTTACTGAGCTTGCAACCAACCACCATAGGTGTGCTAACTGGAGATGAATCTTCCATCTAAAATTTCTTCAACATCTCTTTCAAGTATTTTTCTTGAGAAATAAATATTCCTGCAGAACTTTGTTTTACTTGTAAGCCAAGAAAATATGACATTTCTCCTATCATGGACATTTCAAATTTTGTTTGCATAGAGTTGGAAAACCACTGGACAGATGATTCATTAGTACGGCCAAAAATAATATCATCTACATAAACCAAAACAACTAGTAAATTATCACCTTCAGACTTAATGTAAAGGTTACTGTCAACAGTACCTTTCTTGAACCCTTTTTCTTGTAAAAATTTGTCCAGTCTATAATACCAAGCTCGTGGTGCTTGTTTTATTCCATATAAGGCCTTCTTCAGCTTACAAACATAATTAGGATTATCTGTCAATGAGAATCCTTCAGGTTGCTCCATATATACTTCTTCCTCTAGATCTCCATTAAGAAATGTTGACTTAACATCCATCTGATGAATTTTAAAGTTTTTATGACATGAATAAGCAAGAAACATTTTGATGGCTTCCAATCTTGCCACTGGTAAAAAAAATTCATCAAAGTCCTGACCTTCAACTTGTGCATATCCTTTATAGACCAATCTAGCTTTATTTCTAACAACTTGCCCTTTTTCATTCATTTTATTTTTGAACACCCATTTGGAACCTATTACATTCTTATCTTCAGTTCTAGGGACAAGCTCCCCAAGTATTGTTCTTTTCAATTTGATCAAGCTCTTCATTCATTGCTCTAATCCAATCATCATCATGGCTATCTTCCTCAAATTTTTTAGGTTCATTCATAGATAAAAAGGCAACATGACTTTGTTCTGAGTCTTTAATCAATTTCCTTCTTGTCTGAACTCCTTTATTTATATCCCCAATTATCTGATTTTCAGGATGATTCTTTCTAATAATTTTGAGAGGTGATTTTGCTTCTTTCTGCTGATTTGTGTTAGTTTGAGTATTCATATCTTCATCTGATTTATATTCTTCCTTTTCTGATCCTTGGAATTGTTCATCTTCATCTTCAACTATATCTTTTGTTCTTGGTTCAGCACTACTTACATTTCTGACTGGGATTTCTTCATCAACTTTTATATTTATACAATCAACTAGTTTATGCAGTCTCTTATTGTAGCATCTGTACCCTTTACTATTTGTAGCATAACCCAAAAAGATACCTTCATCAGCCCTGTCATCATATTTGCCAATATTTTCATCATTGTTCTTGATATAATATTTACTCCCGAAGACTTTAAAATGCTTGATTGAAGAAGGTCTTCCAAACCATAGTTCATAAGGAGTCTTGTCACTGTGTGGCCTGAGATGAGCTTTGTTAAGGATATGAACAGCTGTATGAATTGCTTCCACCCAATATGTATGAGGTATGTTCCTTTCACTCATCATTGATCTTACCATTTGTTGTACTGACCTATTCTTCCTCTCAACCACTCCATTTTGTTGTGGAGTCCTTGGAATTCTGTACTCTCTTTTGATCCCATGTTTATCACAGAACTCTTTGAAGTTCCCTGAGCTAAACTCTCCTCCTCTATCAGACCTTACTACCTTTAATCTTTTTCATGTTTGATTCTCAGTCAAAGCCTTAAACACTTTGAATTTTTCAAATGCTTCAGATTTTTCTTTCAAAAAGGCAACCCAAGTTAGTCTAGAATAGTCATAAATAATCAACATAAAGTCATTTTATTTTCCTGTACCTTCTTTCCTTGATGGTCCACATAGATCCATATGTACTAACTGGAGAGGTTTTTCTGTTGAAGGAAATTTTTTAGATTTGAACTGAGTGCGAGTAAGCTTTCCTATCTGACAGGGTTTACAAACAAAGTCATATGGATTTTATATCTTTGGAAGATCTTTTACTACCCCATTGTTTCTGAGTTTGATTATGTGATCAAAATTTAAGTGACCAAGTCTCATATGCCACATCCAACTTTCATCATATTTTCTTAAGTGACATTCTTCTTTTTCTTCTTTTAACACATAGACATTATTTTCTATTCTTATCCCTTTTGCAATTAGTTGTCCTGAACTCAAAGCCTTTATTTTACAGTCTTTAGAAGTAAAAACAACTTCACATCCTTTGTCACAAACTTGACTGACACTTAGTAGATTATGTTTCAGACCATCTACAAACAACACATCTTGAGCTTTTCCTTTGCCATTACTCAGGCTTACCATTCCTTTACCTTTTATTTTTTCTGGTGCATCATTTCCAAAAGTTACATTCCTTGATTTGTTTTCACTTAAAGTTAGAAACTTACTTTTGTCTCCAGTCATATGTTTGGAATATTCATTGTCAATATACCATGGATTGTTTTGTTTTTGGGCTAATAATACTAGTCCACACTTGTCATCTGCTTTCTTCTTCCAAACCTTGACATTTTCAGCAGTGGGGTTCAAGTCTGGATTGTATTTCCTTAAGTGACAGTCTACAGCTTTATGTCCATAATTATGACAGTTTTAACATTTTGGTTCACTGAATAATAGATCATAATGATTTTTATGCTCATAATTGTTGTTGTGTTTCACCTATGTCCTTCTCCCAATCATCACATGATTTATAGCCTGTGATTGTTTTTTGCTTGGCTGTCTCAATCTTTGTTGTGGAAGATAGTTATTCATTGAATATCTTGATTGTTCATATCTAAATCTTAAAGAATAGTTTATAGCTTTGTGACCAAAATTAGAGCAGAAAAAACAATAACCATAGAAAAAATTTGTGTACCTTGAAAAAATCTGTCTTCTTTGAGGAGGTTGATTTCTTTCATGCCGATAATCTTTCTGGTCTACAAATTCAGTTCTGGTGATTTTTCTTTCATTCCTTCTTGGTGGATGATTTTCCTTCTTTGTTTCTACAGAGTGACTGTGGTCAATGTTTGAGGATTTGACAAACTTGATAGATTTTGTATTACTTGGATGATCACTACTTGATCCTTCTTCATATCCCAATCCAGCTTTCAATTTTGAATTTCTTTGCTGATTTAGAATGGACGTTAATCCTTCTGAGGCTTTAATACTTGGCATATTTTGGTGATACAATCCTTTAAACTTCTCCATTTCTTTTTTGGTTTTTACTATCTCTTCTTCTAAGGCTTCACACCTGACTTTCTTCTTTGACAATTGTTGTTTCAATATGTCTTTTATTTTCTTTGCCTCTTCTAATTCTACTTTCAGCAGAGCAAAGTCTTCATCAGGTTTTTTACTTTCTTTCTCGAACTGTATCAACAATTGTTTTTGCTTTCTGTTCTTAATTCTGAGTCTGTCAATTTCTTCCGGTGCACTGATCAGTTCTCCTTCCATATCAACCATAGCTTCTTCATCATTATCATCACTTCCTATGTTTTTATTATCATAATCCTCTTTGTCCATAAGCATGAAGTCATTTGCCTTATCTTCATAGGAAGAGTCACTATCGGTGTCTTCTGAGGAATTGTCATTATTTGCAACCAAACTTTTCTTCTTATTATATTTTTTGTATTTGTACTTCTTTTCATCATCAGAGTTCTGATCCTTTTTCTGATGGGGACACTTAGATGCAAAATGACCTATCTTATCATAGTTAAAGCATTTGAAGGGAAACTTCCCTTGATATTTTTCTGATCCTTTATTTAACCTTCTCACAAATTTTGCCTCAATATCATCTAATTCTGAATCAATATTCTTGTCTGCTTTAAAAGATGCTTCTTTAGTACTGGATTTATCTTTGCTAATTCTCATTTCATATGCAGTTAAAGTTCCTAGAAGTTGATCAATGGAAAGGTTTTTGAGATCATTTAATTCTTCTATTGCAGAGACTTTTGGTTTAAATTTATCAGGCAGAGATCTTAAAATCTTCTGAACTAAGAGTGAGTCGTCAAACTTCTCACCAAGACCCTTCATGGCATTTACAAGTTCTTCAACTCTTAAAAAATACTTGCTAATTGTTTCATATTCATTCATCTTTAGTTGTTCAAATTTCAATCCGTATGTTTGAAGTTTGGCATGTTTTACTTTCTCATTTCTTTCATAACTGCTAATAAGTTTATCCCACATTTCTTTGGTAGTTTCAAGATGCATCACCTTTACAAACTCAACTTCAGCAAGTCCATTCAAGATAGCATTCATTCCCTTAGCATTAAAACTATACTCTAACTTATCATCCTTGGAGGCTAGAACAACAGGCTTTGTATATCTAGTCTCTACTACATTCCAAACATCAGTACCCAAGGCCATTAAGTATGTTCTCATTCTAATCTTCCAGAAGGAAAAATTTGTTCCATCAAAAAGAGGGGGCTTAGAAGCTGAAGTCCCTTCATGAATTGTCATGTTTAAGCTTACATATATACCTTTGAATAAAAGGAACTCGCTCTGATACCAATTGTTGAAATTACTAAGACAACTGAGGGGGGGTGGGGGGGTGAATGAGTTGTTATTGTGTTTAAACAATTTTAAGTCTATTAATACATTCTTATTCTTTCTTCAAGTGATCATCAACATTATACATAATATGGACAATAAAAGTAATGAGCATCAGTCACACATAAGGTATACACAGAGACAAATTTTCACGAGGAAACCCATAAAGGGAGAAAACCTCTTCTTCTTCAAAATGATAGGCAGTCTTTTAAGTTCTGTACTTCATCTATAATTGAGCACCAACTCAATGTGAGGCTTCTACCTCTATTTTACAAGCTACAACTTGTTTGAGAGCACCAACTCTCTGGTTTCTCTAGCACCCACTAGAAGGAAGCACCAACTCCCTTAGTGTTCCAGCACCAACTGGATCGAAGCACCAACTTCTAGTTACATAGGCTCCAACCTGTATAACAGAGAACACGTGTTCTCCCTTGCACCACCCTGCCACCCTGGTTTCTCTGGATGCAACCAAATGGAAGCTACAACTCCTTGTGTTAAAGCTCCCACTTGAACCTCTGAGGACAATAGTCCTCCCTAACACCTCCCAACCACCCTGGAATATAAATGATTAATTAAACAAGCAACTACATAGATAAATCGATTCTTACCACTTCTTCTCTGTTCTGTAAATTTGATCTTCTTCTAATTGTTCTGCAATTCTTCTCTTCCTTTGTCTGTTCTGCAAGTCTGCTCTGCTTGAAGTCTTTTCCTCATCTGTTACTCTTCTATGAGTTTTATCTCATACTGCACATATTTTCAGTCTCACACTGCGCATATTTTTTTTTTCACACTGCACATCCTGTGATTTCCCCTTTCTTACTGTTTAAATCATTTTTCATCCAAAACAACCAACCACGTATAGTCTGTATATTTTTCTTTTATACACCACACCCACAACAGTTACACTTCGCATCTTCTTCGGCAAAAGAAAACTGTCTAAGCAACTGAAACGCCAACCGATCAGGAATCATGAATCAGTTTTGCTAACTGATTCATAACTGATGAATTACTTGTGAGAGAGAACGATAGCCCTCTGATCATATTCAATTTTATCTGCACCGTTGGATGAAATTTATTAATATTGCCTTTAAATCGGGTTTTGACATTTCGACATTCCTGTGGCCAAGTGTCTCGACACTTCATATCGCGATCTCTGAAACTTCGATCCAGAGATTTTCTGCGATAGCTCCTTCCTCTATATGACCAAGGCCATGACCAAGTGCTTATGCATAAAGTGCTTTTCACGAATTCGCATTTCATGAATCTGGAGATGGGGCATCTCGACTCTCCATGTCGTGATCTCTGAAACCCCGAGATGGAGCCGAGATCAATGGTCCACGATCTCGATGAATCTACGGTCCATATCTCATCATGAATTTGCATCTTGTGATTCCTTCGATGGAGGTTCTTGTCACTCCAAGTTGCGATAGGAGAAACTCTGAAATGAAGCTTAAATCAATGGTGCACGATCTCGATGAATCCACGGTTGCGATTAAATCACAATTTCGCATATCGCGATTTCGATGGTTATATTTCTTGCCTCTCCAAGTCGCGATTCGTGAAACCCTGAAATGGAGTCGACGGTCTAGATCACACCTTGATCTGACAGCTGCGATTAAATTGTGATTTCGCATATCATGATTTCAATGGTCATATTTCTTGGCTCTCCAAGTCACGAGTCACGAAACTCTGAAATGGAGTCGACGGTCCATATCACACCTTGATTTGACGGCTGTGTTTAAATCATGATTTCGCATATCGCGATTTCAATAGCCACATTTCTTGCCTCTCCAAGTAGTGAGTCGCGAAACTCCAAAATGGATTCGACGGTCCAGATCACACCTTGATCTGATGGCTGCGATTAAATTGTGATTTCACATATCATGATTTCAACGGTCAGGGAACCCCATTCCTTTGACTTTCCAGTCAGTGACATGATGATCTTTTGCCACATGTCCTACCTGAAGATGGACGGTCCTCCTTCTTTCGGGATTTTGTGATCCTGTTTCTCCTTGCACTTTAATAAACGTGTAGGTCCTTCATGATCCAATGATGATTGAATCTGATGCCTGAGATCTATCCTCCTCTTCTGTGCATTCTTCTTGTCTACTAACAGATCTGACGGTCCTCCTTCTTTCGGGAATTTTGAATGGGCTCCAATGATAAGAAATGCTTCTCCTCTAGAGAAGGATTGACCTGAGCATGGCCCTAGAGGGCCCATCTTTCTTCTTATTCATCAGACTTGTCCTGTCAGCAGCAACAACATCCATCACCTTCGTCTTGGAATCATATCAAAGAAGACTCTTTCTCCATGAGGTAATTGGTATAGGTATCATGGTATGTGTCATATTTGATCATTATAACCTTTAGATATATGCATCATATTCCTTTCATTTCTAATGTACTGCTTGGATATTACATTAACCCACTTGACCATGGTTGGGGGGATTGACAGGGTACCCTAGAAAGCTTGTACCCATAGGTTTTGGTTAGCCACCAGGGGGGATTTTGAAGGGCCATCATCCGCTCCCATCATATCATCACTCTTACATCTTATCTCCCACTCATTTATCCCAGTCCCCTAGTCCAGACATTAGGATGACCTGTTTGTGGGGTTACACCTTATCTCGTGGGAAGAAGGGGCTAAAGGCCCAGGAGGTAAAAGCAGCTGGTAAGAGATAAAAACCATAAAAAATAAAACCTAGAGATGCCTCGCCCAGGGATCCCCGAGAAGGCAATAAAAAGCATCTCGACAGGAAACAAGAGGGACCCGAAGAAAAATGAAAAAACAAGACCTAGCCAAGAGGATGGGGGGTCTCATCATGAGCCAGCCTATTATGTTCATGGGTACCTAGCAGTATGACATTTCCATTATCTGGTTACCATGCTAGGGCAGTGACCTGTGGTTGCATGGCCAAGGGAAAGGGGGTCTCATCACGAGCCAGCCTTATCATCTCTGTGAAAGTGCTTGTGGGTAACACTGTAAGCTTTGGTCACCATGCCAAGGCAATGTCCTCTAGTTAGACCTTGAAATAAAAAGAAAGAAAAAGTAATAAAGAAAAGAAAGAATAAAGGAAATAAAGGGCTTGGAAAGAATTGCATCCATGACAGGTACAAATCACCTTCTACAAAGGCACCCACGGATAATATCACCCTTGTCTTTCACTCTACCTGTATGTCTAGACATCCTTTGACCACATCACCTTGTGTTACATGGCTTGAATGATATCCTCTGGAAACTTTCATTTTCTTATGGATGTTGTCCCAATAGGGCATTTTGTCCTTTTCTTCGGCTTTGTATAGTAGGTCATTGTAATGTCTTTGAGCTATTGGATGATATGCTAGGGGTTTTATGCATGAATTTGATAAAATTAATGATAAAATATGATTCACATTGCTATGATCCCTATGACTAATGATTCCATGGAGGGACAAGTTTTTGATGTGCAAGACCATGCCCGACGGACAAGTACCAAGTGGACCGGTACACATGGGGAGATGATTAGTTCGAACCTCCATGGGGCTGAAGAGCCCATCAGATGGTTGCTGAGACCCCATCAGGGGTAGAGACAGGACAATGATTGGTCGAGCCTTTGTACAAGAGAAGAAGGAGGACGTTTTCATCCAAGACGCCTTGGTTGAGCCCAGCCCTAGGGGTTTGACCCACTATGGGTGGAACGTGTCCCTCTGATGGCCCAGGACGTCATCTAGGATCCCTTGATGTCACCTCCAGTGCATGGTAGTTTGACAGGGCAATTTGGCACATGTGGTAGAGTTTGGAGGCCCAAAAAGGGCCAACGTTTGTCATCTAGTGTTATATTTTTCCCTAAAAAGGGCCAACGTCTCCCTCAAAGGGGCTTGACGTCTTGCTTATTGCTCATTTAGGGTTTCATTTAACAATTTAATGTAAAACAGTATAATTTTTGGTAATTAGCCTTGTCAGCTATTTTTAATGACCTAATTTTAATTAAAGGTCATGAGATGCTATATATTGAGGATGTTTTTCCCTCATTTGGACATAACACAACTCACTCACACTTGTGAGGTTTGAATTTTGCACCCTCCTAGGATATTTTGTCTTTCTAAGTGAGGCGCACTTGTTATTGGAAGGATTTTTTGGCATCTTTTGGCATTTCTCTCCAAGGAAGGTTTACAACTAGGGTTTGCACATGCTTTCTTCATGATATGTAAGTGATTTTCTTGCAAAACTTCTTGATTGAATGGTTGTAGGTTTAATTTCTTGCATTTGCTTATTAAATTTCTGATTTGAAACCCTAGGTAACAAGCACACAAGTAGGTCCTTGTTTCATGTCCCCTTAGAGAGAAATATTTCGGCCATTGAAGAAGAAGGATTGAGCCTAGCCTTTGCTAAACTCATCTTGCTTTTTCCCTTTAGCTAGCATTGATTTTTATAGGTTGAAGAGGAGGTGACGTCCTAGGCCTAGGTTTTCTACACCTAGGGCCATAATATTCTAGGGTTTGAAAGCCTTGTCTTTACAACACTTTCTTTCACCTTATCCTTTAGCTAAATTTATCATTTATGCTAGCCGTTTTTCCAAGTTGACCTAAGGAAGGAGGAAAGAGCACGAGGCCTTGCTTAAGCAACACCGGAGTGAGCCTCTTTCCCCTAGGGTTTTGATTCTAGGGCTTTGCCTTTGCAGCACTTTAGAACCCTTCCCTCTTGTCTTTAAGTCTTCATCCTTTCAAAACCTTGTGCCCTTATCTTGTTTGACCCCATATACCCTAAGGCACTAATCTTTAGCCTCCAACGTTGAAGTCATAGTGTCCAAAACAACTCTCAAAACTTTGAATTTTGAAACCCTAACTAACAAACTAACCTAATTAAGGCTGACATCACAATTGGTTATCTCATCTTGATGCAACAATTGTTGAGTATAGGAAATTAAATGATGATTTAAAGCATTTATTGAGGAAAGTGTTGGTTGGATACATTGTTGGCTTGATCATCTTGATAGTTATTAATGAATTGATGTTTTTTCCATAGCTAATTGATAAAACGTTGACTCCATTGGTATCTATTGTTTTACATTGCTTATTAATTGATATCAGATAGTCATTGAAGTACTAACCCATTGAGTTATAGTGATCCGGATTTTATGAGCAGAACGAAATGAATACAGATTATTAACAGGTGCTTAACAAAAATAACAGAGATACAGTAAAACTGGTTTTCTATTAAATAATGAAATAAGCTGAAACTGTAAAATGCAGCGGAAACAAGCT
>ML786669.1:460652-479653 GCA_009831015.1 Picea engelmannii
GCGTCGTTTAGGGCCTCAAAACGGCTCCAGAAGTTCAGGACCCGAAAAACTGCTAAAAATAGTAAATTGCCAAAAATGTCAGAAAACTGTTTTGAGCCAGTTGGAAAGGTGGGTGGCCACCGATATCCATCTGGATCATATAGCCTGCATATATATTGTATTATTGTTGTCTTGTCCTGGGCAGGTGTTTTCATTTGGGCATACACTTCCTTATTGGCTGATTATCCGGACTGTTTGATCTTGGTAGTAACCTGTGATGAGGAAACTTTAAACTTGACTTTATACCTTAGCCTCTTCAAAACCCCAGGTTACCGAGGACGTCTCCCCTAGGTTAACCTCCCTAAACAGAAAGAACCTCCCCATTGAGGTGACATTGGGTGGGGAAGGTTCCCGTTATGCCAGTTTGGTCTCTATCCTTTAGCCATTGGCCTAAACTACAAATTGTGCGATAACATTTTGGCGCCATTGCCGGGGAACACTGAGTCAATCTTCCTCAATGACAAATATTTTGGTAAGCCTTGCCTCAAAGACCTATTTCTTACAAGATTACTTGGCGACTCCACTAAACTTTTATTCCCCTATTCTTTGATAGTTTTAGGAAAACTATCTGGTGACTCCACAAACCAAAAGGAGATTCAATAATCCTCCTTTATCTTTCAGAAGGAAGCCTCCTTTGAATTCACCTATTGTCAAGTCACTTTTTGGAAAGAGACTTCCTTTAAACATGTCTACCTCTCAGACCGGTACTACAAACCCAGTTAACAATCAAAGACAATGGTCATCTACTCTTTTCAAGCCATTAGACATGTCAGATATACCAGGCTACCCTAGGCAAAAGCCACCCAAGTATGAGAATTGGTTGCCTAAGTTTACCGACACCGATGCCACCAGCGCCGAAGAGCACATGAGTAACTTTTGGGCATTCTTTCAGCTTCACCCCATTAGTGATGATGTTGAAGACATGGTTATGAAGTTATTTTCTTATACCCTTTATGATGCTGCAAGACGTTGGTATCTCAGTCTTCCTGATGGAAGCATCAAGACCATGGATATATTTGAGAAAATCTTTCTCAAAAGGTGGAGCATCAAAGAAGACCCTAACATGCTACTCACTCGACTAAATAGCCTTGCCAAGCATGAGAATGAGTCTATTTGGGAATTTCACACTAGATTCGAAGCGTTACTCCAAAGAATTCCCACAAGCCATCATCTGAAAGATGATTACCTTGTTCATATTTACACCAGATATTTCAATGGCCAACTAGGGTATCTTCTTAGAGACAAAGACCCCCAATCCATTCAAGAAGCCCAAGAGCTCTCTACCAAGATAGAAGGAAAAATCCTTTCATCCAAGATTGAGCCCTTTGCTAACCCTATGAAGAGAATAGACACCAAGCAGAAAGTAGTACACAATGCTGAACCTACTTCAGATCTCTGCACCAGTATTAGCAAGTTGCAAGCTTCCATGGATGGCATCATAAAGAATCAAGAAGAAATGATGAGCCAGATCATTAGACTTGAAAAATCCCAGATCGAGGCACCTAGACCTCCGTTCAAAGGGCAATTCCAGAAAGGGAACCAATTCTACAAGCCGAAGAATGAAAATGAAGTCCCAAATACTTTGGCCCCTACGAATGTCGTTGATGAAAACCCTTGGTTCCTAGAATGCAGTGAAGCACATTGGGAACATGAATTCCCTTATAATGTTGGCCAACAACAAGTCAACAATTTGGACTGCTTCATGAATCTTCCTCAGATAAATATCACAGATATAGAACATCAATAAGCCCTGAAGGAAGCAACAAGAGAAGCAAGGATGGCAATAATAAACAACTTGGACCAGGAATCACAAGAAAAGCTAAAGAAGCAGGAAGTTCAAGTATACAGGAGAAAGAATCTGAAACAACCTACCCCTGATCAGCCGAAACCCCCATCTCTTGAGGTTCTTCTTCCCAAAACATCCAAGACTAGTAAGGTTCACCTTGATTTTGACTTTGAAGGGGATTTATCAAAGATGCATGTGAACATTCCCCTAAAAGAAGCAATCAAGATCCCATCTATTAAAGAACGCTTTGATACCTTATTTTCGAGATCAGTTGAGCCTATGGACACCCCAATTATGTTGCAAGTTGATCATTTCAGGGTCCAGTATGGTGAAAACCCCCCTTTCTTCATGACTTCAACGATGAAAAACAAATACCTTAACAATTGCATGCTAGATACAGGTGTTGGTGCCAACATGATGTCTCTTAAAGTCATGCAGCAAATGGGTTTGAAGGTTACTAGGCCTTACAGGAATGTGTGTGGTTTTGAATCTAAAGCAATACCCACACATGGTGTGGTTGAAAATGTTGAAGTACACTTGAAAGAATTCCCCGAGAAGATAGTCCACATTGATATTATAGTGGTTGATGTCCCAGATGTATGGGGAATGTTGTTGTCTAGGAAGTTTGGTGCAATGATAGGCGGTTCCCTTGAGATGGATCTCACCTTTTTGTGATTACCTTTGAAAGATGGGACGAACAGACGTTTACTCAATGTACCAATAACTGGAAATCATTTACAGGATATCGTTCCTCCCATAAATGACAATAAAGCACAGAAAGATGTGATACAAACTCTTCAAGAATATTCTCTGGAAGACATGCCCTTTGCAATAGAAGAGGAGTTTGATTAGATTGAATGGCCCAATAAAGAAGAATACCAGCAACTCCTAGATGAATTTCAGAACAAAGAAGTTGGGACAGTGAAGATATTCAAAAGGAAAAAGGATGAAGATGACGTGAAAATCCACCCATCCCAACAAGAATTTTTTACAGCAGAAGCCCACCCACCTCCCTTAGTACAATACACTAGGGTTGTTCAAGGAACAACCAAACACAAAATTAGAAAATACAAGGAGGGAGATTTGGTATGGATGTGGGATACTCAGAAAGGAGAGCCAACTAATGTGAAAGGAAGTACGCAATCATGGCTCAGACCTTTCAAAGTCGGAATGGAATCAGTTGATAACTCATACTATTTGTCCACTTTGGAAGGGAGAAGGTGCCCATTACCCATCAGTGGGCACCTCCTCAAACCCCACCAAGAAGGTGGGACATGATTCCACAGGTAAGTATAGGTAGGTAGGCATTTTTCCGTGTATTATACCATTTGCATTTCATGTTAGTTTGCTTCCTCACTTGCATATTGATTGTTTTACTTCAGTCATATACATATATTATATTTGTGGTGTGGAAATACCACCCCACCTTTGTTACTGATTCCCTTTTTGAGTCTGAGCAGGTCTGCAGGTTTATGCTAGAGATGCTGAGGTTCTCATGCGCTCTACGGTGAGCACATGTTCCCGAGTTGGAGCTAGATGTTATCCCTGATTTCTAGGGATAACTAGGAGATCATGTCTCGAGGACCACATGTCCTAGACATGGAGTACCAAGAGAATGAATGACCTGAGCATGGCCCTGAAGTGCCCATCTTTCTTCTTCTTCATCAGACTTGTTCTGTTAGCAACAACAACATCCATCAACTTCAGCTTGGACTTGTATCGGAGAAGACTCTTGCTCCATGAGGTAATTGGTCTAGTTATCATGGTATGTGTCATATTTGATCATTATAACCTTCAGATATATGAATCATATTCCTTTCATTTATGATGACTGCTTGGATCTTACATTAACCCACTTGACCATGGTTGGGGGGATTGACAGGGTACCCTAGCAAGCTTGTACCCATAGGTTTTGGTTAGCCACCAGGGGGGATTTTGAAGGGCCATCGTCTGCTCCCATCATATCATCACTCTTACATCTTATCTCTCACTCATCTATCCCATTCCCCTAGTCCGGACATTAGGATGACCTGTTTGTGGGGTTACACCTTATCTCGTGGGAAGAAGGGGCTAAAGGCCCAGGAGATAAAAATAAGCTGGTAAGAGATAAACGCCATAAAAAATAAAACCTAGAGATGCCTTGCCCAGGGATCAAAGACAATGGTCATCTACTCTTTTCAAGCCATTAGACATGTCAGCTATACCAGGCTACCCTAGGCAAATGCCACCCAAGTATGAGAAGTGGTTGCCTAAGTTTACCGGCACTGATGCCACAAACGTCGAAGAGCACATGAATAACTTTTGGGCATTCTTTCAACTTCACCCCATCAGTGATGATGTTGAAGACGTTGTTATGAAGTTATTTTATGCTACCCTTTATGATGTTGCAAGACGTTGGTATATCAGTCTTCCTGATGGAAGCATCAAGACCATGGATAGACTTGAGCAAGTCTTTCTCAAAAGGTGGAGCATCAAAGAAGACCCTAACATGCTGCTCACTCGACTAAATAGCCTTTCCAAGCATGAGAATTAGTCTATTCGGGAATTTCACACCAGATTCGAAGCGTTACTCCAAAGAATTCCCTCAAGCCATCATCCAAAATATGATTACCTTGTTCATATTTACACCAGATCTTTCAATGGCCAACTAGGGTATCTTCTTAGAGACAAAGACCCTCAATCCATTCAAGAAGCCCAAGAGCTCACTACCACGATAGAAGGAAATCTCCTTTCATCCAATATTGATCCCTTTGCTAACCCTAGGGGAAGAATAGACACCAAGCAGAAAGTAGTACACAATGTTGAACCTACTTCAGATCTCTGCACCAGTATTAGCAAGTTGCAAGATTCTGTGGATGGCATCATAAAGAATCAAGAAGAAATGTTAAGCCGGATCATTAGACTTGAAAAATCCCAGATCCAAGCACCTAGACCTCTGTTCAAAGGGAAATTCCAGAAAGGGAACCAATTCTACAAGCCGAAGAATGAAAATGAAGTCCCAAATACTTTAGCGCCTATGAACGTCGTTGATGAAAACCCTTGGTGCCTAGAATGTAGTGAAGCACATTGGGAACATGAATGCCCTTATAACGATGGCCAGCAACAAGTCAACAATTTGGACTGCTTCATGAATCTTCCTCAAATAAATATCAAAGATATAGAACATCAACAAGCCCTAAAGGAAGCAGCAAGAGCAGCAAGGATGGAAATAATAAACAACTTGAACCAGGAATCACGAGAAAAGCTAAAGAAGTAGGAAGTTCAAGTATACAGGAGAAAGTATCTGAAACAACCTACCGTTGATCAGCTGAAACCCCCATATCTTGAGGTTCTTCTTCCCAAAACATCCAAGACTAGTAAGGTTCACCTTGATTTTGACTTTGAAGGGGCTTTATCAAAGATGCATGTGAACGTTCCCCTAAAATAAGCAATCAAGATCCCATCTATTAAAGAACACTTTGATACCTTCTTTTCGGGATCAACTGAGCCTATGGACACCCCAATTATGTTGCAAGCTGATCATTTCAGGGTCCAGTATGGTGAAAACCCCCCTTTCTTCATGACTTCAATGATGAACAACAAATACCTTAACAATTGCATGCTAGATACAGGTGTTGGTGCCAACATGATGTCTCTTAAAGTCATGCAGCAAATGGGTTTGAAGGTTACTAGGCCTTACAGGAATGTGTGTGGTTTTGAATCTAAAGCAATACCCACACATGATGTGGTTGAAAATGTTGAAGTACACTTGAAAGAATTCCCCGAGAAGACAATCCACATTGATATTATAGTGGTTGATGTCCCAGATGTATGGGGAATGTTGTTGTCTAGGAAGTTTGGTGCAATGATAAGTGGGTCCCTTGAGATGGATCTCACCTTTTTGTGATTACCTTTGAAAGATGAGACGACTGGATGTTTACTCAATGTACCAATAACTGGAAATCATGTACAGGATATCGTTCCTCCCATAAATGACAATAAAGCGCAGAAAGATTTGATACAAAATCTTAAAGAATATTCTCCGGAAGACATTCCCTTTGCAACAGAAGAGGAGTTTGATCAGATTGAATGGCTCAAGAAAGAAGAATACCAGCAACTCCTAGATGAATTTCAGAACAAAGAAGTTGGGACAGTGAAGATATTCAAAAGGAAAAAGGATGAAGATGACGTGCAAATCCACCCATCCCAACAAGAAGTTTTACAACAGAAGCCCACCCACCTCCCTCAGTACAATACACTAGGGTTTTTCAAGGAACAACCAAAGACAAAATCAGAACATACAAGGAGGGAGATTTGATATGGATGTGGGATACTCAGAAAGGAGAGCGTCAGGTAGTACCGTATATAAGTATCTTGACTATGAATAAATGAGCGCAAACTATTGAGCCTTGTTGATGGATTCTTCTTCAGACTGAGGGAAGGTGGCGGCCACGTCCTTGGAAAGGAGGGAAACAAGTGGTTTGAGAAACCAATTAAGGCATTGTTGCTTGGTGGCTTCTGCTTTGCATAGACTATGTCACCAATTCCATTCGTCAATGTGGTCAATGATGTGTGTAGCGGAGGTTTTTTTAAACTCTGAGAGTAGTTCGAGGCCATTGTCATGATAGATTGGTAGTTGAAAGAAGGTCAAAAATGCTTTGGCCAAAGATGCAAAGGTCACATGGGACCCATATTTTTCTTCTACATACCACTTGGCTAATGGGTTAGTGAGCATGCGTTGGAATAACCTCAATTGAACAGAGTCATCGATGATGTTGTTTGAAGAGCACCATAGATGGAAGGTCATGATATGGTTGGCTGGTTCATCTCCCTCTTTTCCTTAAAACTTGGGAATGTCTGAAGGGATATTGGTAGGCATTGTGGGCCATGTGGGGTCATGAAAGATAAGATCATTGGTGAGCTTAGTCAGATCCGATATGTTGAGGGAATCCAAGTATGGCATTTGGGGTGGCAGTGGAGGGTTAATTCCTATCATGAAGGGAATGGTTTGTGTTCCTGACCAATGAGGAGGGTTAGTTCCAGCCATGGTGTGAGTATTGTGTGTCCCTGACCCTTGATGGGGCCTAGGTGGGGTTGTACTTCCTCCTGGGGAAGAAATGTGCCCCCCGCTTCCTTGTAAAGGAAAGTGGGTGGATGGTTGACCTTGGGAAGTGGACCCAAGTAAAGTGGAACCAAGAAAAGTGGATCTTAAGACGATAGCACTCACAGGAGTGTGAGAAGGTGGATCCGATGAGTTGGAAAGACTAGGAACTCCCCTTAGAATGGGAGGTAGATTTAGCAAGCATTTGGAATGACGGGGATTCTGTGGGTCCCCTATGATTTCTGACTAGCAAAGTGGATGTGTGCAAATGGTGATGAGAGCAATAAATGAAAAAAAGTCTTTGTTTATGATTTTTTTGACCTTCACAATATATCTCACAATCCCATGTAATCACAAGAGCATCATACATAAATCAATTGATAAAGAAGCATACATATGGGTAGGTAGGTTTTTTCCATGTGGAGAACAAAGAAAACAAAATGCTCATGTCCTAAAAGATGTAACATCCTTCCTCTCAAATAACATTGGACCTTCCAATAATACTCAACAGTGGGGTCTGGAGCCACTGGAAGAGGAACTAGTGAAAGATGAAGTAATCAGATATAATGAGGGGTAGAGGGTGCATATCCCGAAAGAGATGGTGATATTTCCCAATAGCAACAGAAAATCCGATCAAGGTGCAATTGCAGCCCACAATTGCCACCTGGGTAGATATCCTAAAATTTGGTCACTAGGTACCTCGATCAAAGTGTGGCATTTATATTTTCAGCCTAAGAAATGGGTCATGGGTTGGATCCCGTCCAAGAGGTGGGTGCCTCAAGGGGGGACTCACAGAACAACTAGACCTCGACCTTCGACCCTTCACAGGTATCTCCCTGCCTTATCGTGTTAGGAACACTTGACTTGAAGGATTTAAAGTTCCCTATTTGACAACTTCTATTGTTTGAAGATGTGAGAACCAGATAACGGGGATTTATTTGGATGCCTATCCCCGAGATCCTACCTAGAATAAAAAAAATTCTTTTGGCACCTCCTGTAGAGGAAAACTTAGTGAGTTTTTTTAGAAAAAATTTAGATGTGGTTGTTTGAGAGATTAGGGGTGTGAACCAATCTCATTGAAATTAAGTGGGAGTGGATAGTCTCATCGAGAAAAAGGGGTGGGACGTTTTGGAATCCCTTTGGAGGAAACTTACTTCAACCTCCATGATTTTCTAGATGAAGCTATGTGAGTGAGTAGTGACTTTGTGTGTGAACAAGTGAAAGTGTGCCAAATTTTTAATAAGTTAGGTGTCACCTTGTTGCATTGTGGACTTCATGTGGTCCTTACAAGTCTTGATTACCTAATTTACTAAATTTCATTGGTATAATCTTGTGGAATTTTAAAGTCCCTAGAGAACTATCATGTGGACATATGGGTTCTTACCAATCATTTAACTCCCTAATGTGATTTAATCTAAGAAAGCTTCAAAAACTATCCTAGATTGTGGACATGTGGGCATGCATGGGCCTGTTCTAAAACCTTTGAACTTCCCTAGTGATATAGCCTAAGAAAGTAAATTCAAAAACTATCCTATCTTTGTAGCATGTGGGCATGTATGGGCCCTTACAAATTTAAGATATGTTTGAAAAGAAACTAAGAGGAGTCTCGAGGGGGTTGTTGTCATCTCCTAAATATTTTTTCTTTAAGGGAGATGAAATTTTCCCTAAATCATTTTTCTGATTCTCAAGATCACTTTATGGCACAAGAAAAGAGCATACTCAAAGATTGACGTTCAATTTCTAGTCCCAATGCAAGTAGTTATATTTTTTATATAGAATGATTCCAACTTATCTTTAATCAAAGCAAGCCATCCATGTGGCAAAATGAATGCAAAAAGAGGATAAATATGGATCTTAACCCCCTAAGTGCCTATGTTTTGACTAACCCTTCATGTTGAGAGGGAATCTAAGTGTGGTGCATATTACAATCTGCATAGAATCAAAGTTAAGAAGGCTATGGACCTCTAATAGATCACAAAAACCCTTACAATGTATGATTTTCTGGACAAATGTGCGGGTCACAGAGTAGGCAGAGGTGCATTGGGCACCAATGCGCAAATGGAAAACAACCTTTTGGCACAGTGCGTAGAATGCGCTAAGAAACACAGTGGGTTTGGCGCACATGATCGAAAGACGAGACTGTGGGTTAAAAAACCCATGCACTTTCTATTACGTGGTCATGAAAGAAATTTCAGATGAAATTCTCTCAACTTAGCTATGAATTTAGCTTTTTTGCAGGCAAGCATGGGCCAGTTAAGGTTCATCTCCCAATTCGATTTGACACCCAAATCCGAGTTGAATCTGAGTGGGGGGTTGGTCAAAGACCTAAGGGTGACCTAAAGAGCCCCTTGTTCACACTAAAGACTGGTTGAATAATTCCTCAAAGCTTTGCTATAAAAAGAGGCCATGTGTGCACTATATTTTCAAGGAATTCATTTGTATTTTTATGTTGCCTATATTCTCTTGGATAATCCCCTTTTCTCATCAAGAGCATACAAGCACCATTTCATTTATCCATTCACATCACCTCTTAAGTGGATGGGATTTGGCTTTCTTCACCATTTCCTTTTAATTTGTTACTTGTAAGAAGAGCTCAATCATTGGGGGTTCAAGAGCCCTCCCTTGGAGGAAGAGGGAACCCATAAGTCTCCCTTTCTCTTTGGTGTTTTCTCACTAATACAACTTATCCATTGGTGGCATGCATGTTGTTTAATTTTTGTTCTATTTCCCTTATGCACTCTAGTTTAGTTTCTTTTATTGTTATTAACATTAGTTCTTTGTTTATTATCCCATATGGGTGAGTACTATTACAACACAACATATCATATTTCCATCTAGATGTCATCATTCAGATATTTATATCGATACGACATGACTTCCTTTGTGGAGACATTGTTTGGGAATAACAGAGTCCCTAGGGCCAAGTATTGGATAGAGGAAAGTCAGAGGATCTTACGAGTAGTAAAATAAAATCTGCAGGTAGCACAGAACCAACAAAAGATGTATGCAGATAGACAGAGGAAAGACCACCATTTTGATATGGAGGATTTAGTTTTTTTGTGACTACAACCATATAGATAGTCTAATTTGAAGAGAAGAAGAGAAGAAGAGAAGAAAAGTTAAAACCCATATTCTATGGGCCATACAGGGTCATCGGGAGAGTGGTTGAAGTGTCTTACGAGCTATATATACCAAAGGGTAGAGAGATACACAATGTGTTCCATGTTTCTTGCCTTAAGAATACATTGGGGCAACATGTTACCACTTTAGAGGAGTTACCACCATTGGATGAGGAGGGCCAGTTGGAGTTGGTGTCGAAGGAGGTACTTGATCACAAGGAGCATAGGTTGAGGATAAGGGTCATTATAAATTTCTTGGTCAGATGGAGGGGACTTCCAGTGGAGGATGCCACATGGGAGGGAGAGAAGATACTATGAAACCCAGGCTTGATGTTTCTTGAGGACAAGCAATCTCGGGAAGGGAAAATTGTGATGTCCCTTTCTCAATGATGACCCCAACATGAAGTGACTTAGTAGTCTACCATTTTTCGTAAACTATATTCAAGAACATAGGGGAACAACTTCTCTAATAAATGTGATCTCATCAAAGTTTAACCGAAAAGTGACATTAAAAGGAAAAAGTGATAAAGTGATAAAGTGAATGTTTAATTAGACTAAAAATGGGGTCTAAGCGACATAAGTGAATAATAAATTAGAACTTAGGGAAAATTCACTTAATCCATGCATTTCAATGAAGAATTAGATAGAGGAGGTATAAAGGGGGTGAATTCAACCTAATTCCTCATTATTGATGATTATTGATTTGAGAAACAAGTTCCAGAAGAGAGAAAGTCGGCCTCGGTTGTTTTGTGGATTTATGGAGGAAACCAACACCGTGGATTGGTTTCGATGTTGAGGGACACACCCTAGCCATCAGAAGGACCATCCAGGTTCTTCATTGTTATTCAACAACAACACACAGATCTAGTTTAGCCATTGTGCATTCAATAGGTGAGTGTGTGAGGGTTTTAGGAGACTTATGGAGGTAGCCAGACCCATCTAGGGAAGATCCAGTCGATTCCTTCCAACCCATTAGAGAGGGAACTAGGGATCATATTTTGAGACCAATATCATTCTATTTTGACAGAGGAATATCCCAGAGTTTGATTTCCAGATAGGAAGTATGCAACTCTTGAGGATACTCAATTAGGGTTCTAGAGGGATAAATAGGTCAGATCTGACAATTCCCTTCTGACCCATTAAAAAGGGGACTAGGGCACACTCATTGAGACAACCAAATTTTTATTTTGATGTTGAAATCATCCAGGGCATGACAAAGGGTTACAAGAGGTGCGCAAACCCCAAGGGAGTCTAGTCAAGATTCATACAGACCGATAGTGGCTAGATATTCAGACTGACATTCAAGGAAAGGCTCCTAGGTAGTAGGGAGACCATTTTGAGAAAAAATTTAGGTCAATTTGATGAGTTTAGCCACCAGGGTGAGTTTTCTAGTGTCCAACAATAGTTTTCGCGAGTATTTTGGGTTGCATGCAACATATCCATCCACACATGCAATGGATATTCAATGTTGACCACATATTCACCTATATCTATTGTTCCAAATATTTTCTTTAGTGATTTGCATTGTATTCTAGCTCAGATCATTCTCTACGAGGTATAGCTAAGGTTATTTCTTATATTTTTCCACATGCTATATTGTAATTCCCGTCATTTTACTTAATAAAATCTTTTGAGTTTCTCTTGGTTCCAAAACAATTGCATGCATGATATTAACACATAAAAACCACAAAATAGTAATAAGAAACCATTAAAACACATCCAGAAACCCCCAAAGTATCATATATGGAGCCAACTCACTAGCATAGTAGTAAATATCTAAATCTGAGGGATTTGGAATATTTCAATTTCATGATCCCTATTGATACAAAATGTCTACCACATAGTTTTTACACATTAGGAAGTCTAAAACATAATATAAGGGGTCCACAACCCTTATCTTACCCTTGCAACAAAATAATATTAAACAATTCATCTTAAAATTCACTTTTACACAAAAGATTTCCTAGAATAAGGTGATGTCACCCCTTTAGGGGATGTTTTGGCACTTTGAAGAAGTTGTTGGGGTAGTAGATTCATGGCTAGGCTTCCAAAGGCCACTTGTCACTCATCCAAGTCCTCTCTTGATGGTCTTCAAGTCTCCTTCCTTCAAAATGAGAAACATGTCATCAAACAACACCTTCACCACCAAACCCTAGCCCTCTAGGTGACATCAAACCTCCATAAGTGACGTTTTTCCTCTCCTGGGAAAAACATTTGGCATGTGAGGACTAGCTCATGTCATCCATTATGTCTTCTAGGCCTCCAAAGGCAATTCATTGTGATCCAGTATGTGGGCCCTTCAGATCCAACTCATGGGCTTCAAGCCCCATAGAACCCCAAGCTAGGCTTGCTCCTCCAAAATTTTCCACCAACAAGGAACTTAAAAACAAAACGGTATGCCCTCCAAATATCTAAATTCAAAGATATCATGACAAGTGTAAACCCCGTCTAAAAATCAAGGCACCTAAACATGTGCATCAAAACTGCCTCATAAAATTAAACAAATGCTTAAAACCCTATACAATTGACCAAGTTTTAGTATATGAGGGGTGTCATAAGAGTCCTATTGAGTAAAACAAAGCCATCAAGTAGGGGATGCTCCCAAGGATGGCCTTTCAAGGTCATTTAATGGATGATGAGGTGGAAGGGGTTTAGAATTCATAGTTCATTGAGTTTCATGACATACAAGGACTTGTATTATCTCATTCATGGGTGCCTTTGTAGAGGGTGTGTGGCACCTTCATTTGCAATTCATTTTTTCCAATCCCATGTTATTGGCATTCTTTGTTTCTTTCATGTTTTAAGGAACAAGTTGAAGGTCATTATCCTGCCATGGTGTCTAGATAATGATGGTGTCACTCACAAATACCTTGCGAAAATGAGAAGGTTGGCTCATGATGAGACCCCATTTCTCTCAGTTGTGTAACTGAGAGCCACTACCTTGGCTTGGTGACAAGATGATGGTAATGTCATATCACTAGATACCCATGATCATGATAGGTTAGCTCATGATGAGACCTCCTATCCTCCAAATAACCCCTTAAGCATTCATTATCACTTATTTTCCAGGTCCCCCTTTTCTTACAAAGAACCATTTCATTGCTTTCTCAGGGGATACCTGGGTGAAGCATCTCAAAGGTCTATATATAGGATTATATATTTTTAGCCAACAACAATCCTTTTGGGCCTTCAACCCCTTCTTCCCATGAAACGAGGTACATGCCCTTCCTGGGTCACTAAAGTCAAAGGACCTAGAAGAGGACAGTATGATGGGAATGTAATGAGCAAAAAGTGATAAGTATGGTCAAGAATGGTACGATAACCCCTCAAGGGACCCCATCCATAAACCTTTTCCAATGGTTGGCCACTTACTAGGAAATAAATGAAACTCACCAAGGTGAAACAGGGTTAAAAGCATAATTTCCAAGCAAACATTCTATAATCAAAAGAATCTTAAATACAACATGTTCAAATGCCTTAAATATTAGGGTGATTACCTGCGACAATACATGACTTGTACCGCATGGAGCAAGACCCTTTTTCCTTCTAGGATCTAGATGGTGTGGAAGATGTGTTGACAATGGATCAAATCTGGTGATGGAGTGGGATTCTATATGTGCAAGTGGACACTACTAGTCATGTAGTCCCTCGACACTCCATATCCACAACCCGAGGGCCTGGATAAATGATCTCCTTAGTTATTCCACAAAATGGGGATAACATATGGATCCTACTTGGGGACATGTGCTCATTGTAGAGTGCATGAGAACCACAAAATATCCTGGTAGACATGTGCCTACACTGAAATAAAAACCATCAAATCTAGGGTGGTTCTATCACCCTTCGTCCATATACATAAAAATCCAAATGGAAACTAATCTAGAAAATGGAAACTAAACATGAAATCATCGTGCAAGTAAAGAAAAATGAAAATGAAATGCATCTAAACTAATATGAGAAAATCAAGATGAAAATTCAAGGAAATCAAGATGACCTACCTACTTACCTAGGGCATGGGCCCTAAAGACATCATGTTGTTTCACCTCTTTTGTCACCTAAATGAGAAAAATAGAGATTCTTACAAGCCCAGTTGAGTTATCTAGGCAAGACAGCAGTGAATGCAAGAGTTATAAACATCAAGAATATGATATAAACAAAAGACTAAACTAAGAGCAATAGGAAAAACTAAGTTAGAGTGCATCAAGACATTAGAACAGGAAATAAACAACACTCATTCCACCAATGGAAAGGATTGTATTAGTGGAAAGAAAACACCAAAGAGAAAGGGAGATGTATGGGCCCCCTCTTCCTCCAAGGGAGGGATTTTGGACCCCCAAAGATTGAGCTCTTCTTACAAGTAACAAAATAGAATAAAATGGTGAAGAGAATCCAAAGAACATTCACTCAAGAGGTGATATGAATGGCTAAATGAAATGGTGCTTGCATGCTCTTGATGAGGAAAGAGGATCCTCCAAGAGAAAATAAGCAGCATAAAAATACAAATGAATTCCTTGAAAATATAGTGCACCCATGGCCTCCTTATATAGCATATCTTTGAGGCATTACGTAACCAGTTCTTAGTGTGAACAAGGGGCCCTTTAGGGCACCCTTAGGTCTTTGACTAGCCCCCCAGTCGGATTCAGCTGAGATTTGGATGTCAAATTGACTTGGAAGCTAAACCAGAAGTGGGTGGAAGGTCGACCAATATCATAGATGTGTCATTTTGAGGGGTGTGTAGTTTTTTGTGTCCACAGTCATGCATCGTGCGCATGTACACTTTTCTTGTGTTTCTGGATGGTGCCTGTGCGCGCACTCACTGTGTAGTCTTAGCGCATGCTGATTTTATAACTGGTTGTATAGTTTTGGACCTTTTGAAAATGCATTTTTGGTCCATGAGTGAACTAATGCATGTTTTGACGATGTTGGATTCCTGTAACCATTTGTGGATGAAATTCCAGTGATAACTTATGCCCTCTGATGTGTGAGGTTAGGAGCATACGTATAGCCAAAATACATCAATTTTTCTTCTACTGAGAGTACCTTTGTAAGAAAGAGAATTGTGGGGAGTATCAAGAGTGACCCATTGGAGGGAAAGGGGAACCTGTAAGATCCAAACCTTTCGCAAGGGGTGAAAACAAAACCATGTACAAATGAGGTGGGCATGCCCTATGCTCATGTTATGTAACTCAAAAATGTGTAATACAGTAACTGAAGTTGTGTGTTGATGTAGATCATTGCAGCGCCCTCCAGGGCGGTTTGATAATAACAGAGGACAATTATGATGGTGAACCAACTTTGAAAAAGGTAAGGACACCTATGGGAAGTGTCGATAATGGGTAGACATTGATAGTCTATCCGATTTCAGAGGTCTTCAGCATATATAAAAATAACTGCAATAGTCACAAAGTAAGACCCACCACCACATGATAAAGTGTTGAAGTTGAATGTCGTGGGGGTCAATGACAGCAGAGAGAAATGATGGTTCTCTCTGTGTCTTCCGAGACTCCTCATTGGAAAGGTAATGAGAGTCAAGATATTGTCGCCCTTATGGAAACTGTGCTAGTGTCGACAGAAAGGGAGACACGACTTCAAGAAGTGGAGGGCTTCATGAAATCCACTAGATAAGATCAGGAACTAATGAGTAACATGAAGAAGTTAGGAAGTGGTGAGACTCGAGACTGCCCTTGGTTGGGGATAAAGGGGGTGTGGAAGCAACCGTGCAACTGGGCCTAGTGTTAGAGGCGTGACAAAGTGGACAAACTAAGAGATCAGGGGTACATGGATGGTGATATACTCGGGGTTTATGGGAAATGTCAATAGGAGTAGAAGATAATGGATGCCCCAACCAAGGGCGACATGGGTTTCTTTGCTAGAGGAAGAAGGTCACCAAAGGTGACAACAAAAAGCTATGTAAATGCTGGAAACAAAGACTTTTTACAATTACCAAACAAATAAAGAATCATTGGGATGATTGTACAGATACAAAAACGGGTGCCCCAATGCGAGATGGCTTGGCCTGTGAGGGCACAGGTGGAGGGAAAAATAGGTGGAGGGTGGGTTTCTGTATGAGGTAAAAGGAGTGGAGGGAAATATGCAGATGGGAAAACTGATTGTGGGTGAAATGGATGGTTAATGATACTGTGGAGGTGTAGTCAAAATAGAACCATTATGAGAGAACCTGGGAGTCCATTGGGTTGGCTAGAAAAATGAGGAGAAGGAGTATGTGGCTGATTCTCGAAAAAGAATAGGACTATTAGGAATCCCATCCCTAAAGGGTGACAACACCATGAGTGTCAAGTGAAAAGGGGGACTATGAATGGGACAACTCATGTGGGGGAGAGTGCTACCGGGTTACAATACTGCAGAGCTGAAGATAGGGACCCTAAAGGCAAATGTCAGAGAGTGTGATTGGAGATGCAATTGATATTTAGAGGGAATAATTACATGCTAGTGTCGATCATATACCTGAAGGGGTCATGTTGGTTTGTGATGACCAAGTACCTACACACATGAAAACCAAATACCCGACGTGAACAATATCTAAAAATAAAGAACATATAACAGTTATTTGATAATGTGTGAATATAAGCATGTGTACCTGAGTGTGGTATGAAAAAAGGGCCCCCCAGGGGATGATGATATATCGTCGCCTAGGGAATGGAAAGATGTAGGTGGCAAGATTCTGATCCCATGGCCGAAGACAGATCAAAAAATGGATGCCCGACGCTCCTAGAATTATGTCTGGAAGTTTCACAAAAGGGACTATATATAGTTGTAGGGCCCACAATGCCACCTCATTTGTTCTTGCTGTCTTATTGAGTGGACGAGCGATTTTAGAGGAGATTTGGAGATTCTGGGAGATCCAGATTTTGCAAGTGTCAGGTTAGTAGTCAGATCCTCCTGCATATTAGTTAGGATTTCATTTTTGGGCAGGGGTTGTATGGATGATCGTACAAGGTCTTTTATGAGTGTGGGCCCCCAGTGCGCGGGCGATCGAAATATTCACGCGCACACATGTGCGGATGTAATTGGGAGAGTCACACATGGGGGCGCCTGAAGAGAAAAAAATAGGCGCACATGCAATGTGTGCCTGTTTGAAGCACAATAGTGCATGTATGCGTTGTTGTGTTTTTGACAGTTGTGCCTGTGTGCGCAACTGTGGTGTGAATAGGCACTAACTAGTGTGCGCCTGTATGTATGACAGGGGTGCATGAGTGTGCCTATGTATGGAAAACAAGCACACATGAGGGCATGACTGTGGGATGAACATGTGTGCATATGTGTGCGCCTGTGGGGATAAATGTTGCGCCTTTGAGGCAAAGCAGAGGGGTAAAACATTTATCTTTTTGTAGAGATTTGAATGTTTTTATGGGTTGTGATGGATGATCAAGTACTGTATATGTGGATGCAGGTGATCATTTGGATGATTTCGATTCATTTGAGAGAGAGGTATTGGTCACGCCTGAGGGAGGCAGTGAGGGATGAGGAGCCGACGGTCCGAGATACTTTGGCAGCTTGCACGTTGTTGAAGTTTTTTGAGTGCTCCCTAGTGCGGGCACATGAGTATTTATTGGAGTTCCTTATTACGATGTGGAGTCCGGATCAACATTGCTTCACTGTGCAAGGTGAGGATTTGACCTTCACTGTGGTGGAGGATATATATTTTATGACTTGGCTCCATTTTCGGGGAACCCCTTTACCGAAGGAGCCCGTGTTACTAGGGGATGGGTAGTTGGCTACCTTAGCCTGGAGGTATTGTTCGGGGGAGAAATTCATGTCAGGTTCCATGGTTAGCATTGGGGCGATGGATGCCCTTTTACATCGTTGCGTGGAAGCGATGGTTGTGAGAGTCTATGGGTCTCTCGCGACTTAGCGGATTAGTGGGGATCAACTGAGGGTTATGCAGAGGGTGTTGGCAGATGAGCATTTTGCCTGGGGCATGATGTTGCATTCCAAGATGGTAGGGTAGTTGGATAGGTGTCAAGTTTCTCACTCAATGGAGTTCGCCTTTGGGTCCATCTTGGTGGCGTTGTTCTTGGAGAGGGTGTTGATGTTGCGCCCTAGGGTACTGTTGGATGCACCAGGTGTGCACGAGCCGCGATTGAGGCGGTGGGCGATGATTTTGGTTCACCATGGTGGTGGGGAGGGAGACCATTACTTTGCGGCCAAGTCTGCATGGGTGTGGCGTCAGATGCCATAGATCATACTTCGCTATCCATATTTTGGGGTGGATTTCCAGGATGGTCTAGAGATAGTGCTACCTCCTGGGGAGGTGTTCGACCACAGAGGTATGAAATTTGATGTTTGGATATTTAGATAGGATAGCATTGTATTTTATGTATGGGTGGATGTTGATGCTATCATGTGTTTGTTGTGCGTGCAAATGTGGGACCTCGCGGGCATGAGGTTGAGTTGGTTAGAGGGTTGGCTCGTTAGGGGCCAGTGAGACCTCCACAAGGAGGGCCATGGGAAGGAGAGAGACGACGATGAGATGATGATGGGGTGAGGCCCGTTAATGAAGAGAGAGTAGGCAAGAGACATCATTTTGATGATCTGAGTACAGGGCCATCACATGCTCCTTCGGCGGGGGTCGGGGGAGATTTTGAGGATTTTCATCGCCGATTAGAGGCGGTACTACAAGGAGTGCCTGAGGGCATGTGGATGTGCATCCAGGACGAGGGAGTTCTGGAGTAGTGTGTGTGGGCCTATAGGAAGAGTTGTGGACGTTGATATGCAGAGAAACGGTAGCAGGGGCAGTGATGACTGGCAAGCTGCCCCCAGGACCCGAGGGACCCCTAGCTGGTGGGGCACCTCCTCCTAAGAGAGGACCGGGTGGTGGTGCTCTAGAGGCGCCATGAGGGCCTTGATATATGTATTTTTGTGTTTATATAGGCTGGTGAGCCCATGTTGTATATGGTGATGTGGCACCTTTTGTATCTATAGGGGTGAGGTGGTTCACCTACCTATGGGTATTGTA
>ML786669.1:479710-507810 GCA_009831015.1 Picea engelmannii
ATATATATATATATATATAGATATATATAGATATAGATATTCATTTTGGGATCTTTGTGGTGTTTACATGTGTTGATGGTTGTTATTTCTTTTGATGATGTCTAATTGATATGTTGTGACAGACTTTGTATGTATGTGTGATGGGATGTTAATGTGATAAATGCCAATCTAACACTAGGTTAGCCATATTATCTATTGTTTGATTAAATTGTCTTAGAATATGTGTAAATGTAATTGAATCAAACTGTCGGGATAAAAGTCTAACCTACAGGTATTTGCGAAAGAGGCAAGGATTGTGGACACTGTACACATTATTTAGTTGGAGGACGACGAGTTGGGATTTGAGTAAGACGCTTAGATAATGAGTGTGGCGGTTATTGGCTTCTGCGAGGAGGCCAATGCTAGTTGTGTATTCGGCTTGGTTGTCGGTTGTTGAGCCCAAACATATGCCGTCGAAGTGGAGCAGTTCATGTGAGGGAGAATAGAGGGCCGAAGCGGGCGAAGCGAGATTCTATGTCCACCGGCTAGCTCCGTTGGCATAAACGATGTGGTAGGCTGATGGAGGAGGCATCTGTCAATAACATAAATGGTGGATTAGATGTAATGCATGGAAAATAAGACTAAAAACTCTAAAAAAAGCATACAAAAAGAACAAGCCTAGTGTAGATTGGCTATGCTCAAGCGTCAAATTTCTTTAAGTATAACCCGTTGACGGGTTCTTTGAGAGGGTGACCTTCGGGGGAGGCCAGGATGTAGGCGCCTTTAGTGAGGTAATGTTGGATGATATAAGGTCCATTCCATAAGGATTCGAACTTGCCATGGTCAAGGGTATCGTGAGCGATATCATAAGCAAGGACAAGGTCACCTTCGTTAAATGACCGAAGGTTGACATGGTGATCAAAGGTGGCCTTCGATCGCTTTTTGGCTGCCTCATTGTGTTGTAATAAAGACAGACGGTCTTCATTCAATGACTCTAAGTTCATAAAACGTTGTTCCATCAGATTAGTGTCAGGTAATAGATCAATAGCGGTGCGTAATGTGGGGATTTTGCATTCGATGGGGAGAGTGGTCTCAATTCCATGGACTAGATGGAATGGTGAGAAACCAGTGGTAGTTTTAACTGTCGTGCGATAAGCCCACGGTGCGAAAAACATCATAAGGTGCCAATTGGTCTTATGTTTGTTTACCGTGCGTTGCAACATGGTCTTGAGGACCTTGTTGACCGCTTCTACCTGTCCATTGGACTGAGGGTAGTACGGGGAGGAAAACTCATGGGAGAATCCTAACCTGGAGGAGAGTTCGATGAAAATATCATTCTTGAAGTGTTTCTCGTGATCAAAGACTAACTGTAGGGGAACTCCAAAGTGGGAGATGACGTGGTTAAAGAAAAAGTGCACTACAGTTTCGGCGGTGTTGTTGAAGGTAGGCATAGCTTCAACCCACTTGGTGAAGTAATCAACTGCAACGATGATGTATTTGTGTCCATTGCTAGATGGAGGGTTGCAAGTCATGAATTCTATGCCCCATTTGCAAAAGGGGTTGGCAGTGATGATTGGTGTAGAAGAGCGGGTGGTGCTCGTGTTTTGTGGGCATAGAGATGACATTTGTCACATCACTTTATAGCGTGGATGAAATCGTGGAATAATGAGGGCCAAAAATAGCCTTCTTGAATGATTTTCTGGGCAGTAGACATCCTGGAGAGGTGACCACCACATGCGCCGTTGTGGTAGTCATTTAAGACTCTATCAGCTTTGTTAATGGTTAAACATCGACGAAGTATGGTGTCGACCACCCACCGATATAATATATCACCAATAAGGAGGTATCAGGGGGGCCTAGTGACAAATACATAGATGATTATCCCTGGAGAGGTGGTTTTCAAACTTCTATGTTCGGAGGTAGATGAAGAGATAGTCGTACCAAGGATCATCCGAGGGGATGTAAAAGAGATGGTCATCAGGGAAGTCAATATTGATGGGGGTACTGGTAGTATCAGAAGGAAATGTCGTAATGAGTTTGGCAAGTATGAGGGTTTTCTTTCTCTTGGGTGTGGAAAATTATAGGTCGTACTCCTGAAGGATGATGATCCATCGGGAAAATTTTCCATTAATTTGTCGGTGATTGAGAAAGTAGTTCATTGGGTTGGAATCTGCAATGACTTTGGTAGTTCGAAGCAAGATGTAATGGCGCAATTTCTGGACTGTGAGGACAACTGTGAGGGCAAGTTTCTCTTCGTGATTGTATTTCAAGGGTGTCACTGAAAGGTTTTTACTAACATAATAAATGACATGCTCCCAATCATCATCCCCTAATTGGACAAGAACTCCTGCTACGGAGACGGCTAAAGCCGATAAGTAGAGGATATAATCACGGTTATAGTCGGGTGGACTAATCAATGGGGCATTGGAGAGGGCTTCTTTGAGATCATCAAATATGTTTTGGGCATCTTCGTCCCATTGGAATGGGATATCATGACGTAAGAGGTGAAGGAATTCATATGCCTGAGTGGCGTAATCGGGGACAAATCGATGTAAAAAGTTATCTTTGCCTTGTAGGCTCTGTAGTTGGCATAAATTCCACGGTGGGGAAATTTTTGTGATGGCTTGGAACTTGAGGGGTTCGACTATGATATCGTGTTGGGAGAGGATGAACCCAAGGAGGCATCCAACGGTGATGCAGAAAAAACATTTGAGGGGATTCAATCGGATATTATACTGACGACACCTGTGAAATACAATGCGTAATTCATCTAGGTGTTGAGTGCATTGTTTGGATCGAGCGGTGAGATCATCCAAGTAGGCGAGAATGCTTTGAGCCAGATCATGAAAAATGTATGTCATGGTGCATTGGAAAGTGGCTCCCACATTCTTGAGGCTGAAAGGCATGACACGATATGAAAAGGTACCCCAAGGGATAGTGAATGCGGTTTTGTATTGATCGGTTGGGTGGATTTGAATTTGGTTGTAGCCTGAGAAGCCATCGATGAAGGACAAAGCCTCGTGACCAACACAATCATTGATAATTTGATCAATGAAGGGTGTTGAAAAATTGTCTTTAGGACAAGAGTGATTGAGGTCGCGAAAATATATACAAACACGAATAGTGCCCTGTTTTTTGTTTACCGGGATGGGGTTGGAGACCCATGATGTATATGCGATGGGGTATATGAACCCTGCAACGCGTAATTTGTCAATCTCGGCTTTGATGGTTGCTGCATTGGATGGGTGTAATGGATGTTGCTTTTTTCGTATAGGGGTAATATCGGGCCATGTGTCGATACGATGTTCGACAATAGAGGGATCGAGACAGGGCATCTCTATGTATGACTAGGCGAAAATGTCTCGGTATTCCTAGAAGAGGGCTTTATAAGTGATTAGTTCTTCAGGAGAGCAAGAGACGTCGATGGTGATCTCCTCTAATATGCCAGGTTTGATGGAAATATCAATTTTGATAGTGGGGGAAATGTTGTCCATATTTCCTTCTTCAAAAGCATTAGGGGCAGGGATAGGTTTATTGAACCAATCTATGTGCCTGGGGGGGAGAAAATATTTTGTTTCGATTGCATACATGGAGTTTTGGTTAAGAGGCATAAAGGCATATTGTGAGAGAAAGAGTGCTCGGTTATGGAGCGGATCCCATGAGAAATGGGGGGTGGTTAATTCCTCGAGGATGTCTTTGTCGCAGTGGAACTGTCGAGAATATAGTGGATCCGAGGGAATAACACTGGTGATTGTCACCATGTGGTTATCTTTGGGTGGTGAAGAGGTAGGGAGGGTAATGCAAGGGGGTTGTGATGGTTTGCTCGACATGAACCAAATATCAAGATATTGTGGGTTGAAAATGGTAGTTGGGTGTAGAATTTTTGTGGGGAAATGAATTGGATAATTGGGGGGATTTGGGGGCAAATCCTCGTCCAGGCTATCTATGAACCACGAAGGAGTGGGAATTCCTTCAGGCTTGGGGGAGAATATATAAACAATATTTGGAGAGGGAGTAGGGGGAACTATAAGGGTCATTTGATGACACCTATATTCAATGATCATGGGAAACTGATATGTGAAGTGATCAAGTGATTCACATAGAGCACAAGGACATCGCATAAATTCATTGATAGAGGTCGTGACATAGTGGATGTCAGTGAGCTGTGTGTGGGATGATGTGGGTGGAGGGGGGTCTTGCTGGAATCTCTGGCAGACTGTCGTTGGCGTTTGACAAAATTGAGGTAACATCGGGCAATGGTGGGTGTAATGTTCATACTCTGAACAGATGGCACATGCAAATTTGGTTCGCAGACCTTTTCTACCTGTAGTAGGGGATGTAGTGGCGGTAGTATTAGGTGAAGTAGAATAAGTGATCAGTGGTGTCGCTGCCCAAGGTAGTTGAATTAAATTGCATATCTTGGGGAGGGATGGGCACTTATTAGTGGGGTGTCCATATTTCTCGCATAGTGCACAAGGAGGTTGAACTCCTGGGGGGGGAGTGGCGGGCTCTTTCTTCTTCCGTCTACCCCCAACTGTAACAGTGGTGTTAGTGACTGGGGGTGTGGGGGGTGTGGCGGGAGTAAGTATGGGGATCTGCATGGGTACTCCTTCTATTTGGGGAGGGAGGGATGGTTGAGGGACCATTTCTAGTGGATGTAGATGACATATTGGAATTGCCAACACCATATTTGGGAGGGTAAGCATTGCGGCTACTTGGAATGCTTGTACACTTGGTGGAGGGTAGAAGAAGGGGATTTGGGTAATGGCTTGGGGGACTATTTCCCAAACCAAGATGTGGCCCTGGGTGAGGGTGTAATCAGGAATAGGGGGAGTAGGAGGATTCTCAAGGGGTCCCTGAGGGAGGAGCTCTGTGACTAGTGGGACATTAGATACTAATGAATCCTTTGTGAGAGGAAGGGTGTCTCCAATGTCTATTCCATTAGATGAGATGACACATACTTGTGCTGAGGGATGTATGAGTGGGGGTGCTCCATGGTATGTCCCTAATAAGGATGGGTCTTTGAAAATTCTAGGACCCATCTCAATGAGGGGGTAAGTCTCGGGATTAGTGTGAATGAGAGGTAAGATGTTATCGATGTTGGAGGAAGAGTTGGGCTCGTAATGTGATACTTGATCAATAGTGACAATATTCCCATTGTGGGGGAACATCATTGTGAGAAACACAGAAGAAGCCACAACCTTCATCTCATACATGTAGCTACGTTCGAACAAGATGTTATAATTGAGCGGAGCGTCGATAACTTCAATGTCGATGAGGATATTTTTTCCCCCGAGTTCAACGGGGACATTTTGGAAGAGACCTTCAGGAGATGATGGTGATCTGTCATAAGCTCTCAAAGTGATGGAAAATGGTATAAGATCTGGGGAGCCAAGTTTCTACCACATGGTTTTGGACATGATGCATGTGGATGCACCTTCATCAATAATGCAGCGGTGAACTGTGATGTTCCAAATTTTATTTGGTATTTGGAAAGCGACCGGAGCGGGGAGACGTGGTTCCCCACTATCAAGATCAAAGGTGATGAGGCAAGTATTAGTGGGGTCTATTTTCCACAGGGTAGAAAGTAACAACTTCCGTTGTGTAGGACAGGTCTGAAGGACTTCTAAAACTGACATGGCAGCAAGAGATTGTGCCAAGTCATCAACCAGGCTATAATTCTGTGTCACTCGAGGTTGAGGGTTGTTGATGTTTTGTCATAATGGGATGCGATGGATACGAAGGGGGGGTTTATCATTAGGGTGATGAATCATCAAAGGTGGTCCATTTGTGGCTGGGGTTATGTTTGAGGTAGTGGGAATAGAGTCAGGGGGTACGTTGTATTGACGATTGTGTGTATGTAGAAGTATTTCTTCCTCACTGGTGAGGAGGATAGTGTGATCCATAGGATTGCCAGGGTTTGGATACTGTCCCATCTGGGGTGGGGCAAGATGTACCTCATGTTGAGTGTTCATCACCCCTTGGTGTGGTATGGAGTTTTGCAATACGGCGGGAGGTGGTTGCTTCACATATTGTTGTGGGGCCTGCTGAAGGGCAGGTGGAGGTGGGGGGCATGGTCCACTTTTGGATTCTTTCATCCATTTGAAGTCAGTGATTTGAAGGCAATGGTGAGTATAATGGACATATTCACCACAAAAGGGCACAAGGGAAGTTGGTCTAAAGATTGTTGTTGTTCTTCCCTTGGTGTTTGTTATTATTTCCCCCTTGAGGGTTTTGGTTCCCCTGATTCTGGTTGTCCCCAGCAGGTTGGTTCTGTTGGGGGTGATTCCCTCCTGGTTTGGGATTATTGTTGTTTTGGTTTCTTCCTTCCTTTTTGGCATTGTTCGACTGATGGGTCGGATCAGTTGTATTCAGTTGTTCAAAATTTTGATATTGTTAAATGGGAGAGGGTTGAACAAAGTTAACCCCAAATTGTGGGTGTCCTAGTGGTGGAATCATGGGTTGAAGGGGACCGGGAAAAGAAAAGTATGGATTTCTGGGTGGAAATGGTCCATAGGTTATGTAAGGAGGCATAATTCTTTCACTAGTGCTTAGGGTGTAAGCTAAGGTAGAGGGGGTACTTGAACTTGGTTGGGTCGTGGGGCATACTGTGGGTGTCGGCGGTGGTCCACTAATGGGTGGAGGGAGGGTAACAGGGTATGGTTTTTTATAAGGGGGCGCGAGTATAATAAGAGGGTACGCCATATGCTGGTGGATATTGAGGTGTTCCATACATAGGTGGTTGTTGGAGGTGTGAATTGTGATGTATAGTGGTACAAATCAATCCATCCGCTGAGTGAGACATTCCTGGTTTGTCTTGGCCAAATGGCATGGGTCTTAGGGCATCAGGTAGTACTGTATATAAGTATCTTGACTGTGAATAAATGAGTTTGAACTATTGGGCCTTATAGATGGCTTCTTCTTTAGATTGGGGGAAGGTGGCGGCCACATATTTAGCAAGGAGGGAAACAAGTGATTTGAGGAACCAATTGAGACATTGTTGTGGGGTGGCTTCAACTTTATAGAGACTACATTGCTGGTGCCATTTGTGAATGTGGTCGGTGATGTGCATGGCAGAAGTTTGTTTAAACTCTGAGAGTAGTTCAAGATCGTTGTCATGGCGAATGGGTAGTTGAAATAAGGTCAAAAATTCTTTGGCCAAGGATTCAAAGGTTACATGGGATCCATGTTTTTCTTCTACATACCACTTGGTTGATGGGCCAGTGAGTGTGCGTTGAAATAACCTCAATTGGACAGAGTCGTCCATGATGCTATTTGAAGAGCACCATAAGTGAAAGGTCATGATATGGTTGGCGGGATCGTCTCCCGCCTTTCCTTCAAACTTGGGGATGTCTGAAGGCAGTTTGGTAGGCATTGCAGGCCATGTGGGGTCATGCAATATAGGATCATTGGTAAGCTTAGATAGATCCATTATGTTGAGGGAGGCCAAGTATGGCATCTGGGGTAGTGGTGGACGATTAGTTCCATCCATGACGTTCGTGTTTTGTGTACCTGACCCTTGAGGGGGGTTAGGTGGGGTTGTACTTCCTCCTTGAGAAGAAGTTTGTCCACCACTTCCGTGAAAAGGGGAGTGTGTGGATGGTTGATCTTGGGAAGTGGACTCAAGTAGAGTGGAACCAAGCAAAGTTGATCCCAAGATAGTGGCACTCACAGGAGTATGAGAAGGTGGAGTTGGAAATACTAGGAACTCCCCCTAGAATGGGAGGGAGATTTAGCAAGCGTCTGGAACGATGGGGATTCGGCGGGTCCCCTATGATGTCTGACTAGCAAAGTGGATGTGTGCGAATGGTGATGAGAGGAAATAAATGAACAAGTGCCTTTATAATTTTGTTTTGGGACCTTCACAATATAATTGTCAATCACATGTAATCACTAGAGCATCATACATAAATCAATTGATACAAAAGCATATATGTGGGTAGGTGGTTTTTGTCCACGTGGGAGAAAAAAAAAAAACAAATGCTCGTGTCCTAAAAGACGTAACATCCTTCCTCTCAAATAGCATTGGACCTTCCAATAACACTCAACAGTGGGGTTTGAAACCACCGGAAGAGGAACCAGTGAAGGATGAAGTAATCGGTTATAATGAGGGGTAGAGGGTGCATATCCTCAAAGAGCTAATGATATTTCCTAATAGCCACACAAAATCTGATCAAGGTGCAATTGTAGTCCACAATTGCCACCTGGGTAGATGTCCTAAAATTTGGTCACTAGGTACCTCAGTCAAAGTGCGACATTTAGATTTTTGGCAAGAAATGGGTCACGGGCTGGATCCCGTTCAAGAGGTGGGTACCTCGAGGGGGGACACACAGAACAACCAGACCTCGGCCTTCAACCCTTCACGGGTATCTCTTTGCCTTATGGTGTTAGGAACACTTGACTTGGAGGATTTGAAAGCTCCCTATTTGACAACTTCTATTGTTTGAAGATGTGAGAACTAGATAATAGGGATTTATTTGGATGCCTATCCCCGAGATCCTACCTAGACTAAAAAATTTCTTTTGGCACCTCTTGTGGAGGAAAACTTAGTGGGTTTTTAGAAAAAATTTAGACGTGGTTGTTGGAGAGATTGGGGATGTGAACCAACCTCGTTGAAATTAAGTGGGAGTGGATAGCTTTGTCAAGAAAATAAGGGTGGGGCATTTCAGAATCCCATTTGGAGGATACTTACTTCAACCTCCACGATTTCTAGACAAAAATATATGAGTGATTGGTGAACTTTGTGTGTGAACAAGTGAAAGCATGCCAAATTTTTAATAAATTAGGTGTCATCTTGCTGCATGTGGACTTTGTGTGGTCCTTACAAGTCTCGATTACCTAAATAACTAAATTCCATTGGTACAACCTTGTGGAATTTTAAAGTCCCTAAGAAACCAGCATGTGGACATGTGGGTCCTTACTAATCCTTTAACTCCGTAGTGTGATTTAATCTAAGAAGTCTTCAAAAACTATCCTAGATTGTGGACATGTGGGCATGTATGGGCCCATTACAAAACCTTTAAACTTCCCTAGTGATTTACTCTAAGAAAGTAAATTTCAACACTATCCTATCTTTGTAGCATGTGGGCATGTATGGGCCCATTACAATCTTAATATGTGTTTGAAAAATAAAATAAGAGGAGTCTCAAGGGGGTTGTTGTCCTCTCCTAAAGATTTTGTCTTTTTTAAGGGAGATGAAATTTTCCCTCAATTTCTTTCTGATTCTCAAGATCACTTTGGGGCACGAGAGAAGAGCATACTCAACGATTGAAATCCAATTTATGGTCCCAATGCAAGTTTTATATGTGATATAGAATGATTCCAACTTAAACTTTAATCAAAGCAAGCCATCCATGTGGCAAAATGAAAGCAATAAAAGGAAAAATAATGATTTTAACCCCCTAAGTGCCTATGTTTTGACTAATCCCTTCATATGGAGAGGGTATATAAGTGTGGTGCATATTACAATTTTCATAGAATCAAGCTTAAGAAGGCTATGGGCCCTCAAAAAATCACAAAACCCCTTACAATGTGTGAATTTATGAGCATATGTGTGGGTCACAGAGTAGACAAAGGCACAAATACACTGAGCAAAACAGTGGTTTGAGTGTACGCGTGCTGAAGACGTGCCTGTGGGTTAAAAAACCCGCGCACTTTTATTACACGGTCATGAGGAAAATTTCAAATGAAATTCTCTCAACTCAGCGTTGAATTCGACTTTCTGCAGGTCGACATGGGCTAGTTATGGTTCCTGCAAGTTAAATAAACAAAAGGAAGAGATAAAATAACCCAAATGGGGGAGGAAATTGATACCTTTCCCCAGTGGAGTCACCAATATGTTGCACCTCTTTTGTCACCTAAATGAACAGAATAGAGATGCTTACAATCCTAGTTGGGTTAGCTAGGTGAGACAACAGTGAATGCAAGAGTTAGAAACATCAAGCATATGATATAAACAAAATACTAAACTAAGAACAATAGGAAAAACTAAGTTAGAGTGCATAAGGACATTAGAAGAAGAAATAAACAACACTCATGCCACCAATGGAAAGGATTGCATTAGTGGAAAGAAAACACCAAAGAGAAAGGATTGTATTAGTGGAAAGAAAACACCAAAGAGAAAGGGAGATGTATGGGTCTCCTCTTCCTCCAAGGGAGGGCTCTTGGACCCCCAAAGATTGAGCTCTTCTTACAAGTAACAAAATAGAATGAAATGGTGAAGAGAATCCAAAGCACATTCACTCAAGAGGTGATATGAATGACTAAATGAAATGGTGCTTGCATGCTCTTGATGAGGAAAGAGGATCCTCCAAGAGAAAATAAGCAACATAACAATACAAATGAATTCCTTGAAAATATAGTGCACCCACGGCCTCCTTATATAGAATAGATTTGAGGCATTACGTAACTAGTTCTTACTATGAACAAGGGGCCCTTTAGGGCACCCTTAGGTCTTTGACCATCCCCCCAGTTGGATTCAGCCGAGATTTGGATGTCAAATCGACTTAGAAGCTGAACCAGAAGTGGGTGGAAGGCCGACCAATATCATAAATGTGTCGTTCTGAGGGGTGCACGGTTTTTTGCATACACAGTCCTGCATCGTGCGCTTTTCTTGCATTTCTAGATGGCGCATGTGCACACGCTCCCTATGTAGTCTTAGCACATGTTGATTTTATAACTGGTTGTATAGTTTTGGACCTTTTGAAAATGCATTTTTGGTCCATGAGTGAACTAATGAGTGTTTTGACGATGTTGGATTCCTGTAACCATTTGTGGATGAAATTTTGGTGATAACACATGTGACCTGAACATAAGGTTGAAGAAGAGATCCATCCATTAGTAATGGCATATTTCTCCCATCCAAGACTGTTAGATAGTACATTTCTTTATCAAACTTCTTCTTGACCACGTAAAGGCCAATCCATGAGTTGTCATCTCTCTGGTCATACTTGGGCTTGTCCTTTCTCTTGTCCCACATGAGCGCAACACTTCTTTCACTAAAATTGATGTAAGGTATATTCTCAATTAAACAATAGGAAGGAGGATCTATGTTGACGATCCTTTTGATGGATTCTTTCATGTTCTTCATCTTCTTTCTTCAAAATTTGGATAGACCCTGGCTCTTTCCCATGGAACTTTGTGAGTTTTTCTTTGTATTCATTTGTCATAGGAGGATAATATCTATGAAGTATTTCTGAATGAAAGGAAACTCAGATAGATCATACTCAATAATCTTTCGAGGCACATCATAGTCACAATCACTGACATAATTAGGGAAATTGGGATCCATCACATGTTTATCATTATTTTCCTGGATGTGAAATATGTCATAGGTGCCATCGCCCATGGGGTTGTATGCATGGGTAAGGCTCATGATAAGGAAACCCCCAAGGGAATAATACCATCTCCTTGATAGGAGCATCCCCCAAGCATCCTCCAAGCATCCATAACATCGATCACTACTATGTCCACGAGGAGGATAATATGTGGAAAATCAATCAAAAAAACCTCAACTTCCTCACATACCCCAAAAACCTTGACCCTTTTAGAATCAATACCACATACATTACCATAGGGTCGGTTTGTCTTCAAACCAAGTTGTTCCATCACCTTCAATGACATGACATTTGTTGAGGCCCTAGAATCAAGCATACAATTGTTCAAGCAGATTCCATTCATGCCTAATGAAAGATAGAAGGGAGGATTCTTGTCTCTTTTCCAATCGAGATGCATAGTGCTCAAAATTATAGGAGGGTCTTCCTTCTTGGTCGATACCTATAATATATTCAAGATTTCCCTCTTCACAGAAGGGATCTTACACATCTCTTTCACTAGGACTGTCATATTCAATTTTCCAAACATGGTTGCAACATCTATATTCAATTGGATCTCATCTGTGGGAGTTGTATTAGGAAGCAATTCATATACTGGAGATAGAGGTGGTGGGGCCACCTTCTCTGCTGATGGAAGAGGAGTGTTGGGATGTGATGGAGGGGATGAAGCCTTGTTTCTTCTGGTGTAGGTAAAATATTCCCTCCTCCTTAACTCCTTCTTATGATCGTCTTTGAACTGATTCAAGGCCCGAAGTCTCCCCTCTCTTTCCCCCCATATTATGGCTTCATTGATTTGTTCTTGTGTGGCTTGTTCCTCCTAGAAAATGCATATCATATCCATGAAATTCATAACATCGGGAGAATCTTCATCTTGTTGGGGACACTCATCTTCTCTATGAGTTTCTTGGCATGGAAGGAACCAAGCTTATGTGTCAACCATCCCAAATAGTTTCAAAGTATCCAAGGCCTTTACCTCTTGTTGAGGCCTTGGTTTCCAACTTGTATCATCTCTCCGTTGTCTAGTAAATTGAGGTATGGGAGCAAATTGATTTCTCTCAACAGTAGTCAAATGGACCATAATCTGGTTTTGCACCTAGTTAAACCGAGTACTCATATGATCTATATTTTTAGTCAAGAGGGAAATCAAATTAGGAGCACTACTATTGGAAACCTTAGCCTTTGCTTCTTCCTTTACATGAGGGTACTGAAAAGGATCCACCCTCGAATCAAAAATGTTATCTTCAATGTCAACACGGTATTCTTTAGCCTATGCTAACAATGTGGAATTCTTGTCCTTCATAATGAAGTGAAATTGTCCTTCAAAAGAATTCATATATAGGAGATGGATTGATGCGACTGTAGGAAGGAACTCTATTAGAATATGACTGCACAACCTGTCAAATACGGTATTGAATTATTTCACTGTCTCATTATCCTCTTTGTTTATCTGATTGAATTGAGCTACAAGTTTCCCACCGTCTTTCTTTGTTGACCATCTTCTCTTAAACAACTTGGAAAAATCTTCATAAGATGTGAGATGATTGTCAAGAAGGCCTCTGAGCCAATCAAGAGATTCTTTAGTCGATGATGAAGAGAATAATATCATGGCTACATCCTCATGCTCAATCCCTGCATTTTCCATGTCCTGGTCCATGATGTAAAGATGATCTTCGATAGTCACTACATTATTTCCTGGGAACTTCAAAAACCACTTGTTTGACTCTTTTGGTATTGTGTTAGGGTATCCTTGGATAGTGGACATGTTAAGGGGTTTGTAAAGGTCATTTTCCCAAGGGTGAGCCATTGGAGCAAGAGGAAGGGTACCATGGAAAAGGTTTTTGACAATAGGAGGCTTGATGGGATGCCTTCTTTGGTAAACCTTAGAAGGATTGAACCTCCCAGGGGGAAAATCCTTAGAATATGAAGGGTTTTGAGAAGATGGAGTCACCAAATGAGATTCAAGAATATCTCATCGAAAAGGTGAGAAGGGAATGTCCCTTGGGTGGAGTCATTAGACAAGCTAGGGAAGAGGCTTTTGGATATCTTGCTAAAGTGTCATTAGAGTTCAGAAGAGGATTCAAAATCCTCCCCGACAACGATGCTAAATTGTTATCGCACAAGTTGTATGCTAGGAAAATCCTGACCCAACCACCAAAAAGGTGATAACTTAGAGAGAACCTACCCACTGTCACCTTAGGTAGGTGTTCCTGTCACTTTAGAGGTGAGGTAGTCACCTCAAGGGGGGAATCTCGGTGACCCTAGGGGGGATTGATATGTATGAATGTATGCCCCTAAATTTCAATTATAGATGGTTAATGGAACTTGGTAACGAGTCTTGGGAAAGGATTAGGGTTTCCAATGCTCTGCTTGACCTACCAAGAGAAAATACATGTCTGAAACACAATGAAAACCAAGTACACAATGCAATATGTTAGGAGGACAAGAAAGTTAAGCTTGTTGTCCCTAATTGCAGAAAATATCAGTGACATATATCAACATATAAAATATAATAAGGGCTACAAAATAAGTGCTAAAAGTCTAGTTGAATAAGCAAGAGACAAGCTAGTAAAGACTAGTTTAACTCAAGAACGAAAGAACAAGACTTTAGCATAAAAGAAAGGTTGTCACAAAAATCTTACTGCAATGATATTTATCAGCCTTATGGCTGTATCAAACCAATCCTTATAGCAGAAAATTCATCCAATGAAAATCACATCAAACTTGCCCAAAACATGCACTAGGGTTAGTAGTTTGTTAGGGCAAAGTTATAGCTAATTTATAGGGTTAGTTTAGGAGTTATCTAGGGTTAGAGGGTTAGATTTTTGTAGCCCTAATGGATATATGTTAGTTTTATTACATAAGTAAGTTTTAGTGGTTTAAAGAGGATTCCTCAATGAGGCAAGATAGCCGAGATCTTAAAGAACAATATCCATGTGAGAGAAATTCAAAACTTCAAGTTTCACGTTTATCAATGCAACGTTTTATTTCTCCAATGCAATGACTAGTGCCTTTGATTAATGGGTTAATGGGGTCAAAGTGAAGAGATAAAGCTACTACCTCTTTGGGGGTATAAATCCTCTTATTCCCCAAGCCAAGTAACCTATCTAGGGTTTAAACTAAGGGGTGTATATCCTTGTACTTCCTTAGCAAACCCTTGCAATCAATAATTCTATGCTTAAAAATTATCGTGGAGCTAAAGTATGGGTGTATGCACTTATACTTCCTACTTAGCCTTAGAAAAATAAATCTTGAGCTTGAATTACAAATTATAGGAACAAGTAAAATGTCTTACCAATCCAAATAACACAAGATAAACCATAACATGCCAAGAAAAACCACCACAATAGCTTGAAAAATACCTCCAAGAGCTAGCACATCATCATTATCAATTCCATAACCAAAGAAGGCACCATACCATAGCACAAGAGAACAAAAAGATTCAAGTGTAGCAAAAATTCCAGTCCTTAGCTCTTCATAATGGGGGAGTTATGATTTAAAATGAGATTTCATGATCTCTATTTATGCAAAATTTCTATCACATAGTTTGTCCACATTAGCAAGGGTAAAACATAAGATAAGGGGTCCACAACCCTTATCTTACCCCTTGCAACAAAATAATATTAAACAATTCATCTTAAAATTCACTTTTACACAAAAGAAACCCTAGAATAAGGTGACGTCACCCCTTTAGGGGGCATTTTGGCACTTTGAAGAAGTCGTTGGGGTAGCAGATGCATGGCTAGGCCTCCAAAGGCCACTTCTCACTCATCCAAGTCCTCCATAGATGGTATTCAATCCTCCTTCCTTCAAAACGTGCCACATGTCATCAAACAACACCTTCACCACCAAACCCTAGTTCTCTAGGTGACATCAAGCCTCCATAAGTGATGTTTTGCCTCTCCTAGGAAAAACATTTGGCATGTGAGGACTAGGTCATGTCATACATGATGTTTTCTAGGCCTCCAAAGGAAATTCATTGTGATCCGACATGTGGGCCCTTGGCATCCAACCTTTGGGATTCAAGCCCCATGGAAGCCAAAACTAGGCTTGCTCGTCCAAAATTGTCCACCAACAAGGACCTGCAAAACAAAAGGGTATGCTCTCCAAATATCTCAAATCAAAGATATCATGACAAGTGTAAATCATGTCTAATAAGCAAGGAACCTAAACATGTGCATCAAAACTACCTCATAAAATTAAACAAATGCTTAAAACCCTATACAATTGACCAAGTTTAAGTATGGGAGGGGCGTCATAGGAGTCCTATTGGTTAAACCAAAGCCTGCAAATAGGGGATGCTCCCAAGGATGGAATTTTAAGGTCATGTAATGGATGATGAGGTGGAAGGGGTTTAGAATTCATAGTTCGTTGAGTTTCATGGCATAAAAGGGCTTGTATTATCTCATTCATGGGTGCCTTTGTAGAGGGTGTGTGGAACCTTCATTTGCAATGCATTTTTTCCAAGCCCATCTTCTTGTCATTCTTTGTTTCTTTGGTGTTTTAGGGAACAAGTTGAAGGCCATTTTCTTGGCGTGGTGTCCAGATAATGACAGTGTTACTCACAAATACCTTGTGGAAATGAGGAGTTTGGCTCCTAATGATACCTCCTTTCTCTCAGTTGTGTAATTGAGAGCCACTACCTTGGCTTGGTGACTAGATGATGGTAATGTCATACCACCAGATACTCATGATCATGATAGGATGGCTCGTGATGAGACCTCCTATCCTCCAACTAACCCCTTAAGCATTCATTATCATTTCTTTTGTATGTCCCCCTTTTCTTATAGAGAAACATTTCATTTCTTTCTCAGAGGATCCCTGGGCGAAGCATCTTGAAGGTCTATATATATGATTTTGTCTTCTTAGCCAACATCAATCCCTTTGGGCCTTCAGCCCCTTCTTCCCATGAAATGAGGTACATGTCCTTCTTGGGTCATTAAAGTCAAAGGACCTAGAAGAGGACAATATTATGGGAATGTAATGAGTGAAAAGTGGTAAGTATGGTCGAGAATGGTGCGATATCCCCTGAAGGGACCCCCAGTCACAAACCTTTCCCAAAGGTTGGCCACTTAATAGGAAATATATGACACTCACCAAGGTGAAATGGGGTCAAAGGCATAATGTCCAAGAAGGCATTCTATAATCAAAAGAAACTTAAATACAACATGTTCAAATGCTTTAAATATTAGGGTGATTACCTGCCATAATACTTGACTTGTACCGCATGGAGCAAGACCCTTTTTCCTTCCAGGAGCTAGCTGGTGTGGCAGATGCACAGAAAATGGATCAAATGTGGTGACAGAGCGGGCTTGTGTATGTGAAAGTGGACACTGTTGGTCATGTATTCTCTCGACACTCCATATCTGCAACCTGAGGGTCTCAAGATAGGATCTCCTTAGTTATCCCACAAAATGGGGATAACAAGTCCTGTCTTTGTTTAGCTGATTTTCCATATTTATAGTTCATGACCATTATGACCATCATGAAAATGCCTGACTCACCTTTCTAAGCCAATTCAATTTCTTGGAAGTCAAAATGACCCTTCCAAAAAAACCATTATTAGTGTAATTTTGACTTGAATTTGCTTAGAAATTTGGGGATTTCACTCATATTTTTACCATTTTCCCCAAATTTGACACAATTCAAACACTCAGACGATGAATTTACCAACTTCATGCTTATCTATAGCCCATACAAGTTTGGTGTTGAACCAAATGCTCTGATATCAATCTATAACATCCCTCATCTTAACTGAGGATCATTTCTATGGAGATTACACATAAAAATGAAATTTTCTACTAATCAAATTCATATAGCTTATCAACTACGAATTATACATGGATTTAATTATTTTCTTACACCATTTAACTATATTCATATACAACATGATGAAATGAACATGAATGCAACTATCGATCTCATTTACAGTAGAAAATAAACCATTCAGATACACAGATTTAAGTGCAACAATTAAACTCATGAAATAACTAAAAAAAAAATAGTAAACACTTCTCTTTTGAAAACAGTTGTGCAACTAGTTGCTTGGGATGGATTTTCCACCCAACCATAGAATTGTTGTTATAAATCTCAATAGCAGGTCACCCCTGAGCTGGGACTAGGAATCCACAAGAAAATGATGTCTCTCACTTTCCACTCACAACTTGAATATCCCACAACCCAATGATATTCTCTTACAGTTATCTTGATTTCCATCAACTCTCTTCCTCTTGACCTTCTCAACGCAAGGAATATACCTCTTCACTAATATCAGTCCATTAGGCATCCCATTCATTTATTAGGGTCTCTATGGGGTAGGTAATCAACAATATCACTATTGGGAAACTCAAGGGAACTCATTTGTAGGAAAACTACCAGGAAAACAACAACAATAACTTGTTGTTACAATGAAACTCACACATGAGTTCACTCTTCAGGCTTGACAACCTAGTTCTTTTGTAAGCATGATAACTTTCTTTTGCAATCTTAATCTCCAAAATTCACCTTGCAATTCTATTCCATCTCTCACACATTTCTTATGTGTTCTTTGCTTGTTTTTCATGAAAAAACATGCTTGTAAAAAACTACCTGTTATCCCCATATGGTTTTCCTCTATTTTTCCAAGGTAATTGACTGCTCAATTTTCCCAATGTTTATTGTAATCCATCCCCATTATCCCAATAACTATGGGATGTGACTTTCTACACCCCCTCTCTTACATGAGTTTAATGATTGGGCTCTCATACACTCAACCAAAAAATAGAAGGTTGTCCCCAAGTAATAAAATTTTGAAATATGAGTTTGGATTAATACCCATAAATAATTTCCCCTTTGTACCCCTCTCAGACACTTCTTTCTCTTGTGTAAAATCATCCCCCATCTTCATCCATATCCCCCCAACAATTGGTATCACATTGTATTTATTAAAAAGATAAATACAATTCACATATTACATTGCTTGGCCATAGCCACTTTTGATATTTATATTATGCATTAATTAAACATGGGATTATAATGGGGATGTTACATTATAAATATCACAAGCATGATCAAACTTAACCAAATGTTTCTTCACATCCTTTGAATTATTTCCAAAGAACACAGGAAACTTATCCATGGAAATATTTGGCAAGGGATGACTCTCTCCTTTCAAATTGAGGGGACCTTTGTGCAACCACTTTTTTCTTTGAGCATTAATGTAACTTGAAAAAAAATGTTGGGCTTGGTGTGGAAGGAGAAATATCATCACAACGTGAAAGAAACTCTGTGGTGGATTGTCGTATTGATATTATTGTAATTCAAGAATATTTTTGGTGGTGTTTCCAAGGCATATTTCTTCGAAATACAGAGTTTTAATAATGGATTCGTCAAGGATATCATCCTCCCAAATCTTAGATGGTTCTTTGATTATCCATAGATTAGCATAATCAAATTATCCCTAAAACATATCTTCAAGGCCATCTGATGTTCCTTGAACAAGGTTTTCAAGAACTCGATTCATCTTAAACCATTCAGCTAGAAATTTTCCAGATATCTTTTCAAGACTTGAACCAGACAACTTCTATTTTTTACATAATAGATAATCCTAAAAAGAATTATCAAATTTCTTGGAAATGAATCTTTCTCCCCAATATGGTTTCCAAAAATGTTGATCTCTTCTCCTATTAGGGACAAGAGTCAACCTCATAGGGTATTCAGGTAAAGAGTCATCAACATTCCCTCTTCATTTTTATAAAGGTGGTACTCCTCTTTCTCACTCATATTTTCAATATACTTATTCACTTGAGATATTTAAACATTCATAACATATACACCTGAGAGTGGACTAGGTGGTAAAATAACTGGAAAGATAACAGATAAATTACAACTAGAAAAATAATAACTATGATTGTAATGTATTGGATAACTACATCCATTCATTTGAGAAATGAGAAAAAGATTCAAAGAAAGAATCATAGAAAGAAAATAGATTGGTGGTCCAAAACAAAGGGATTTAAATGATTTCATTCAATTAATTTCATAAGATGCATAGGAGAAACACACTTGAGATCTTGTGCTTATATAAAAATATGAAATCACAAAAGTTATGAACTCCTGGAATAGAGCTATGTGGGAGTAAAAAAATAATACAAATGGATGTTCAAGTTCAAATAAAGTGTTTTCCTATCAAACTAAACAATATTTTTGATACTTAAATGATTAAAATAAGCACATTCGTCCAAATGGAGTGGGATGGGGTTCCTGTGGACCAAATAAAATATCAAAGGTAATCTAGAAGAATAAAAGAAATGCAATAGGGATCGGATTTATAGGTAAACAATAAAACAATAAATTTGGATGATCAAATATTGGGATGAAATAAGGGATATGATTTGATGAAAAATATAAGGTACTCACAAAAATTAAAGTGGACTAATGGATGGATGCCTTCCTCCCCATCTAAATATGCATATCCTCTTCTTTTATATTCTTCTCTTCATCTTCTTGAAACTGCTTTAGGGTTAGGGTTCCCTTTGTGCAATGAAATAATAGGTCCCTTAGTAAATGTGAAATTTTATATTCATTCCCCTAACTGGGACCCACTTTAGAAGTTCATGAATTTATTTTAATAAACCATTTTCCTAAAATAATCAATTGCCAAGCCATGAATAGTCATGACTATATTTTGATTTTTAGGGAATGGTACCTATAATTAAAGTCATGAAAATCACCACCAGTTTTTTCTTCATGTCTCTATATTTCCAACAAGCTCTTGTTTTCTCAATTTGGACATTGGGATCAAAAGTTATGGCCTTTGGAAGATAGACACTCAACGACCGTTGATTTATTCTCCATGTGATTTTTGGCCTTTGATTTGCAAATCTGCCTTATTTATCCCACATGCATTGTGGGATAGTTATCATATCATGTTTATAATACCACCTAGTCATCATGCCATGCCACTACCTAGTAATCCATGTCCAACTCATACCATACAAGTGTCACTCATATATATGTCCACTTCATTGCCATGTGTCCCAATATAATAGGTCATCTCACCCACCAAGTGTATTGAAAAAGGACACATAGTGTTAGACACCTTCATGCCCATTCTCACCACAACCTAGCCCAAAAATATGTTGTTCTTAAAAATCTCACCACTTAAGCCATCCAAATATATGCCTCTCATATTCTTGATAAATAAAAATATCACCTCACCAATGCCCTCAGATCCAATGGCTACTCCACCTCTCAAATAAACAAATCCTTTTACTCACCCTTCACTCCATAACCAAAAAGGCCCCTCCCTCTACCCCACCTTTAGTTCTCATTTCTCTTCCCTACATCCATGGTGTTACTAATCATATTTCTAAGATATTAGCTACAAATAATATCAAAAATATTTTTGAACCCCATAAAACCCTCATGCATCTTTTTAAAACTGTTAGGGATAAATCTGACCCTATGCTAAACCAAGGCGTTTATTAAATTCCTTTCTCTTGTGAAAAATCCTACATTGGCCAAACACATAGATCAATCAAAACCTATCTTAAGGAACATACAACTGACACATTCCACAATTTCATCTCTAAGTCTGTGATCGCATAACACTCCCACAATTCTAAACACCTTATTTTTTTTACCAAGCAAAAATTCTTGCATAACACCTTATTACTCCTCCCGTATCATTTAGAAAGCTCTCGAAATAAATAAAAACACCCCAACAATTTTAATAAGGATGATGACTATAAACTCAACCAATCATGGAACCCATTATCCATCTTCTAATTCAATAATCCTCTTCTCTCTATCTTATCCTTCACTCTTCCCTTTATTCCTTTTATCTTCATCCGATCTATCTTTAATCTCTTTCTTTCATGTATATTTCTAGGTTCTAATCTCCTCGTTTGAGGGTATTCACCCTCTCAAACCTCCTTTGGAAAGTCTTATCTTATACATCTTTATTAATTATTTTCATGCTCCCACTCGCGTATTTTCATTTCAACAATTACCCCTCATTAATTATTTTTTTCAACTTTACATGTTCACCATTATGTGTTCGTTCTTTGAATTTTATTACTCCTCAATTACTATTAAATCATTTTATTATTTTATCAATTTCTTCAATATCTATTTATTTTCATCTCTCTCCAATGGGTATTATATTTACCCCATTTAATCTTAACCCCAACATACTCTTTTTTATCATTCTTACAGGTAATATATCCCTGATGATGGGTAGAGTGTCCACTTGAAACGTCATACATTTAGAAAACTCACAGAAATTTAATCAAGAAAATACATTCACTAATATGTACATTATTTTTTTTAAATAAGTATTAATATAAAAAAAAAAAAAAATTTAAACTATATATATATATATATTAATTTTTTTTTTATGATTTCCCCCATAAAAATTCGTTATTTTTTTAAATGTATTCTTTTTAAAAAAATAAAAAATGGTTTTTAATGTTTTTTTTAAATGTATATATTAGTTTTTTTAATAATTTTTTATATATATTTTTAATTAGTAAAAGTTTTATTTATTTATTTATTTTAATCTTAATTTTTTCATTTTGTTTTAAAAACTCTTATTTTTCGTTTTCTTTTAAAATTATGATTTCTTGGATTTTACTCTTTGTTCTTAATTTTTTTATTTTTTCTTTTTACATTTTTTTTCAACAGTATTAGGATTTTAGGGTATGGTTTCTAAAATGTTACAATTTTAAGCTTAAAAAAAAGAGTTTTACTGATATAAACTCCTTTTGATTCAGGGGTTGGTCTTTGTTACCCACAGTTTCGTTGGGAATTAAGTTTTGCAATGATACCATTTTCACCTGCATTTACTGTTGGGAGAGGTGAGGAGCAGAACAATATGATGGGAAATTTACTGCACTTAGATGGGTCAATGTACTATCCAGGTCTGGAATCAAATGCTCAAGACAAAGACATTGCAAAGGTTAGTATCACTACAAGCATCAATCTGGTAGTTGAAATGCAGAATGCTAGAGAAGCAGTTAGAAATGTGAGGAATGTTGATAATGCAGTTTCCATGGATCATCAACCTAAATTTTGTCTCAATGGATAAAAATTTGTTGCTAAAGGTGGACCATGTTATCCTGACAACAACTCCATGTAGTGGATGAGGTACATATGTATGTATATAAAAAAAGGAGACAGTCTCTATGACATCTCTAGAGTATCGTTGTCATACCCTACTTTCCTGAATGAAGATTACACCACAATAGAATCTGGAACAGGGTTTGTGCATATTACCCATGGTCATAGCTTGGAATATCCCTCAACTGGCTTGAAGTAAGGTTTTTGGTACTATCTCCTATGGATAATAAAGACAAATTTTCTAAGGAAGTTGGGCAGTTTGTTGTTTGGAGTGTATTTTAGGGGACAATCCTGAACAAAACCATGCCTCGTCAAAATTTAGTATCTTTGATATATGATAACCCTTTGTATGACAAGAAGAAAGAGGACGGTCCCTACAAGATTTAAGAGAAAATATAGTGTGAACACATGGGATAAACATGGTTGCTCCCTCATGCCAAAGGGAAACCTAGACAACTTTCAAACTACACTTCAGGTGGTGGTGCAGTGGTGGTGCAAATCAGGTGCATTTATGTGACAATAGACAATTCTTGTAAGATTCTAATAAAGTTACACTTCCAGGCACCTTTATGGACAGGCCGAGCTCTGGAATTTGAAGAAGCATAGCATTTGGACGCCGTATATCAGTCTCGATTTACTGTTGGGAGAGAAATTGTTGAAGTAAAGGGTGATACCCAAGAAATTCCTATGACTGAGGCAGATTACAAAGTGACCTACCTTGACCATGCCCTCATTTCAGTACAAATGGGGTCGGCCCTATTTTTTCCCCTCAAAACATGTCACTCCTTTAATGCAGGTTGACTTCATTAATGATTTATCCTAATAGGCCGGCCCTACACCTTTTCTTAAATTCAAAATAAAATTTAAAATTAAATTGAGGTTGAACTTAACTCAAACACAGGTCGACATAGCACCATTTTGGATGTTAGAATTAATTCAGGGTCGACCCATGTAATTAATTAAATTTAAAAACAAAATGGTGCTATGTCGACCTATGTTTGAGTTAAGTTCAACCTCAATTTAATTTTAAATTTTATTTTGAATTTAAGAAAAGGTCTTTTGGGAGTTGATAGAATCAAGAGCTTGGTTACTCCCCTGTAACCTTATTCATATGCTCTAATTTAAAGTTTTCATATACCACGGGGTGGTATTCTTCTCTCTGCATGGTGGTTGGGTGAATGAGGCAAGTCAATGTCTTATCCTACATTTAAGGACAAGACAAACTATTGTAACATGAGGTGGGAGAAGTGATTCGGCTCATGGGTGGAAAAAAATATCATGGAAGAAGGTACAAGTTTGGTACTCTTCCATTATTGGTTCGATGGATTTCCTTCAAGAGGGATGTGTATATATTATTGCAGGAGATGGCAACGTAAAGAAAGTATTGTGGTGACATGAATATTTGGAAGATGTTGTCAATTCAAATCGGGTCTTGGATGGTTTGCTCGTGGGTAACTGTCTTCTCAAGGTAATTCAGGTACATAACATTCAAATTACTCATTATATGAGCGATCTCTTGTTAATTCATAGTAATGTGGAAATATTGAGGGAAGTTATCCTATATGACCTCTTGGTGGATGATTTTTTGGATTGTTTGGAGTGTGTTGTATTTATCCTGAAATGGTTTATCAGAAGAAGGTCTGTGAATTTATTAGTGGGTTGTTGATCCAGATTATTTTCGGCACGAAATGAGAGTGGATATATAATAAAGAAATGTACATAGATGTATCAGATATCCAACAATATAACATAGATATATCATCGATGCAACCATAAACACATAGATACAGTAATACACAATTTCTATTAATGAGTGAAAATGTACAAAGACTATAAAAATATAGAGTGAAAGACTCGCTAGAATGGTGGTATCTTATCTCTGAGAAGAGATGTGGTGGCTACTCACATTTGTCATAAGATCATTTACAATGATTCTCTAAAGGCATTTTTAACATAAAGAAAATCCAAAACCCTAACCCCAGAAGATGAAAACCCAACAATTTTGTGGACCCTGTTTTGGGTAGATTAGTGTATCAACTTCCTGGGGGTGTAAATTTGGCATACGATCTCCATTTGGGGTGCACGATATCTCGTTGGAAATTTGTATTCGAGGACTACACATGTTTTTGTTAGACTTGAATCCGTCTACAACCTGGCTGTGGTGATCCCTAAAAACACTGTTTAGGGCCTCAAAACGGCCTCAGAAGTTTAGGACTTGAAAACTAGGAACAAAACTACCAAAATGAGCCAGTTGGAATAAGTTGTTGGCCACTGATATCCACCTGGATCAGTTGCATAGACTTTGCATTGGTGCTTGAATTTTTCATTCTGTGTGTCTCTTTTTGCAACATTTGTAGGGTCAGATTTATGTTCAGTGTATTCCTTCTAGCTGGCAGAGGTTCCCTTTGGGATCCCTTTTTAGTCGAAGTTGGGAGGTCTTCTCCTTTGCCCCAGAGTATTCTTTGAGCCTTTTTTTCTTTCTATAATGGTAAATTGGAACATAATGGAGAGCAGGGACAATGAACCTCCACATGTCGATGGCATGGACGTGAATGACTTTGATGAAAGAGAGGGGCTCTTTATCTGGGTGTGATCCCTTAGCTCTTCGATATCGTTTTCTTTAGATACCCTAGTTCAACACAAGGTTTTGATTGGGAAACTTCAAGATGAATTTTAAATCTCTAAGAAGCTAGAATGAAGCATTACAAAATCAATTGGCACAATGGGATGTGATTTGGGGGAATTCTCTTTCAGATAGAAGCATGGGTGGCGGGGAAACATCAAAATAGGCACCAATACCATAATTAAATGTTCCTTTAGCATCTTCTAAGGACAGGGATCATACATAAATGGACCGCACTCAACATGGAAATGCCAATGAGATGAATCCTAATGTAACTCTTTGAATTTTTTTGGCTTAATTGTCTATTTTAACGATATATAGTACCGAGTTTATACTACTCATTTTAGGAGTAGTGTTAGAAAATGGATAGGTAACAATAGAAGGAAAGAACTAGGGTGGTTGAAAGATATAGTTGAGACATAATTTTGTTATAATCCAAGACTCTTTTTTTGTACCAAGTGGTTTCAACCACACCTTTTTAATGAATAAAATCTCCCAGCTTTTGTAAAAAAAAAAAAAAGTGATACCCATTGTATATGAGAAAAGAGTTTAGACAATACCCAAGTTTAATACCCATGGAGTCAAAACCAACTGCATTTCCTCCCTTAAGATTTAAGGAACAAAATTTTACTGTAGTCAATGGGGACGAAATATCACAGATAGATGAAGAACAAGGTTAACCACAAATCTTGGTACAACCGATCACAAGACAAGTTGAAATGATGGTGGGACACACACACACACCGATTATAGAGATGGATCATGACCACAACATACATTTTTGAAATATTTGGAGGGAATATACTCACAGTCACAATCGATGTAATAAAGTTTAAAACATGGTTTGAGCCAGAAGAACATATCTGGAACGTGGAAATGAGTGGAGATGGATTAGATACCTAGATGAGATATTCGGGTTTCACATGTTCCTAAACACATTGGACAATTTTCCTTAAAATGGTATAAAATCGAAGGTGTTGACGGTGACACTTGCAACTAGTGGGAATTGAAAGAAAATTGTATAAAAGAATTTTCATTTGTTCAAGCAAAAGCCAATTTACAAGATGCAGTTATACAAATTAAATATTTTATAGAAAGACCAAACAATAAGAGTGCATAAGAAAAATCAACTTGACAATCAACATAGTGTCAACCTTGAATTGTAATGAGAAATCATGTCAGGAACAAAAGATTCATATTAAATGAAGAATCAAGTTGAAAATGAATGTTTTCCAAGGAAGAGATTTAATTGGAAGAGGGATAATCTAGAAGTCACGAGAGAAGTAAAACATATTCTAAAAGTGTATAAATAATTTGACTTGGAAGACAAGGAGGAAATTGACTTTCCATTAGCATGAAATGAAGTATATGAAGGTGAAAGATGCCCTTTCATATTGAATCGATAGTTCATTGAGAGAGTTCAAATATGATCTTTCAGATCAACTACATAGTTCAAGAGGACAATGTAAAGGTTGATCTTTCAAAGGATCCAAATAGTTCATTAGGAACTTTTGAAATATTTTCTTTAAGAGAAATTGATAGTTCATCATTGGAGGTTTTGAAAGAATCATGATCAATCTTTCAAAGAAGCCCAATGGTTCAATGGGAACACTTGAAAGAATTTATTTGGATGGGGCATGATGGTTCATCTAGAACTTTTGAAAGAAGTGAATTTATTTCGAAGAGATTGATAGTTCATCGGGGAATTTAGCAAAAATAAAAGGTAAAATTTCGAAGGACCTCAACATTTTACAAGGGAGTCTTGGCAGATGCATAGTTTGATTTTTCGTATAGGCCGGATGTCTTTTCCATTAGGAAATATTTTGAAAGGAGGAATATATTATAGAGAAGGATAAAGAACTGGAATTCAAATATGGAGGGTGCCAAGTGTGGTATACAACCCACATGACATGGATCCCTTCTTGAACATAACAAAATCAAATAGAGTTCAAGTAGGGATAATATAATGAAGGGATTTGTGAGATTAAATTAAAAAGATAAAACAAAAAGTACCATGCGCCCTCGATGAGTCTATAGAGGGGGTTGGGTACATGATAGATTGGTATCATAGCTACAACTATAGCATTGGGGTTGTATAGACAATAAATTATTCAAATTATCTAGTGTGTTAAAGGCAAAGTTACAGTAGTACCCTGTATGGGAAAGAAATTAGGAATAAACCAAAAAGATATAATAATAATTTGTTGACATTATTAAATTAACATGTTGATTGTTGTGCAAATGCTCGTTGAGTACTAAGGTTTCTATAACAAGGTGAGAAATTATAACAAGAGTCTAAGTCTCGATGGGTTGCGCAGATTGTCATCATGGAAGATGCACAAAAACCTTATTATTATGAAGTAGATGTCATACACGAAAATTTGCATGGGATAAATGCAAAGACTAAATCTAATGGATGAATAAATCAAGAGACCCCTCCAAACATTGCAGAGACTATGAGATGATTGAGTGTATAAATTCAAAGCTGTAGAGTAGAAAATGAAAGGTTAATCAAGGATCAAGAAGAAAAAAACCAGTTGAATGTGGCCATGATATAGAGTTTCACATAAATACAAAGGAAAATGTATGGCGGACAGAATTTGATCAATGTTGATGGGAGTAGGGATATCTCTAGGATTTGTTCTTGCAAGTGATCCCAAATAACCAAAGGAAAGACCTCCAATGATGGGACTTATATACCAATATAGCCCTCTAACAATGAATCATCTACCTCTAAATATTCATTGAGCTCAAAATTCTCTTCTCGTAGGCAAGGAAGAAGCAATCCTTTTAGAGATAGCTTGCAAGCACAATTCTGGAAAGTAAAACCTCCTACTTTTGATGGAGAGGTAAATTTTAGAGAGGAAGTCGAGGCTTGTCTTCTTTAGATAAAGAATCATTTTCAAGTTTATGATTACCCTAAAAATATGAAAGCCAGAGTAGGCATATTCAATTTGAATGGTAGGACATCCATTTGGTGGGAACATCTCAGACAAGTCAATAAAATTAGTGAGAGAAAGATTGTTTGGAAGTAGTTCAATAAGTACTTATAGGAAAAGTATATCTTC
>ML786669.1:516941-529275 GCA_009831015.1 Picea engelmannii
GAACATAACAAAATCAAATAGAGTTCAAGTAGGGATAATATAATGAAGGGATTTGTGAGATTAAATTAAAAAGATAAAACAAAAAGTACCATGCGCCCTCGATGAGTCTATAGAGGGGGTTGGGTACATGATAGATTGGTATCATAGCTACAACTATAGCATTGGGGTTGTATAGACAATAAATTATTCAAATTATCTAGTGTGTTAAAGGCAAAGTTACAGTAGTACCCTGTATGGGAAAGAAATTAGGAATAAACCAAAAAGATATAATAATAATTTGTTGACATTATTAAATTAACATGTTGATTGTTGTGCAAATGCTCGTTGAGTACTAAGGTTTCTATAACAAGGTGAGAAATTATAACAAGAGTCTAAGTCTCGATGGGTTGCGCAGATTGTCATCATGGAAGATGCACAAAAACCTTATTATTATGAAGTAGATGTCATACACGAAAATTTGCATGGGATAAATGCAAAGACTAAATCTAATGGATGAATAAATCAAGAGACCCCTCCAAACATTGCAGAGACTATGAGATGATTGAGTGTATAAATTCAAAGCTGTAGAGTAGAAAATGAAAGGTTAATCAAGGATCAAGAAGAAAAAAACCAGTTGAATGTGGCCATGATATAGAGTTTCACATAAATACAAAGGAAAATGTATGGCGGACAGAATTTGATCAATGTTGATGGGAGTAGGGATATCTCTAGGATTTGTTCTTGCAAGTGATCCCAAATAACCAAAGGAAAGACCTCCAATGATGGGACTTATATACCAATATAGCCCTCTAACAATGAATCATCTACCTCTAAATATTCATTGAGCTCAAAATTCTCTTCTCGTAGGCAAGGAAGAAGCAATCCTTTTAGAGATAGCTTGCAAGCACAATTCTGGAAAGTAAAACCTCCTACTTTTGATGGAGAGGTAAATTTTAGAGAGGAAGTCGAGGCTTGTCTTCTTTAGATAAAGAATCATTTTCAAGTTTATGATTACCCTAAAAATATGAAAGCCAGAGTAGGCATATTCAATTTGAATGGTAGGACATCCATTTGGTGGGAACATCTCAGACAAGTCAATAAAATTAGTGAGAGAAAGATTGTTTGGAAGTAGTTCAATAAGTACTTATAGGAAAAGTATATCTTCGACAGATACTATGATGATAAAATCAAGGAATTCCATGAGATAAAGATATGATAGGTGACCATAGATGAGTATGTGAATAAATTCTTAGATTTGTTGAGATGTATCAAGTACATCCAAGATGACAAGGTAAAGACCGTGTGTCTCCTAAGTGGATTACCTCCATCCTACAAATAAAAGATTGAGTTTGATGAACCTTGAACTCTAGATGAGGCCATTAGAAAGGATAAGTATTATTATTAGTAGAACAAGAGTAAGAAATATGTTCACAAGGATTTTAAGGATAAGAAGAAGAAGAATTAGGAGCAAAGAAAGAAAGGGTTCAAGCCCTTGCGTCAGAAAAATCAGCGAAATAATTTTCCACAAAATTAGTTAGCAAAATCAGGGGAAAAGAGGCCAAGAAATCATATTTAGTGTTGGGGATGTGGAGAAGGTCACTTGCTCATAATTTTCCACATTGGCAGAGGAACACTAGGAATGTTCATAACATTGAAGAGGCCACAAACATCAATGATGTATCGAGGAGCATTCATGAGATATATTCTACACTAGAAGACCACCAAACAAATCACCTATGAAGTTGAAGGTAAGATTGCTATCAATTCCTTTTTGTTTTGATTGATCTTAGATCTAGTCACAATCAAGTTACTCCTAAAATTGTTGAATCATGTACAATTGATAAGAATAAGCACAACAAGGCATGGCTAGTATGGTTATCCATTGGAACCGAGAGAAAATATAGTGAATTGGTGAGAGGTGTCCACTAGAGCTGAATGGACTCTCCACATGGGAAAATATGAACATCATACCACTTGGTTCATATGATTCCTTTATTCGTATGGACCGGTTGGAAGCACATCAAGTTAATCTTGATTTCCACAACAAGGTCATTGATTGCATTGATGAAGATGGAAACTCAAGGATAGTAAGAGGTATTACGAAGGCCATCTCATTAAGACATATTTGATCCTTCTAGTTGAAGAATCACTTTAGAAAGGGGTGTAAGTTGTATGCATCCCATCTATCAAAATCAATAGAGAATAAGGGTCCAAATATTGAATAAAATATGGTATTATAAGAATTCAAATATGCATTCCTTAATGAGGTCTTGGGACTACCACCAAAGAAAGAAATTTGAGTGGAACCATAATGTAAGGAAATTTTATAGTGGTTGAAAAATATCCTCACTGGTGCAAATCTAAAAAGATATTTTGTTGAGTGCATATATGCATGTGGGGAAGGACTCAATGGACTTCTCATGCAACATAACTATGTGGTCTATTATGAGTTTTGAAAGATAAAAGAACAAGAGATAAACTCTGTTAGTCATGACTTGGAACTTGTTGTTGTAGTGCACTTATCGAAGATGTGGAAACACTACTTGATGGGTAGGAAGTTTATGCTAATGATAGGTCATAATAGATTAAGTATTCATTCAATCAAACAAACTTGAATGCTAGAAGAGCAAGATGGTTGGGATTTCTTTGTGAATTTTTTTTCAAGATCAAGCACATAAAAGGGAAAGAGAATAGGGTTGCAAATGCTTGGAATAGTAAAATGCATGTGATGCACATGACAACCATCAACATTTGCAAATCTGATTTGAAGAGTAGAGTGGTAGAATCCCTTGTTGTTGATGAACATTATGTCCAAGTGAAAGATGGATCGATAGAAAGATAAAACATAACAGAAGTATGGAAATTATAAATTAAGTGATGATGGATTTCTCATTTACAAGGACATAATGTATATTCCTAATTCGATAGAGTTGAGGACCATCATCATGGATGAAATTCACAAGGTGTTGTATTCTATCCATATAGACTACTAGAAGATGATTGTTATAGCAAGGAAGCAATATTTTTAACTTGAGATGAAAAATTATATTGCTAAATACATTGCAAGATGTATAGAGTGTTAATGCTAACAGGTCATTGTTTAACATCAATATCTAGTAGGTCTACTACAACCCTTACAATGGAATGAAAATGAGAAGTGATAACAATGGAATTCATTACAAAATTTCCCAAGATAGTGAAGAAACATGATGCAATCATGTTTATAGTAAATACGTTAATACTGTCATGATACTTATTAGTAGACATTATCATTTACTCCAAATAGAGGGTAAGAGGATCAGAATCAATTACAATTTATCTAAATCTCCATATTAGAATGGATTGAAGCTTACATAGAGGGATTGGGGTGGGGATTGGCGCACGGAAACATACATAAGGATCATGAAGTCTAAAAGATATATTAAGGTAATTGAGGGTGCATGATTTCTTTGGGATATGGATGGAATGCTAGAGTCCTTTACAATATATATCTATATTAATGCATAAATACATCAGAAAACTTCTCCACACCGGTGGAATAAATAGATTAAACGTTTAGAACTCCAACCAAAAGTGATTTCAATAAACAATAATTATTATCATCATCATGATAAAAATAATTAATCATCCACGTTATAACACAAAAAATAATCAATCCATGTTATAACGACGACAAAAAGTCCATAACCATTATAACAGACAGGAAAAATAAATAAAAAAGATCGATCATCCAAGTTATAGCAACAACAAAAGGTCTATAAATATCACCATTATGCAAGAAATAAGCTTTCGAGTAGATTTCGGTGAGAGATTTCGAAGGAATTCTTAGATTTCTGCTATGGGTTCGTCAAATTCGAATACAACGTGTACATAGAGAGACAAAAACGAGGTGCTGAAAGCCTGACTTCCGGGGCTGACTGGTCGATCTAGCTCTTTCCCTTATGTTTCTTCTGGCAGGTGAAAGGTGTGTTAGATTTAACAGCAACAATCACGAACTTGGTGATGCAGTGTGTTAGATTAGCACCTTAACGAATTTGTGGCTTATGTAATAGAACAGCCAGGCCATGGGAGTCCACTCCAGCTTGTGGAATGCGGATGATTGGGCGACTCGGGGAGGGCTGGTGAAGACAAATTGGAGCAACGCCTGCCAAGTCAGATCAAACAGAGACATCTCCAGGTGCCTGCAGCAGCACAAAGCATTCGGCCCTCCATCGACTTTCACGTACAGTTCGCATTCGACACCCCATCGACACACCGACAGTTCGCATTCGGCCCTCCGTCGACATGCCACCGTGGAGCTTGCCAAACTGTCGACCAAACCTCAGATTGTCCACGTGTCTTTTGCCAGACTGTTGGATTCGTGTAGCCGTTCGAATTTTGCCACGTGGAGTACGAAGGTGTAGAATCCGTACCATTTTCGTCGTACGGTCAACCAACCGGGCTGTCCTACGCTTGGCACGTGGCACTTTCCAGGCCACACATTTGAGCCCTCTGGGACCGTCGGATCTGGCCATTATATTTGTGCCATGTGGCTTCTTTGAGACCGTACGATCTAACCGTCAGATCAGCACCACGTGGCATAATTATGACGGTCAGATCGATGCCACGTGGTTACTTTCTACCCATCGGATCTGGCCATCCGATCGCTGCCACGTGGCTACGTTCTGCGCGTTGGATCTGGCCGTCCGATCGCTACCACGTGGCTCAATTAATCACATCGGATCTGGCCATCCGATCACTGCCACGTGGCTCCATTAGGCGCGTCGGATCTGGCCGTCCGATCGCTACCACGTGGCTCAATTAATCACGTCGGATCTGGCCATCCGATCACTGCCACGTGGCACCATTAGCCGCGTCGGATCTGGCCGTCCGATCGTTGCCACGTGGTTCTATTAGCCACGTCAGATTCGACCGTCCGATCTCTGCCACGTGTCTCCTCTCTGCACGTTGGATCTGGCCGTCCGATCGTCGCCACGTGGCTCTATTAGGCACATCGGATCTGACCGTCCGATCGATGCCACGTGGATTCTTTATGCACGTCGGATCTGACCCTCCGATCTCTACCACGTGTCTCCTTTCTGCACGTTGGATATGACCGTCCTATCTCTGCCACGTGTCTCCTTTTTGCACTTCGGATCTAACCATCCAATCTCTGCCACGTGTTGAATCGAACAGTCGGATTGACAGACCGTACGACAAAATGAAACGGATAAACACCTTCTGACGCCACGTGTGACACTAATCGGACGGTTTAGCAATAACCACGTGGCATAGATCCGGACAGTCTTCAGTCTTTGGGCGTACAGTCGTCTTTGCCGTCAATAACCAGTGGCGCGAACAGTCTTCTCTACTGGCGTTCCACGGAGAGCACCAGCGAATCTTCCACGCCTCGCACAGACGGAAATTCCTGCTTGTTATGCACAACATTTGTTTCGGATTCTGCTGTCTGAAGGTTTCGGATTCCAACATATGCAGTAATCGCACAAGCATTCTCTTTGTCTGTGTGTTGTCCGTGATTACAATGGCAGATCCCTAAGGTTAATACTTTCCTTATTCGAATCAACTGTCTCAGCTGCCTTCTCCACAGCTTCCAGAGTCCAAGATCCTAATCAACGGTGCAACGACCGAACATTCTCTGATAGTAACGATATTTGAATACAGCAAATGCACCAAGAATCCAATATCTAGCTTTTCATCTGCCCCAATGATGATATTCGCAGAATCTGTACGAGAGAAAAGAGGGCCTGTTCTTTGAGTTTTGCAATGCAATGTGAAGTATGTTCTAAAAACTTAGAATTTTTTACTAAAAGGATTAGGGTTTTTTAATAAATTATTAATTAATTGTAATTTTTTTACTTAATTTTAATACATTATTATTAAAAGTTTAGTAATGTTAAACTTAGAATAAATTTCTTAAATTTTTATAAAAGTGTTAGGGTAAAATTAATTATATTAATGTAATGGTTATTAATTGTATTCACTTAATGATTATTAATAATATCAATTATGTTAATTGTATTTAATTGTATTAATGTGGTGATTATTAGTTTTATTAATTGTATTAATATAATAGTTTATTGATGTAATGATTAGAATAAAATTTGTATTTTTAATTACTATTTTATTTTTATTTTCAACTTTTTATTTGTTAGAGCAATATTAATTATAGGATTTAAGGTTTTAAGGGAAAATTAGAGGGAAGGGTTATTAATATTGAAAAGTTGTTTTTAGTTGAAATAGAAGAACTTGGGTTTTAGGTTTTAGGGTTATTAATATTGAAAAGTTGTTTTTAGTTGAAATAGAGGAACCTAGGTTTTAGGGTTAAAGAGTAAATTACCTGGTACGCCTATCTTGGATCAGAGGAATCCAGTTTTCGTTAATTTCTAGGCCATTGTCTATGTTCAAGTTGTTAGGGTGTTTAAGGATTTAAATAACTTCTTTCATTCTGCGTTTGAAGAAGTGATATTCCTTCGCTAAATTTTTTGTGTCTTCTAGATGTATGTGGTGTATGGATGAAAAGGAGTGTTCGGCTAAAGCTCAGGTGCACGTACTTTCGTTTTTTATATCTGCTCCATGTTTTGTGATTCTGATTTGAAAGGAACGACCAGTTTCTCCTATGTAGCATTTACCACAGGAGCACTCTATTTTGTAAACGCCTTTATATTCTTTCTTTCTCAAGACATTAGCAATTTTGTCAATTATTCTTTGGATATAAGGGAGGTAGGTTGTAGAAATGAGGGGTTGGTTGTTAGGTGGTTTAGTTCCATTACTTTCTCTATATAGGGATTTGTTTATCATTTTCTTAATGTCTTTGTCCTTGTAGCCTATACTCTTGAAAACCCTACAGAGGTGATCTTTTTCTTGAAAAAGGTTATCGTCATCGGAAATTCTTAAGGCTCTCGTGGCTAGAGTGTTGAGGATGCCTAACTTCTGGGATGGGTGGTGATGAGAGCTAGCGTGAACGTAGTTTTCTGTGTGGGTCTTTTTCCTATAGAATTTATGTCCAAGACTCTCCTCTTCTTTCCTTTTGATTAGTACGTCTAGGAATGGAATGCTATCATTTTCCTCAAGTTCCATTGTGAATTTGATGTCTTTAGAAATATCGTTGAGATGTTGGAAGAATTTTTCTAGTTTGTCTTTACCGTGGGGCCAAAGTATATTGGTATCATCAACAAATCTCTTCAATCTTAATGGTTTAAGAGAAAAGTAATCTAGGGATTTTTTCTCGAAGTTTTCCATGAAAATATTGGCGACAATGGGAGAAAGTGGGGATCCCATGGCTACGCCGCTTGTTTGTTCATAGAATTCACCTTGATAGCTAAAAAATGTGGACCGGAGACAAACCTCTACTAGTTTTGTTGTTTCTGGGTCTGTCACTTATATTAATTAGAATATCCGACTAAGAGAATTGGATAACAATATAAGAAAAATGAATATTAACATCAAAATAATTTGGATAATTTTTTTATACAATTATATTAAACTCTTTTATAATTAGGTTGTATGAAACACTAAAGAAATACATAGTAATTTCAAAATAAATTTGGGTGGCTACAAATTACATCATTAACTAATATCTTCAACATGTCAAGTATAATTTTAAATTTGTGAATTAATATCCGATAAATATAGGTGGGGTATTATATTGGAAGATCAAATAAATAAACAAATGAATTTCATTGTATTGACATATTATTTTTGCACATAGAGTAGCGAGGTGTATGGGAGAGATGTTGTCATGTACATGATGTAAAATAAATAAATAAGTATGTATAAATCATACATATGGATATGACAACATCTAAACATACGCAAAAGTTGCTCTTTTCTAGGCATATCCGATGAATTTTGTTAGAAATCCTACCAGAAATTATTGGAATTGTAGATTTGAGTGGTTGAGTTTGTATAATCCTAGTGCCCTTATGCATTCAAACATGCAATTTACACAACAACAAAAAATTAAAATTTCACCTAGATTTATATGGTTGGATTCTAGTGAAAAAAGCCAAAACGTAGAACTTTTAGACAACGCCCTAAACATATGGTACATATGTACATGAAAACATCTAAAATATTAAAAGAGCATAAATCCATTTTCAACCAAGATCTATCAAGCATCGAGAGAGATCAAATTTCTTAAGGTATAATTTTTTTTATTATCATTTGATATGAAGGAATTTTAATACTTGAAAAACTTGATCCCTCTCAATGCTTGATAGATCCAGGTTTAAGATGGATCTATGTTGGTTACAACTCAATACAAGGAAGATGTGTAATTAGAAAATTATAAAATAGTAAGTAAATAAAAAATATACAATATTGACCCTAATCTAAAGTTAAAAAGTGTGTTTATTGTATTCATAGATACATGTATGTTATTTAGAAAATAATAATACAATAAATATAAGAAACTATATCTAACAAAATTAAAATCATGAAATAATTTGTCAAGAGGGAACTAATCAATCGATCATCAAATAGAGAACTTAATTGAAAAGCGAAAACAACTTGAGTGAGTAGATAATTGAGAAGCTAATTAGGACTGAGTTCTTCAATTAATTTAAGTATGCTATTTTTAAGAATATTTTTACTATAAAAATTAGTTACAAAATGAGAAAGCTTAGGGTTGGTAGTATAGTTCACGAGATTCCCATATTTTGAGTGGCATTGGTAGATGTATGTATAGTTGGTTTCGACAATGCATGTAGTTCCCACTGCCACACACATCCTTATAGGCACAATGAATAACTTACATGTCCAATGTGTAGCATTTAGTAATTCATATTGATGTTGATCATCAAAACGATCATCATCATCATTGAAAAGCTTAGACAAGAAATGCATTGGAGCACTCACAAACTCAGATGGACAATATCCTAGAGAATTCATGTTGTTGGCAATGGATGTGTTATAGCATAGATAATTTTAGCATGGATGGGATTAGTTGGTTGTTGTGGATAAATGATGGGATCATCATGTATAGAAATTGATGTGATTATGTCAATATCCACAATAAACATTGAAGCTAGAGTTGATTGCATGGCCATTGTTTTAGCCCTTTGTTTACATGGAGGATGTTTGGAGAGAAGAACTATGGTCTCATATTTTCTTATTGTTTTGACATTGAGTGCAATGGAATTTTCATTAGACATCAGCAAGGATAACCCTTTCATATATATGAAACCTTATGGGACTCTATCAGTGTTACCCACTATAACACTCATTGAAAAGCCAACATCAAATGAACCATTCACTACACCATGAAATTCCTAGTCTATAAACAATCCTTAGAAATAACCAAATACATTGTAGAATATATTATGTTGAGTATTTCCCCTTTTTGAAATTAATCGATTTGGTGTAATATTGACAATCTAGTTGAGAGTTAAAGGAGTTGTTTTACAAGGCATCTTTGGATTTTTCTTAAGACGTGTATGATATGTAGAGACAGTATGGCCTACTTCATTTTCCTCATTCATTTTAACCACCTACAATACAAATGTCTAAAATTATTGATTACATATTATAAAAATTTTAATGGGATTCTATCAGTGTTTCCCACTATAACATTCATTGAAAAGACAACATCAAATGAACCGTTCACTACACCATGAAATGTTTATCCTATAAATGATTCATAGAAGTAATTGAAGACATTTTAGAATCTGTTATGTTGATTATTTCCCCTTTTGAAATTAATCGATTTGGTGCAATATCGACAATCTAGCTGAGGGTTAAAGGATTTGTTTTCCAAGGTCTCCCTAGATTTTTCTTGAGATGTGTATGATATGTAGAGATAGTATGACCTACTTCATTTTCCTCATTCATTTTAACCACTTACATTACAAATGTCTAAAATTCATGATTCTGTATTATATAATTGAAAGCATAAATATCTAAAATGTTTGATTCAATGTTATCTAATTGAAAACACCAGTAAATCAAGTAATGTTATTAAGTAAAATCTAGAAGAAACAAATAACATTGTTGCTTACCTTTGAAAGGATTTAAGAGGTATAATTTTAAATTAAAAGTAGTCTAAATTCATCTCGATCTGTTTTTTTATTTATTTAGAAAGAATCTATAAGTATCAAATATCAACAAAATTTTGTGACTTTTGTTGTTTAGTTTAGTCTTGATTGGAATTTGAATCTCATTAGAAATGAAACTCTTGTTGATCAGTTCAGTCTTGATTGACATTTGAATCTCATTAGGAAGTGTTATATCTAGGTCCTAATGAATCGAAAAATCAACAATATAGAACATATGGTATCAACAAATAGGAACTAGACTATCTATAGTCACATTCCATGCTCTAAGCTACGAGGTGGATATAAGTCCTTTACCTTAGCTTATATATGAAAAGCACTCATGCCTCTACAACATGTATAAACATGTAGACAACACATTCATAACCACAACTTATCAATCATTATCCAAAGAAGCAACCTACTTGGTATAAATTAATATGTTAAGTTCAAATGATTAAAATTGTATTATAACCACTTAACGTTGCATTGGGAATTGTAATTCTTTAATTTTTTTGCATTGGGAATTGTAATTCTTTAATTTTTTTGCATTGAGAATTGTAATTGTGAAATACAAACAACTTTAGAGAACATGACTCCTCCATTAGAAATTGTAATTATGACACCCTTAATGGTAAAATGGACAAATCAACAAATCATTAAAAAATTGCAAAACATGAGAGTGAGTTATATAAAAGTGAATAATTACATCATTGCATTAAACATATTTGAATTCATTCATAACCACATCTTATCAATCATAATCCAAAGAAGGAACCTACTTCATATAAATTAGTATGCTAAGTTATAATAACAAAATTTGTAATCTAACCACTTAACCTTGCATTGAGAATTCTATTATTTTTTTTTAATTGCATGAGGAATTGTGATTATGAAATATATAGACACTTTTGGTAATTATGATTAATCCATTGGAAATAGTGATTAGGGAACCCCAAATCATTGGAAATTCAATGATATTTCTATTGTTTTGGTTGAACAAGTCACATAATTGAAATAGATAAAAAAATAAATAAAGAAGCCATCGTTTTTTTTCTTTATTCCCAGAAGATAACCTTGCACCATCTAGGAATTGCATTCATTTATTAAGAAAATAACAAAATTACATGAACTAAGAAAAAGAAAAACATTTTGAGTAATTGCAATTTTATTTGCAAGAAGTCATAAATGAGCAAATAACATCCAAGTTTTAAGAATGTATTTTTATAAAGAAAGAGAAAATTGTTCCAATGCATTGATTTTAGTGACAATATAATCCATCGATTTTAACACCAATACAATATATGCTATGTGTGAAATATGTCTAAGAGCTATCACGTAGTTGCATTGATTTCAGTAATGATATATTAAAAAAAATTGGGTGCATTTATTTCATAATGATATAGATATTACACATCTCCCAATGTGAGGGAGATGTATAATTCCTTCTATGCTCAAGATGGAGATCACATGTGACACTTTAAAAAAATTACAAAATATTAAGTAAATATAAATACACAATAGTGGTCTTAATTTAAATTTAAAACCACCCCCCCACACACACACATCCCATACTCAGTTATGGGCATATGTCACTGCAATTCAACCTCTGTATATACTGTATTTTTAAAATTATTTAACCTTTCTCATAAATACTCTGATACCATGAACTATTATGCCCAACATCGCTTTGATACCAACTATAATAATATGCCATGCATATTATAACCTTATGTAGTCAAAATAATATGCAGCCTCATGCATAACTTATGCATAACACGCACACACATGCATAGCATAATAGAATTCAACCTATAAAAAAGCATATTATACACAACATAAAATCGTATAATAAGAACACTTATCTTTTTTATAAAATGACCAACTGGCTAGAGACCTCAAACATTCCACCCACCCATAAACACTAATGATTTAGCTCTCTCAATAACACATCACCCCAGAGTTGGGTATGTTAGAATGTGTTCATTTTACCATAGACAATATCACTATTGTCACCCAACCATAGGCTGAAGCCACCCTCCGAGCACCTTAACCTTGAAAGAGAATCATTTTGGAAGAAAACCCTAGGCTAGATAGCCAAACAAAGGGTAGTGCACATTTCTCCAATGATAGTGCACCAAACAAGAGTTGATCAGATAGTCCAAACCATAACCAAGAGACGATCCAAGCCAAAATGAAAACTGCTAGCTGCAGCAGTTGCAATGGAAAATCTCCTCCAAACTTGCGCACAAAACTGCCCACGTGCATTGCGCACAAGTGTGCTCTGCAATTCTGAGAATGCCTGCCAGAATGAAGACTGGCCTCCT
>ML786669.1:533817-547209 GCA_009831015.1 Picea engelmannii
TTCCTTGATGAGGTCTTGGGACTACCACCAAAGAAAGAAATTTAAGTGGAACCATAATGTAAGGAAATTTTATAGTGGTTGAAGAATATCCTCACTGGTGCAAATCTAAAAAGATATTTTGTTGAGTGCATAGATGCATGTGGGGAAGGACTCAATGGATGTCTCATGCAACATAACTATGTGGTCTATTATGAGTTGTGGAAGCTAAAAGAACAAGAGATAAACTATGTTAGTCATGACTTGGAACTTGTTGTTGTAGTGCACTTATCGAATATGTGGAAACACTACTTGATGGGTAGGAAGTCCGTGCTAATGATAGGTCATAATAGATTAAGTATTCATTCAATCAAACAAACTTGAATGCTAGAAGAGAAAGATGGTTGGGATTTCTTTGTGAATTTTCTTTCAAGATCAAGCACATAAAAGGAAAAGAGAATAGGGTTGGAAATGCTTGGAATAGTAAAATGCATGTGATGCACATGACAACCATCAACATTTGCAAATCTGATTTGAAGAGTAGAGTGGTAGAATCCCTTGTTGTTGATGAACWTTATGTCCAAGTGAAAGATGGATCAATAGAAAGATAAAACATAATAGAAGTATGAAAGTTATCAATTAAATGATGATGGATTTCTCATTTACAAGGACATAATGTATATTCCTAATTCGATAGAGTTGAGGACCATCATCATGAATGAAATTCACAAGGAGTTGTATTCTATCCATATAGGCTACTAGAAGATGATTGTTATAGCAAGGAAGCAATATTTTTGGCTTGAGATGTAAAATTATATTGCTAAATACGTTGCAAGATGTATAGAGTGTTAATGCTAACAAGTCATTGTTTAACATCAATATCTAGTAGGTCTACTACAACCCTTGCCACTTCTAAAACGAAAATGGGAGGTGATAACAATGGAATTCATTTCAAGATTTTCCAAGACAATGAAGTAACATGATGCAATCATGTTTATAGTCGATAAGTTGATATTGTCATGATACTTATTAATGTAGGAATAGACACTATCATTTACTCCAAATAGATGATAAGAAGATCACAATCAATTACAATTTATCTAAATCTCCATATTAAAATATCATGATACTTATTAATGTGGAAATAAACACTATCATTTACTCCAAATAGATGGTATGGTAAGAGGATCACAATCAATTACAATTTATCTAAATCTCCATATTAGAATGGATTGAATCTTACATTATAGGGATTGGGGTGGGGATTGGTACACGGAAACATACATAGGGATCGGGAAGTCTAAAAGATATATTAAGGTAATCGAGGGTGCATGATTTTTTTGGGATATGGATGGAATGCGAGAGTCCTTTACAATATATATTTATATTAAAGTATAAATACATTAGAAAACTTCTCCACACCGGTGGAATAAATAGATTAAACGTTTAGAACTCCAACCAAAACTGATCTCAATAAACAATAATTATTATAATCATCATGATAAAAAAAATTAATCATCCACGTTATAACAACAGCAAAAATAATCAATCCATGTTATAACGACGACAAAAAATCCATAACCATTATACCAAACAGGGAAAATCAATAAAAAAGATCGATCATCAAAGGTGTATAACTATCACCATTATGCAAGAAATAAGCGGGTCTCTCAAAGAGAGAGCGTCGGTGAGAGATTTCGAGTAGCGAAGGAATTCTGAGAGCCTGACTTTCGGGGCTGTCTGGCCGATCTAGCTCTTTCCCTTCTGTTCTTCTTTCCCTAATCTGCATGTATTCCGTTGCTAATATGCAGCCGTGAGCAAATGGGTTTAGAAAGGAAAAAGAGATTTATGCTGATACTCTGCCACGTAGCTGATCCAGCCATAATATCCAGCCGTTGCTTTACTTTTCTTTTCCCATATTCTGTTCATCCTCTGCCACGTAGCTTAACTTATTTGATAACAATCTCATTGAATTCACTCCTCTTAAGCAACGGTGAGATCATCTCTTCACACAGATTTCAAAGAGGAAAAAGAGATTTATGCTGATACTCTGCTTATATCTTCCGCATTTAATCGATTTAACACAGTTCTTTGGGGAGTTCTTGAATTGTTTGGGGAGTTCTTGAAGGCTCCCAACTGTGAAGAACTCTTAGAAGAGATATGGTTTTCTTTTATACAGAGAAGGCTTTAACGACGGCGCTCAGCAAGGTGAGATTATGGCGTGCACCAGATCGATTGCGGGCATGATAGAGAGTTTGTGTTGTATAGTCTTCAGCTAAACCTGTCAGATTCGCGCCACGAGATTTGTGCCGGAATCTCTTATCGAGCCGTAGGATCCGTGCCACAGTACCCTTCAGATATGTGCCACGTGGAGCTAGAGCTGTTCGATCCGTACCATTTTCGTCGTACGGTCTGTAAGAAGACCGCTCGATTGTCGCCACGTGCCGCCCTCGTGCTCTCCGATCCAGCGGTTGGATGCTCGCCACGTGGTGCCCTTCTTGCCCTCCAATCCAGCCGTTGGCTGCGCGACACGTGGCACTTTCCGTACTCTCCGCTGCAGCGGTTGGATGCTCGCCACATGGCGCCCTTCTTGCCCTCCGATACAGCCGTTGGCTGCACGACACGTGGCATCCTCCTTGCCCTTCGATCCAGCCGTTGGATGCGCGAAACGTGGCGCTTTGGCTGCCCTCCGATCTAGCTGTTGGATGCGCGACACGTGGCGTCTTGGCTGCCCTCCGATCTAGCCGTTGGATGCGCGACACGTGGCGTCTTGGCTGCCTACTGATCTGCCGTTGGATGCACGGCACGTGGCGCTTTGGCTGCCCTACGATCTAACTGTTGGATGCGCGGCACGTGGCGCCTTGCCTGCCCACCGATACAGCCGTTGGATGCACGACACGTTTCGCCTTGACTGCCCTCCGATCTAGCTGTTGGATGCACCACACGTGGCACCTTGGCTGCCCTCCGATATATCCGTTGGATGCACGACACGTGGCTCCTTGGCTGGCCTCCGATCTAACCGTTGGATGCGCGAAACGTGTCATATTGGCTGCNGCCTTGACTGCCCTCCGATCTAGCTGTTGGATGCACCACACGTGGCACCTTGGCTGCCCTCCGATATATCCGTTGGATGCACGACACGTGGCGCCTTGGCTGGCCTCCGATCTAACCGTTGGATGCGCGAAACGTGTCATATTGGCTGCCCTCCGATCTAAGCGTTGGATGCGCGACACGTGGCTCTCTCGGCCCTCCGACCCAGCCGTTGGATGTGAGACACGTGACAATCTGCTGGCCCTCCGATCTAACCGTTGGATGGACGAAACGTGGCGTTCTCCCAGCCCTGCGATCTAACTGTTGGATACGCGAAACGTGGCGCTCTCGTGGCCCTCTGATACAGCCGTTGAATGCGTGACCCATGGCACTCTTCCGGCCCTACGATCTAACCGTTGGATACGCGACACATGGCACTCTTTCAGCGCTACGATCAAGCCGTTGGATGCGCGACACGTGGCACTCTTCTGGCCCTACGATCCAGCCATTGGATGCGTGATACGTGGCACTTTGTCGGCCCTCCGATCCAAGCGTTGGATGTGCGGCACGTGGCGTCCTCGGCCCTCGGAACAAGCCGTTGGATGCACGGCACGTGGCGTCCTCTGGCCCTCCGAACCAGCCGTTGGATTAGGCAATTTAGTCACGCTGCGTAGATATTTACCAGGACTGAAATATTATCTGTGAACTCTTTCTTTCGATGCACCGTTCCCTTCATGAAAAACGTGAAGTTCTTCTATTGATATATATGTCAAAATTTATAGACTGTATTTGAAAAAAATAAATAGAACACGTCTCTTAATAATAAAACGTGCTCCGCCAACGGCTCAGGCCTGGTGTAGGAAACTGAAATTTTGTATCTCCAGGTCACGATAATAAAAAAACTGGTATCCGCAGCCAACTACCAACTGGCGGAGATGTAATTACGTTCGGAAAAGCAGGAATTTATCCTATATATGATTGTGGGCTATTGAACAATATACCAGAACTCTGAAATATCTGGCGGATCAGTGTTGAGCAATATACCAAGAACTCAATAGGCGTTGGAGGATTGGCGTCTGCGCGGCTCTCAAAAGGAGTTGGAGGATTTAAAGGGCTGGACTGGCATCTAACCATAAATAGATGGATTTGCATGAATCCTGTAATTGCTACAAGCTGATGAGACCTTCCTGTTGACCGTCGGATACCGTTTTTCTTTACCGGTAAGAAATGGATCATGTTAAAGGGTAAAGTGGCGGACGCACTGGTCCTGTTTCCACAGAGAATCTGAAAACTTTCGAAAACAAAAACAAGAATTTTTCATTGTCAATATGAAAACTTCGGTATCACAATTCTATGATAATGTGTTTTCACGTTATATCAATAAATACAAAATAAAATTCCAAAAATAATAATATCAACAATATTCCAGAAATAGTTTTTAAAGGTTTTTTTTTAAAGGTTTTTAATAGTTTTTAAAGGTTTTTTTTTTTCAAAATTTTTTTCTAAATTTTCTATCAAATCCATCAAAGTTTTGAATTTTGATGACTTGTGATTATTTTTCAAAAAGATCACATTTCACTAAATTTAGTTTTGTATACATAAACATTTATGTACTCGTGAATATAATGTACTCTTTTTTAAATAGCAAATAAATATGTATTAGTTTACCCAAAATAACTAAAGAAACACTAGATACACCAAATCTAAAGGAAAAACACATAATAATTAAAAAACTGAAAAATAAAAAATAAAAACAAATAAATAAATGAGAAAATAACTTTCAATATGACAAAACTAACTATATAAAAGTATTGTCTTTATTTGAGTATAAAATGAATATGATTATATTTTATATATACTATCTATAATTTAATATAAGTATGGGTCTCATGGGTCCAATTTCAGCTACTAAGTTCGGTAGATAGTGAAAACTCTAGGAAGAGGGGAAATATATGTAACTTAAACTCAAGTGTTCCATAGTATTTTGGTTAAAGTGTCAGAAATATAGATGAGGTAAAATTGGGATAACATATTATGAATGAGAAAATGTTACAACTTAAAACTTAAAAACCTACATTCCATACAAACAATCTTGAAATAGTTTTACACCACTACATTTAAGTTTTATATATATTCACCTGGATGGGGTGTCGGTTGGAGAACATGGGAGAAGCACAATTAATGCAACTAGTCGTCGCCTCCATCCCCACACTCGTACTGATGCAGAGCATTAATGTTGCAGTGAGGGTGGTCTATTGGGTCTGCGTGCAAAATTCAATGGGAAGATTAGCTTATGTGCCAAGCCAGGAGAACAAAGGTTGTCCTCTCAAGCTCTATCGCGCTACCTCTTCAACTTCCACTAACTTCCTATCTAACTAAACCCTACAACTCTGCACACGAACCCAGATTTCTCCATGGCCGAAATGGCATGCTTAAAAGAAACAATGCAACGGTCTTTCATACCATTGTTAAATCGGGTGTCATGGAAGGCACATTCCTCTCATAGGGATATTCTCTTTACTCTCGGCTTCCTACTACACCAATTCTCCATCACTTGGTCTTTTGCTCCTCCTATGTCCATCATGTCACATGAAAGAGGTAAGTCAAAGCAGGGTCCCAAGTATTATAGCTTCAGAGCTCGACGCCTCCATTTGGGTCGTACCCCCTCTCGCCTTTGACCATCTTCCTTGGGATCGTCCTCCAGTGTTTCTCCTTCCATTGCTCAAAATAGAGACTCTGAAGACATTGCTCCCATCTTTATCGAAGAGGATATCCCTCTAGTACCACCTTGGTCTCCTCATGCCTCCCATTTGGTGGATTCCTCAACCTTACAGGGTTCTTCTCTAAATTATCTTCGCAGAGACAAGGAAAATGACCCCACTATGGTTATAGATGAACCAGCAGGTTGCCCAGTCATAGAAGAGACTCCTCCTTCAACGCCTAGCAATTTTCTTCATGATGCAACCTTCTCAGATACCGCATGCCCCCTGAGTGTAACTTCAGCGTCAGCGACACCAACACTGAGCAACCTCACTGCAGATCAAATTCAACTAACCTTTGAACTAAGAAGAGATGTAGTTGAGCTCATTTTTCTCCAAGAACTCCTCAATCGTCTTCTGGATGCCTTCTTGGATTGGTTTCCAAGCGAGCCTATTAAAAGAAGGTGCCCAAACTACTAGTTTTGTATTTTGATCTATATATTATAGGTTGCATAATGGATTCTCTATTAAGCTCGTACCTGGTTCCAATTTCCATATGTTTGGGAGAACCAACTACAAGCAAAGATATCTATACTTATTTTCTGGTTATCTAAGGCAATACATTTTTACTTACAAAAAAAAATGTGTATATATATTAATTATAACTTACTATTCAAATAGACCTTATTCTAGAGGACAATTTTGAAATAGTTTTACACTATTGATGGAATAGAACCCACTCAAAACAACAACAAAAGTTAACTATATCAAATATATTACTTATATTGGTGAAAATGAATATAATTGTGTTTTATATATACTAATTATAATGTACTCTAGTAGGATTTGTTCCAAGAACATGTACAATTTAGAATTTATATATTATGTAAGGTACACTTCAAAAACTCCAAGTAATAAATAGGTCGAGAAAAATCCATGTATTTTATTTATTAATTTGTGAAATTTTGAAGAGATGGCCTGGGTACACTCTAGTATTCTAGTTTTTAGTTTGCAAAATTTGGAAGAGATAAAATTGGGATAAGAGAGAAAAGATCTGGGAGGTAATTACTATAAATATATATAACCTTACAAGTTGACTCAATTGAACCTTGGAACCTTTAAGCTTAACAACCCTACGTTTTAGAGAAGCAAAATCATTCTTAAGGTTTGGAGAACACGGTTTGCTAACACTGCACACAAATGCATTAAAGGTGAAATATCAACATCAAAATTTAGGCCTTATTATTTGGAGGATTTCTTGATATACATGTATAGAAAAACTAAGCTCATATAATAACATTTTGTAAAAATTATGTGCAACATTCATAACTAAAACTTGATCTAAAAACTTGAAATAGAAAAAAATAAACTAAAATGTAACAAATCAAACAAGGGATAAGATCAAAAATGGTATTGGTGGACTTAAAGCTACGAGAGTGTAACCATCATCACCACTCCCTAAATGCATCATACAAAAACTTCAAATATCTAACCAATTTATTATATTGTGTTGTATACAACTTTAGCCCTTGGATGTGGTCATATGGATGTTCAATGTAACCATGATTGTATCCACTCTAGTAATCAAATTTTACTTGGCATTAGATGTCCACATCTTCAAGTTGATGTGTTTGAATAGGCATAATCTATAATAGCTATGTGCTTTGGTGGATATTAAACTAGGGCTTGTGCATGAAGTTGTCTCATTTATAAGCAAACATTTGACTAAAGATTACCTCATATATTAAAACCATTATTATATATTATGTTATATGTACTTATTAATTGAAAGAGTAAAGTTATAGATATTTCACTCAATATTTCAACCATTTTGTTTTAAAAAAGTTATAACCCATCAAATGAACATAGTTCACACTTGCATATATTTCATGTTATATGTACTTATTAATTGAAAGAATAAAGTTATAGATATTTTACTCAATATTTAAACCATTTTGTTTTAAAAAAGTTATAACCCATCCAATTAAAATAGTTCACACTTGCATATATATATATATATATATATATATATATATATATATATATATGAAGAGGTAAGACTATCTCCATAAAAAAATTGAGGATTAGAATGAATCTTGAATCAAGGACCAAGAAGATCAACCACTTCCCAAGCTTTAGATATTGATAATATTCTCATGGAAATTATTGGTGATGCTACAAAAACCAAGTAACAAGTCTCTTCCATAACCACAGATTTATGCTTATTTCTTTACTTTGCACTATGTCTAAAAAAATTACCTTTCCTAGGACTTTAGAATTATAGAGGTGTTGGATTTTAACCTAAGTGCAATCAATTCTTGTATAGGGTTATGCTCACTACAATCATTATGTTATGTATAGGGGTTGAATTAATCCACAAGAGGGGGGAGTTTCTAGGATAATGGCCAAAATGGCTCCAAGGGGGAAATACCCATGTATATTAATTTAACCCATTTTCCTAAATTTTCTATTTATATATGAACCTTCCCATTTTTTATTGAGTGTTCCCAAAGCCAATCATCGAATACATGTAAGAAGGTGGGTGGTTGTGGTCACATCCCAAAGTTATTAGGCACATGGGGGTTGAGTACAATCAACTTCGGGAAGAGTGTGAGTCAATAAAGGCAAGCCAAAGAGAGGAAATGTGTATGGGTTGGGGGAAATAGTTTTTAGTTAGTCAATTTGTGCATGGGAAGCAAGTAGAGAGGAAGAAATAGAGCTTGAATTTGATGCAGTGATAGAGGGAGAATTCTAGAGGAAGTTGGAGCGAATTGGAGCTGGAAAACTGAAGAGCCAAGTTGTCAAGACTGAAGAGTGAACTCCTGGGAGAGTTGCACTGAAACAACAAGTGTTTGTTATTGGGTTGTTGATAGTTTTCCTAGCAGCAATTCTCTTGAGTTTTCATTTGATAGATTCCTAGCTACCTATGCTAGAGAGACCCTGATAAATGAATGGGATGCCCGAGGGATTGAGATTAGTGAAGGGGTACATTCCTTGGATTGCACAGGTCAAGATGAAGAGAGATGGTGGAAAATCGAGATAGTAGTAGAAAATTATCAGTTGGATTGAGAGTTTTATGAGTTGTGAGTGGACTGTGAGAGACCACCCTATTTTGTGGATTGCTAGCCTCAACTCGGGGGTGATTGGTTGTTGAGATTTGGAAAATTTAGTCTATGGTTGGGTGGAACGTTTGTCGCAAGAAGTTGGTTGCACAATTGTTGTGAAAAGATAAGTGTTTTATCTTGTTGTTATGTTAAATTATGTGTTTAATTGTTGTGCATGAACTCTGTGTATTTGGAAGTGATCTATATGTTGTTGTAATTGTTAAATTTTAAGCTATTATTAGGTTACCTTTCAATTTACTAGATAACAATAGCATAGAGAGGATCACTGAGAGAAACACAATCACAAGATACACAACATTTATCTTGGGAAACCCTCATGGGGAGAAAACCCAACAAAACTTCTTGAATATAGATAGCCAATACAATGCCAAGACAATGAACCAAACAACACAGAAATTCCTCTCCCGAGGATGTGCCTCTCTCTCTCTTCCTTCTTCTAACAACCGGTAACTGCAGCTTCCTTCAATACTTGTGCACTAGAAGAGTGAGTTGAGTGTGTGTTCAAATGAGGCGTTGGCCTATCTTATTTATACAATTTGGCAGGTGCTGAACTGAGGTGTCTTTTCATTGGCAGGGCTGACTTCTCAATCTGGGTGGTTAGAACCACTTTAATTTTTCTAGGGGCCAACTTCTTACTTTGCATATTACAATTAGGGTTTGACCAATCTGCAAAAGGGGATTTGGTCAATTACAATGTCTGACATGATCAATCCATAAAAGGGGATTGATATAATCAATAATAAGTATATTTTATCTTTATCCACAAAAGGGGATAAGAATATTCTTTACAGTTACACAATATTTTAACACTCCCTCTTAACAAGAAGGATATTCTTTATCTTTTGACAGTTCATCGGATGTCAACATCAACTAGGCAGCAACATCCACTGGATAACATCATCAACTGGGCAACATCATCAACTGGGTAACATCATCAACTGGATAACATCATCAACTAGATAACAAGAGGCATCAATATAATCCACTTGGTCATCTGGCATCATGATCATTGACTGGCATATCTATAAATCATCGAAAGTTTTGTTCTCTTTATCTTCACGCAGAATATACTCTTTCTTTCTTTCGTCTTCATGCAGAAGATACTTCTTTCTTATCTTCATATAGAAGATATCTTATCTTCAAACAGAAGATGTCTTATCTTCACATAGAAGATGTCTTATCTTCACACAGAAGATATTCTATGATTTTTTCCATTCCTTTTATGTTCTCCCTTCTCTTGTAGTCATATATCTCACCCATCCACTGGGGAGGGCTACTACCATAGCTTCACTCGTAGTCATCCCACATGAACTAGAGAAGCTAAGATGCTAGCCTGGGAAAGTCTAGACACCCTTTCCATGATCCACGCAGGATCATGACACAAACCTCAAGATCCAACTAACCATTCCACATGGTCAAGGTTTGTGTTCCAGGCTACTCAATCCTTGGCTAGAGGAGAGTGTTTGCCCGCTTCCCCTTGGAGAAACATCCATATTCCTCTCTACGAGGGTGGTCACACCCCTCTCTACGAGGGTATTCTAGCATGTCCCTAGAGTATCCAAAACTCAACACTTGGACAGAGGCCAAACTTGGCAAATTTCTCATTCCCCTTCTCTATGAAGGTCTCTTCTATTTTCCTTCTCTATGAAGGTCTCTTATATTTTCCTTCTCTATGAAGGTCTACTTGTGGGATTGCTCTTTCCTTCTCTACGAAGGTATTTTCTCTTTCTCCTTCTCTACGAAGGTCTAGCTATGGGATCTGAAAATCTCTTGCGGTCCAAAATATTTCCATGGTATAATACCATGCTACCCATCTATTGGGCACCATCCATATTCTTTCCTAAATGCATCAAATCACGATCCTCCATTTCGAACTCGGAGACATGGCTCCCTCTTGCACCAAACTAATAGCTTCTAATCATCATCCTTGAAGTTCTTCTTCTGTAATATCATGGGTGCCTTCTTGAGATCGAACATTTATTTCTTTTTGACTTCATATTGGATCAACTTGCTCCCTCTGTATCTATAAGAATAGTACTGGAGCAACCTGTAGTTACCTGCATCTCATCCACTATATATGAGTATCCATATTTTTCTTCATCTTGAACATTTATGTTCTGCATCTTTAGGAGCCTCTTGCTCCTATATAAATATTGGATATTGTTTGGTCTTTACTGACTATCACCATATCATACGTCCTTCTCATGTTGTGTAACTTTATCTCTTTATCCTTTTCTTTGATAACTCTGCATAGACACTAAAATAAAACGAGGTTGATTAACATTCTCACAAAAAAATCTAATTTGTAATGGTAAGGTAATCTAGATACTAAAAATAAACATGAATACTTGTCTTTTGTTTTTTGTGTGGGGAGGCTCTATGGACTCCACCATTTGCTATCTTTCTTCAGATCAACTATCTTCAACTTAAAGCACATAACCCTCAATTTCTGCTAAAGCTTTCTTTGAGGGAGGAGATTCCTCTTCCTCTGCCACATGTGCTTGATACTTTCTTTTCCCTTTTCCTTGAGGACGGTCATAGGAAAAGTGTCCCAACTTTTGACAGTTGTAGCATTTGATCTTTGAAACATCTTTCTTCTTATCTGGAACTCTTACGGAGTTAGATTCTTTATTGTTCTTCCTAAAGGAACTTATTTTGTTCTTTTGAGTTGTAAGAGCTTCCTCTTCATCAAAAAGTAATCTCTTATGTTGGTCTGCAAATCTAGATTCTTCGTGTGTGCAATCTGCCCATAACTTATCAAACTTGGGTAACTTGCTTCTTGCACACACTCCTTGTACAAAAGGAATCCAAAATGTTGGAAACCCATTTAGGGTTGTGGTTACAATCTCTTTGTCACTAATGACATCTCCAATAGCTGCAAGATGATCTCTGATTTGAGAAACTCTCATAAGATAGGATGTGACAGATTCTAAGTTTTCCATCTTCATATTACGAAGATGATTTCTTAAGGAAATATTCTGGCCAATGTCTTTTCTTTCATATAACCTGTTGAGTGCTTCATACATTTTCCTTGTTGTCTGTAGTTCAGAAATATGAGGGATCAAGTGATCCTTTACTGAATCTGACATGATTCTCTTTGTTTTCTTTTCATTCTTCTTATGCTTGGTCTTTTGCTCTTCTTCATTTATTTTTGGTACACCCATTGTAACATGTTCTAGGAGATCATTCTCGTCTAGAATCATTTGCAACCTATGCTTCCAAGATCTGAAGTTTCTAGATCCTTCCAGCTTGTCTTCTACCCTCATGTTGGTAGCCATTCTTTCTTGTAGAAGAAACCCTAGCCCTCCGGGCTATAGAAATAATAGAAAAATCAAATTTCTTGGATCTGAAATCTAAACTCACCAAAATATGCGTTGGACTGAGGCGAATAGCCTGGTGCGTTTAGATATAAGAAAATCCAAATTTTACCCCTCCAAACTTGATCTATGGATTTATGGACTGGTGCTTCTGGTTTTCTGGTACTTTTGGTACTCTGGTACTTCTGGTACTCTGGTTTTCTGGTACTTCTGGTACTCTGGTTTTCTGGTACTTTGTGAAAACTAGGGTTTCACTTTCCGAGAGATCTAGCCACTGAAAAATTGCGTCGAGGATGCCAAATTGTTCCTTGAGGTAGGGCTCACCTTTCTAGATGGATTTGGGGCTAAAATTATTCTTCAATAAAAAGCCTAATTTGCATGTATGGCAACAGTGACGTTTTTCTTTTTTTCCGTGAAAGATGCTCTCTTCAGCTTAGCTTTGATACCATGTTAAAGTTTAAGTTATTATTAGGTTACCTTTCAATTTACTAGATAACAATAGCATAGATAGGATCACTGAGAGAAACACAATCACAAGATACACAACATTTATCATGGGAAACCCTCATGGGGAGAAAACTTGGCAAAACTTCCTTAATATAGATAGCCAATACAATGCCAAGACAATGAACTAAACAACAAAGAAATTCCTCTGCCAAGGATGCGTTAATGTTTATGCCATTATTATAGTTCTTTGCATTTCATAAAGATAAGAGCATAATAAGAACAAGATCACTGAGAAATACACATCCACAAGAGACACAACATTTATCCTGGGAAACCCTCTAGGGGAAGAAAACCCAACAAAAACTTCCTTATCATAAATAGCTTATACAATGTTCAAGAGATAACTCAACCAATACAGAAAAGTCCTCCTCAAGAGATTTGCCACCCTTCTTCTCTTCTCACCAACTTGAAATTGCATCTTGCCTCATAAGAGAATGAGCAAGTGAAGTGTGTGTAAGAAGTGAGGTGCTAGCCTCTTATTTATATCAATTTGGCACGTGTGAAGAGTCACCATCTGGCAGGGCCGACCTCTCACTCTGGGTGGGTAAATCCACCTTTAATTAATTCTAGCCCTTTCATTATAACTGTTGGGGCTGACTTCTTATTCTTCACTTTGTAATTGTCCGATGACCAATCCGCAAAAGGGGATTTGGTCCTTATACAATTACCGACATGATTAATCCTCAATGGGGATTAATCTAATAATAAAAATAATTATAATGACATGATTAATCCTCA
>ML786669.1:566326-632204 GCA_009831015.1 Picea engelmannii
TGTGCTCAACATAATGGAATTCATGGTTGAATGTTTACACTTAGTTATTTCATGTGTTTGTAATTGGAAATGCTTTAGATTTTGTTTTTATTGAATTATAATTTGCATTCAAGGTTGATGTATGCACATTGTTTGCATTTGTAGGATATAACTCTTCTAATTCAAGATTCCTTAGAGTTTATTTGATAAGAAATACAATTTTCAATTGAGTTTCCTTAGTGCTTTCATGATTTATTTTACGATATACCATAGTATCATGTTGTGCATTCAAATATGGATGGAAAGGCCATATGTTGTTCGAGTTACAGACGTAGATAGTGTGGCCATAGGACAAATGCTATCATTGGAACATGATCCTCAAATGGGTTTTAGAACCCATTTATTTATTCCTATGTTTTAGCCTGAGCATTCATTTGAACGAGCTAGAAGTCATTTGTTTAAAATTCAAATTAATTCCTTCAACTAATATTGATGGCCCTTTCCTATGAGTTTTAAATGATCTTTTGGCTTGGTATAATAGTTCATTGGGAGAGTTTGAAAGATGATATTTTGGATCGACCCAACAGTTCTGTAATACCCTTGTTTCCCCCAACTTGTAATTAATCATTAAATAGGATTACCATGTGTTAGCACTAGAAGTCACCACCCGATTGCAGAGGAGGTAAGCCCAATACCCATTAGAGTTTAGGTGGATGTTGGTTAATATGGATGGAGGTCAATGGCCAAAACTCAAAACATGAATGATGTTCAACACAGAATTGGATAGGAAATGCACAGGGAAGTGAGGGCCACAACTAACTTCAATCAGTGAATTGAGTTTAAGAGTGAGCAGAGAGAAGACCTAGTAAGAAAGGTGGACAAGACTACTATGGGCATTAGGCCTTTAAGCAACTTGGAGAAGAAAAATGTAGACTCAAGATCACTCTTAAGCTCAAGCTTCAGGCACTGAAATATGTCCAAACAACACAGTCACAACAACACAGTCACAACAACACAATGATCAAACCTACATCACCATGCAGCTACAACAACTCGATTGGATCCTCCATGCCCGATCCATTCAGTGTAAGAGGGGAAAAGATCACAAGGAAGATGACTAAAACTGGTCACGATATTGTTGCAATCAAACCTACATTACAACAACATAACAACCCTCGACTGGATCCTCCATGCCTGAGTGTTTTAGCACAGTTTTTACAAAGAGATGAAAAGGGGCTGACTTCTATTAATCTGAAAGTCTCAAACCCATAACATAACCAGAGAACAACTCTGGTATTACAAGCATTACAAAATTGGGAGCTCTGCTCAACCAAAGACGACCATCATAAAATACAAAAACTATCTATGTATACTCATAATAGTCCCCGACTATCAGGAGTGTGATCTGATCACTACAATCAAAGCTTTGCGTCGGTGACATCTTCTGCCAGACTGAACGTGCGTTCCTATTTCAGACACGAGCTCATATCAGCATGCGTCTCGCAGGGGTACCACGGGCTGACAGTTCAGTTCCCACGGTCAGGCCTTCTATACCTTCCATTTATGGGGTGAGTCAAGGTTTCAACCGCCAAACCTTCCTTCCATTAAATTCTTTTCCTTGGAGATTGAACGAGACTTAATGCTCAGGGGCGCAACCACTTGCTACTCTCGAATAGGATGCCATATAAACATGTAATTGCAGGGCCTCTCGGAGGTGGTTTGGGTTCAGACTGCTTTTGGGTCCGCAATCCATCACATTTCGCCACATAGTATTTTCTCCATACCATGGTTTCCATTGCGGGACCGCTCAAGAAAAATATCGCACGAGCATGTTGCGTCCTCGCAATAGACTGTGGTCGTTGATCTGGTCACGATCTGAGATCTGTGCGCACCGGCTAGATTTGGCGCCATCACTAAGCTTACTCGCCCACCAACTTTAGGATCTGCCAAAAGTGTGCTTTGGGGTGGGGTGCTACTTTTGGCGCTGAATAATAACACCTCCCCGAGGATGATCTGATGTGGAGGCAAGATGTCACCATGTCGATGTGTCATGGATGGAGAGATAACATGTGTCACTTGAAAACAACCTGGAGGCATGTCTGAGAATACTTGAAAAGAGGGCCACGTGTCAAAACCATAAGGGTGTCACATGTCTGTGCTGATAACCGACATGCATTTGGCTCTCCAAGGCTCAGGGGCTAGCTCTTGCTTACCTGTTGTGATTTTACCCCGAGCTATGGATCTGGCAACATGTGTCTCTTTGAATTGGACAACTGAGATCCACTCCGGGTCTCCGGGCTCTGGGAGAATCAAAACTCAAACTTCGCTTTTCCCAGGGATTTTACCCGGAGTCATGGATCTGATGACACGTGGCCCTCCTGAGATCGACGGCTAAGATCCCTTTGTGTCTCCGGGCTTCAGACTTCTCAATAGTCAAAATTTACTTGCCCCAAGAAAATCTGTCGGAGTAAGGGATCTGACGACGCGTGGCCGAGATCCACTCCAGGTCTCCGGACTTTGGGAAAATCAAATCTCAAACTTATTTTTCCTTCTGTGTTTTCACCTGAAGCTATGGATCTGACGACACGTGGCTATTGCTGATCAACGAATTATATTCACTTCGGGCCTTCGGCCACTTCGGGTACTTCGGGACCTTAGGGAGGCACTGCCGCTAAGATCAACGGCTCCCTGTTGATTTTGAGATCAATGGTCCACGATTGCTTCGGGATTTCGGGCTTCAGCTCTTCGGAATTTTTATGCACTTCTCGCTTTGAAACTCTCAAAGCTCATTTCTCCAAACACTTGGATCAGATGCCACATGTCCCCCTCGAGATCAATGGCTCATGCTTTCTCCGGGCCTCTAGTCTTTGGACCCTCTGCTCCGGCGCTATACTTCGCGCGAATTTGAACTTCTGAATGCCTGTGAGTTGCTAATTCGAACTGCTCCTGGAATCTCCCCCATTGAAAGATTAAAATTTCATGTTGCTTTTAAGCCCGAAATGGGTTTCTTTGTATGTCTCCCTTTGTGTTCATGGTTGCGGCCTACACGATCAAGAATCTGGATGATTGGTTGTGGGTTGGGGAAACAAGGAGACCAGTGATTGAAAAAGGAGATGAGTGTTCATCCTTTGGGGAAAACAGAGGGGCTTGGGGCCGAGACTCCTTTCAGGTAGAACATTAAGGGAAACCAAGGCACACAAACAAACAAGGGCACACAGACCACAACTTCACACGTCAAAAGGGGACAAACTTAAGCCTTGTCGATTCGAAAAGGATAGAGACAGGGAAAAAATACAGACTTAGTTAGAAACCATGAAACCACAAGACTCTGACAAGTTCATGTGATAACATTTGGCTCCATAGGGGATGGCATGCTCCCTATGAGCTGCCTAAGAATGCACAGTTTCAGTGCCTTAGTTTTTGGGCTATGGAGTCTCTTATTGAAAACGAAAAAATAAAAAACAAAACAAAAAGGGAGTGGTATTTATAATGGGGAATGTCGGTCACAACCTAAACAAAAAAATTCTTGAGAAAATGCTCATTGATAGGGCCACCCAAAACCTTAGAATCCTCCAAGTTCTGCAATTCATAAGCATTGTTTGGAAAAACCTCAGAAATCTCGAAGGGGACAATCCATAAGGCTTGAAATTTACCATGTATGCCCTTGTCTTGCTTGGGTGCATCCCATTTGAGCACCAGATTCCCCAGTTGGAAATTATCCTTGCTTGCGCTCTTGTCAAAAGCTCGTTTTATTTTCTGCTGATGGTCTTGTGCTTTGTCAAGCAACTGCTCCTTGGTATGATGCACTTCTACCAACTATAGTATCCTCCTGACCATGTCATCGGGTTCTCCTTGGTAGTCCTGGAGGAACTTCACCACAGGCAAAGAAAGTTGAGTAGGAAAGATTGCCTCAACGTCGTACACTAGCTGGAAAGGAGAAATGCCCAATGATCTTTTTGTGGTAACTCTGTCAGCCCACAATGCAAACTTCAGCTTCGAATCCCAGGCTTTCTTGTTCTCTTCTAACAACTTCTTGATGATCTTTATGAGGCTCTTGTTAGAAGACTCTACTAATCCATTTCCCTTAGGGTAGTAGGGAATAGAGTGGACTAGTGTGATCCCATACTGCTCACAGAAATTAATTAATGGCTCGGCTCTGAAAGAGACGACATTGTCTGTAATGATGTTGTTTGGACAACCAAATATGGACATGATGTCTTCAAGGAAAATTATGATTACTTTATGAGAGGCACTCCTTGTGGGGATGGCTTCTATCCATTTGGTAAAATAACTAGTGGCAGTCAAAATCCACTTGTGTTGGCCACTTGAGGTCGGGTGGATTTCTCCAATGAAGTCAAGACCCCACTGTTGAAAAGGTCCAGAAACCGCTACAGGCTTCAAAGGAAATGATTTGGGTTGTTTCTTTCCAGCAAACTTTTGACACTTGGTACAAGCTATGATATTTTCACCAGCATTAGTAAAAATATTGGGCCAGAAATACCCAACTTTGAGGATCTTATACGCTGTGGTCCTCCAAAAATGATGTCGCCCACATGAGCTATCATGAAAATCAATAATTTCCCTTTGGGCTTCTTGTGGGTCCAAAAATCTCAACAGAACTCCCAGAGGGTCCTTCCAGTACAACACCTGATCAATGATACAATACTAGATTTCTTTGAGTTTCAAAGCTCTCGCCTTGTTTTTGTCCAAACCATCAGAGGGCCTCAACTTCTGTAGAAAGTATATGATATCTTTATACCAGGGGCATCCTACTAATTTGGGGTTGTCATGAGAGTCTTCTCCAACAATATCAGCTTACTGATTTTCTAAGTCTATATTCATGAAATTAACTCCCAATGCCTCGCAATTTGATTCAGCCAATAACCTGGTTAAACCTTGACCTTTCACCAACCTGGTGGGTTTGATTTCCAGTTCAAACTCTATAATCTTGGTGATACACTTGCTTCTTTTCTCATCTATATCGGGTTGGATCAATATCTCATTTACTGAAGCCGAGGGGACATATGAAATAATTTTCGAGTGTAGAATATAGATTCTGAAATCCTTGAGGGATTTCACCAAAGCATAAGCCTGCTTTTCCATGATATCATATCTCGTTTCTGCATCTCTCAGTGCTATGATGAAAAAGGAAATAGGTTGTTCCATATGTTAGTGATAATTCTTGTCATGAGCTCGAGAGCATTCGGGTCTGCAAGTTGCACGAAGTGATCAAGCGCAGCTCGGGAGAATTCTCGTTTTTTCCAAAGTAGCGGGTCAAGCAAGCAGGCAAAGTGTCGTCGGCATCATCCAAGGTCGATGATCTCGCGAACTCGGGAGCTCGCAGGGTAAAGGCCCAAACATTGGGTATCCCAAGTCACGAGGATGCGAGAAGCGAGAAGGTGAATAATCGTTGGATCTGGATCGAGGAGAGCCGTTGGATCCGCACGTGGGATCGCGTATCGGGGCCTCGCAAGAAAAGGCTTGAGAATTTGGGCGCGGGGATCGCGAGATTGCAAGGAGCGATACCCCGACAGCTGGAGGCAGTGTGGGCCATAGCAGAGTCGGTGAGTGGAATACAGGTGGCATGAAGCCTCGGGATCTCGCCGCGAGAAGTCTCGAAGTATTGGTGTTAGGATTCGCGAGTTGCGAAGCGCCGAGAGCATTCGGACCCGGGCCCACAAGAATATCAGGTGAGTTCAAAGCCGTCATATCTCTGAGGGACGTGTGGTGTGCGATTAGGCTACTCACCTTCTCTCCCCTTGCAACTTTGAAACGTAAAGTTTAACTCTTCCCATTTGCGAGTCGTGAAGTGCCAAAAGAGCCTTTGAAGATAGGCACAGGGTCACAGCCCATGGTCACTTGGGGGTGATAAAAAGAACTGCGCGAGGGGCCGAAGCGTCGGGTTTGACTGCAGAAGAGATCACTGTTTTCTCCAGGTGCCAGCTCAACTTGATCTCAATTCTGGTACCTGCTCAGAGTGAATGAAGAAGAGAGAGGGTAGTTGAAGCCTCGCCTCACTCATTAATTGCAGGGGATGGAGGGTCTGGCGAACCATCTGATCAAGGAAGTCTTGTGCTTCGATTTTCTCAAAGATGTCATGCCGAAGTCCTCAGCTCGACAGAGAAGTCTTCGCATGCTAGCCCAACACTTAATGGTTCGGCTACCCTCTTTGCAGGGGCCATGCGTAGTTAAGATGGCGCTTAAAGGAAGATATCAGTACGAGTTTGACTGAGGGGACATCAAGCTGTGAGTCACCATGCACGCCTCTGTTAGGCGAATTTTCCTGAGTATATAGGCTCAGTTTTTGTATTTTTGAAAACATCGATGGTAGAGCAGAGCTCCCGGTTGTAAAGCTTTAATGAAGCACTGTTATCTCTGGTTATATGTATGAACTCTTGAGACTTCTTGCCTTATGGATGCCAGTTTCTTTCATATCTTTGTTTAAACTGTGTTAGAGTAGCTCGGAATTGGAGAATCCGGTCGAGTTGCAATTGTTATAGGATGATGTAGAATTTGATCACTGTGACAGTTGCATTGTCTCTAATCAGTCTTTATGTTTTTCTTAATGCTGAACGACTTGGAATTGGAGAATCCAATCAAGTCCCTTTATCAGTACCTCGAAGCCCTGAACCTGAGGATCTCGTGTTCGGGGTTTTTCTTCTACAAATTGTCGAAAGCCTATTGCCCGAGGTAGTTTGTCCACTCTTCTTATCGATTCTTCCACCTGTTCACCCTTTAATCAACCCATTGGCTGAAGTTAGGATTCCAAACCTCCTTTGTTCTTTACGTACCAAACCCAGTCTCTGAGTTAGAGTGACATCTCCCCGAGTCTCTGTCCATTTGATCACCCATAAAAAACCACTGTGACATAAAACTGATGGGCGTCGGGCTCTACTCCTGATAGCAATCCAGGAGTGACTTACGTCGCCAACATTTCTGGCGCCTTTGTCGGGGACGAAGTTGAATATTCTCCCCAAGATTGAACGACAACGATTAACTGATTCTGAAGGTGCATCAGATATCAGAATTATCAAGATTGATGTTGTGCACCTGGCGACTCCACTGTGACGACTCCGCTGGGGAGAACCTGCTCTATCAATTGTGGCTTTCAAAGGCAAACACATGCGGTCTCATCCACAGCTGCCCCTAGCTACACCTGAAACCGATCCAGAGGTGGTTCTAAAAAAAGGAAAGGCCCTTGAAGAAGAAGCTTCCACCGCCGAAACAAGTAATCTGCCATCTCCTTCTGTAAGAACTTCATTTTCTCCCCCTCAGTTTCTTGATAGACCCCCCTCACAAGTTTCCCGTTTCCTGAATTTTGGGAGTGTTCCTGCTGAGTTTTCCCCTCCTGGTCTAGGACTAGAGGAAGAAATCCTTGCCACTCCCCTCTCCTTTGAAGTTGTTTATCGGCGAAGACCCATGACTGCAGAAGATTTTCCCACTCCTGCATGAAGAAAATCACCTGTTGACTTGAGCTCGTTAGCCTTCCCCTTGAATCCCCTCTTGTTTCCCACCACACTCCGAAATTCATTCCTGGTAGCCCCTTCGCGAACTCCTTCTCCTCCGAGTTCTCCTCCACCTAATATTCCTATGGTCGGAGCAAATCCCCCTATGACCGATATAGAGGTCATCATAACCGCTAGGTACGCTCCCCTCGTGCTACCACAACCTCTCAATGCCCTCCCACCAAAAGGATACCTAAAGTAGTTGCCCAGGTTTACAGGCGAGGGGGACATAACTATTGAAGAACACCTATCAGCCTTTTATACTTTCGTGGATGATAATGTTATCATGCACACAGACGTATGGATGAGAATTTTTGTTCATAGTCTCCAAGGAGAGGCTAGAAAGTGGTTCAAGGCCCTGCCTCTTGGATCTATTGATGGGATCAGAGCTTTAGATAATTCCTTTTTGAGACAGTGGGGAGATAAAAAAGACTTCATGTATTACATGACAGAGTTTGGGTCGTTGAAGAGGAAGGAGGGAGAGTCTGTTTCTGACTTCTCCAAGAGATTTAATAAAATGTACAACAAAATTCCTGTTGGGATAAAACCTTTCGAAGCCTCTGCAAAGATCACTTACTCCAGCGCCTTCGATCCTGATTTCTGCCTACTACTAAGGGAGAGAAGAGCCGCTACGCTGGCCCACATGCAGGATGCAGCTGTGGAGGTAGAATCTAACGTATTGGCTGTCAACCGACTCAGGAACGTAGGTGATAGAAATACATCCAATAACAGACCTGAAGCTTCCTCATCCAGTTCCTCTCCCCTGCCCCATCAGACAGATGAGACAACTAGAACACTAAAATCACTTGCTGCCAAGATAGAAAGGTTGGAATTAGAGGGGAAGCCCATGTACCGAAATCCCCAGAACACTGATAATAGAGGTTTCAGACGACCTACTAACCATGTGCCTCAGGTTTTCCCGAGAGAACAAAAGGGAAAATATAGAGATGATCAAAGGGTTCAAACACCCCTCCAAAACAACCTAGTTGATCATGAGGAAAGAGAGGAGAGAGAGGAGATAGACGAGTTTGGCCCTGAAATTCACTGTATTGAGGAAGCTCCCTCTTTTCCCCATTTGACGCAGGCTGCGTATGAAGAATCACTGATGAGTGCTCAAATTCATGATTTGGGGAAAGAATAGAGGGTCGGTCACACTTCTAACAGATATAATCTCAGATCAAGAAGGAGAGAAGGAGACTTCGACAGCTCAGACCAACCCCTCATAGCAGATAGGCCTACTAAAGCTGTAGCAGCCACAGCTAAAGAAAATAAAACTCAGAGTGCTTCGCCAGCGGCCAGAGAGCCTGTCACTGAGGTAAGAGAAGCTCCTAAACCTACTCCCTCCTTCAATTTTGAGCATGAGATTCAGAAGATTAGGATTCTTGTACCTCTCTCTGAGCTAGTTAAAAATGAAGACTTCAAAAGGTCCCTCTCCAAGTTGCTACAATCTGAATCCCCCCAGCCTCCCTCTAACTCAATAAACCTTCAAGCTGAAAAGCCTGCAGTCATCTTAGGGCCCATGGTAGAAGATAGAGATGATTCATCCCCTCCCTTCTACACATCCCTAAATATACATGATAAAGTGTTGCATAACTGCCTCATGGACTCAGGGGCTTCCCATAACCTTATGCCCAAAATAGTAATGGAGGAGCTGGGATTAGAAGTGACCAGGGCCTACCACGATTTATACTCTTTTGATTCAAGGAGGGTGCAATGTCTAGGAGTCATCAAAGACCTGGTGGTTTCTCTGTTTCAACTGCCCATGAAGAGTGTGGTCATGGACATTGTGGTAGCTGATGTTCCTCCCAAGTTCGGCATGTTGTTGTCAAGGTCTTGGATTAAAAGACTTGGATGAACATTACAGATGGACCTCACATATGCCACTATTCTGGTCTTTGGAGGAGATCACAGGAGGTTGTACAGGGAGGCCCAGCTAGCCTATATTGTTAGTGATGAAGAAAACCCCACTAACCACCCCATCTTTGCACTTGATACCGACTTAGGGACTAGTTTGTTACAGATCACTGGAACTCCTGAGGTCCCTTTACAGATAAGAAAGCAGCCTACTATTGAATAGCAGATACCTCCTCCAATCACCTCTATCTGGAAGATGTTCTTTGATGGGGCTTCCTCCAGTACAGGTGTTGGCGCCGGAGTAATTTTCATATCGCCCTACCTAGAGACTATATCCCTGTCATACAAGCTGGAATTTGAAACTACCAACAATGTGGTGGAATATGAAGCTCTTGTTCTGGGTATGAGGGCTGCAAAAGAAATGGGAATTGAAGAGGTGTCCGTGTTTGGAGATGTAGAGTTAATAATCCAACAGGTCAGGAATGTTTATCAGGCTAAACATCCTCGGCTCAGGAATTACAGGAATGAGGTATGGGACCTGATTGATAATTTCTTCTCAGCTTTCAACATTACTTTTGTCCCAAGGGAAGAAAATGCATTGGCCGACTCCTTAACCGTCTCAGCTAGTCTGTTCAAGGTCCATCTGCCACCGAAGATCCATGGTGAGGTTGAAATTAGATACAAAACATCCATCCCGGATAATGTAAAACACTGGGAGGTATTCGAGGACGATCTTGAAATACAAAATTTTCTTCAGAATGTCGATGAGTTTTCGGCACTGCACATTGATCAGGATCCCGACCCAGAGGGTGAACCTCACCCTGAGGTGTTTGCAAACAAAATTGCTAATCACCAGATTATTCAGCTGCCTAGAAATCACATTCCCAGGGGACTAGTCCCTTTAGAAAGGTTGTTTGACAAGAATGATGTGGCAATAAAAGGTGGTGTTTCAAGTAAAGATGTTGACATTGTTGAATGCAACATTAGCACGCTGGATGAGCCTAAGTTTGTCAAATTATCAAGCAGTTTGACCAATGAACAGAGGGAGGAATATGTTGGGTTATTAAAAGAATTCGCTGATGTGTTTGCATGGACCTACGAAGACCTCAAGACCTATGACACATCTATCATTCAGCATAAGATCCCACTGAAAGAGGAGGCTAAGCCATTTCGGCAGAAGCTGAGACAGATAAATCCTATGTTGCTACCCGTCATGGAGAGAGAAGTGAAGAAATTTTTGGATGCCCGGATCATTGTTCCCTTGAGATATTCCGAGTGGATAGCTAATCTGGTTCCAGTAAGGAAGAAAAGTGGGGAAATCAGACTGTGTTGATTTCAGGAACCTAAACAGAAGCTCAAGGAAAGGCAATTATCCTCTGCCCAACATGGAATACATATTGCAGAAGGTAACTGGTGCATCTAGGATATCCATGATTGACGGTTTCTCTGGCTATAACCAAATATCAGTCATACCTGAAGACAGAGAAAAAACGACCTTCACTACTCCTTGGGGCACATTCATGTATGCCAAAATGCCTTTCGGATTGATGAATGCAGGGGCAACATTTTAGCGAGCCGTGGGCATAGCCTTTATCGGGGAAAAAGATAAGTTTGTGGTAATCTACCTGGATGATATAACGTTTTTCTCCAGATTTGACAGAGAACACTGCAGTCACCTGAGGAAAGTTTTTCTGAAATGTCGGAGGTTTGGCCTATCCTTAAATCTCAGAAAATATTTGTTTGCTATGAAAGAAGGGAAGCCATTAGGCCATATAGTATCAGAAGGAGGAGTGAGGATTATTCCTAGCAAGGTTGAGGCAATTCAAGCCCTATCGCTTCCTAGATCCAGAAAGGAAGTTCAGGCCTTCTTGGGGAAGATTAATTTCTTGAGGAGATTTGTCTCAAATTTTGTTGAGTTGGTAAAAAATATCACAGCCATGCTCAGAAAAGGAAATGAAGTAAAATGGATCGATGAACCCAGGGAATCTTTCGACCAAATTAAAAGAGCATTGAATGAGGCACCTGTTCTGATCAGTCTCGACTATTCCAAAAAATTCCTAATTTTCTCTTTTGCTTCTTTTGATACGGTAGCAGCGGTTTTGTTGCAGAGAAATGAAGAAGGGCGTGAGCAGCCCATCACCTTCTTCAGCAGGGCGTTAAGAGACGCAGAGAGCGGATATGAAATTATGGAAAAACAAGCTTATGCCTTAGTAAAGGCCCTCAAAGCTTTCAGGGTCTATGTCCTACACTCAAAAGTGATAGCATACGTTCCTTCAGCTTCTGTGAAGGACATCCTTATACAACCTGACATGGATGGAAAAAGAGGGAAGTGGATTACTAAGATCCTAGAGTTAGATCTGGAGATTAAGCCCACCAAGTTGATAAAGGGACAGGGTTTAGCCAAGCTGCTGGCTGAATCCAAATGCAAAGCCTTAGGGATTAGTTTCATCAATGAGCAAGCTGAGTCATCCAACAGGAATTTTCAGGATGCCTTATCGCTGGCAGAATGTGCCTGGTATCGTGACATTCTGTATTTTCTACAAGAGTTGAAGCCCCCCGATGGAATGGGAAAAAGTAAAGCAAGGGCTCTTAAGCTCAAGGCGGTTAGGTATTGCCTCATTGACCAAACCTTGTACTGGAAAGACCCTCTAGGGGTATTTCTGAGATGCCTGGACCCGCAGGAGGCCCAGAAGGTTACGTTTTATTTTCATAGCGGCCTTTGCGGAGGTCATCATTTCTGGAAGACCACAGCCCACAAGATACTCTGAGCTGGGTATTATTGGCCCACTTTGTTCCCCGATGTTTGCACGGAGATCAGAGCTTGCACCAAATTCCAAAAGTTCTCAGGAAAGCAACAGCTCACATCGCTGCCATTGAAACCCATAGTAGCTTCGACACCTTTTCAACAGTGGGGGTTGGACTTCATTGGAGAGATTCATCCTCCCTCAAGTGGTCAACATAGATGGATCCTAACTGCAATAGATTATTTCACCAAGTGGATAGAAGTTGTCCCCACCAGAAGCGCATCGCACAAATTAATTATCAGCTTCCTGGAGGATATCATAGCCCGATTTGGCTATCCTGGCAGAATCGTCACCGATAATGCTGCTTCTTTCAAATCTGAACCTCTAATTAAATTCTGTGAGCAGTTCTAGATCTCGCTAATTCACTCCACCCCCTACTATCCCCAGGGAAATGGTTTAGCGGAATCCTCAAACAAAATCCTGATAAAGATCATCAAAAGACTGTTAGAGGATAACAAGAGAGCCTGGGATTCAAAGTTGAAGTTTGCTCTGTGGGCCGATCATGTCACAACGAAGAAGTCTCTGGGCACTTCGCCGTTTCAACTAGTTTATGGAGCAGAGGCAGTTTTCCCTACTCAGCTCGCCTTACCTGTGGCGAAGTTCTTTCAATATTGCGAGGGAGAACCAGATCATATGATCAGAAGAGTTCATCAGATAGTGGAAGTGCAGCAGATCAAAGAACAAGTGAGAGACGCGGCTTATAGTCATCAGTAGAAGATCAAGTAGGCTTTTGACAGAAAGGTCAAGAAAAGGGAGTTCGAGGTCGGGGACTTGGTATTTAAGTGGGACGCACCTAGACAGGATAAAGGCAAGCACAACAAGTTCGACGCCCTCTGGATCGCCCCCTTTAAAATCTCTGAGATTTTCTCCAACAACACCTATAGGTTGCAGGATCTGGAGGGTGAAGAGGTTTTCAACAGCCCAGTGAAAGGGCATTTTCTGAAAAAATGTTTTATTTGAGCCTTAGACGACTCCTCTGTTTGTAAATATTGTCTTTTAGTTCTTTGTTTAGTTTCTTGTTGTATGTTTTCGGCCTAATAAGTGACTCCATAGCCCAACAGCAAGGCACTGAAGCTGCGGAAGGAGTTCTTAGAGCATCATAGGAACGACCCTATCCCCCATGGAGCCTAATGTTAGCGATAATTCTTGTCATGAGCTCGAGAGCATTCGGGTCTGCAAGTTGCACGAAGTGATCAAGCGTAGCTCGGGAGAATTATCGTTTTTCCAAAGTAGCAGGTCAAGCGAGCGGGCAAAGTGTCATCGACATCATCCAAGTTCGATGATCTCGCGAACTCGGGAGCTCGCAGGGTAAAGGCCCAAACATTGGGTATCCCAAGTCGCGAGGACGCGAGAAGCAAGAAGGTGAATAACCATTGGATCTGGATCGAGGAGAGTCGTTGGATCCGCACGTGGGATCCCGTATCAGGGCCTCGCAAGAAAAGGCTCGAGAATTTGGGCACAGGGATCGCGAGATTGCAAGGAGCGATACCCCGATAGCTAGAGGCAGTGTGGGCCATAGCAGAGTCGACGAGTGGAATACAGGTGGCACGAAGCCTCGGGATCTCGCCGCGAGAAGTCTCGAAGTATTGGTGTTAGGATTCGCGAGTCGCGAAGCGCCGAGAGCATTCGGACCCGGGCCCACAAGAATATCGGGTGAGTTCAAAGCCTTCAGATCTCCGAGGGACGTGTGGTGCGCGATTAGGATACTTGCCTCCTCGCCCCTCGCAACTTTGAAATGTAAAGTTTAACTCTTCCCAATTGCGAGTAGTGAAGTGTCGAGAATATCTCAGCCGTCCGTCTGGAGGGACACGTGGTGCACGATTAGGCTACTCGCCTCCTCGCCCCTCGCAACTTTGAAACGTAAAGTTTAACTCTTCCCAGTTGTGAGTCGCGAAGTGCCGAAAGAACCTTTGAAGATAGGCATAGGGTCACAACTCGTGGTCACTTGGGGGTGATAAGAAGAACTGTGCGAGGGGCCGAAGCGTCGGGTTTGACTGCAGAAGGGATCACTGTTTTCTCCAGGTGCCAGCTCAACTTGATCTCAATCCTGGTACCTACTCGGAGTGAATGAAGAAGAGAGAGGGTGGTTGAAGCCTTGCTTCACTCATTAATTGCAGGGGATGGAGGGTCTTGCGAACCATCTAATCGAAGAAGTCTTGTGCTTCGATTTTCTCAAAGACGCCATGCCGAAGTCCTCAACTCGACAAAGAAGTTTGCGCACGCTAGCCCAACACTTAATGGTTCGGCTACCCTCTTTGCAGGGGCTATGCGTAGTTAATATGGCACTTAAAGGAAAATATCAGTACGAGTTTAACTGAGGGGACATCAAGATGTGAGTCACCGGGAACGCCTCTGTTAGGCGAATTTTCCTGAGTATATAGGCTCAGTTTTTTTATTTTTGAAAACATCGATGGTAGAGAAGAGCTCCCGGTTGTAAAGCTTTAATGAAGCACTGTTATCTCTGGTTATATGTATGAACTCTTGAGACTTCTTGCCTTATGGATGCCAGTTTCTTTCATATCTTTGTTTAAACTGTGTTAGAGTAGCTCGGAATTGGAGAATCCAGTTGAGTTGCAACTGTTATAGGATGATGTAGAATTTGATCACTGTGACAATTGCATTGTCTCTAATCAGTCTTTGTGTTTTTCTTAACGTTGAACGACTTGGAATTGGAGAATCCAGTCAAGTCCCTTTATCAGTACCTCGAAGCCCTGAACCTGAGGATCTTGCGTTCAGGGTTTTTCTTCTACAAATTGTCGAAAGCCTGTTGCCTGAGGTAGTTTGTCCACTCTTCTTATCAAGTCTTCCACCTGTTCACCCTTTAATCAACCCACTGGTTGAAGTTAGGATTCCAGACGTCCTTTGTTCTTTACGTACCAGACCCAGTCTCTGAGTTAGAGTGACATCTCCCCGAGTCTCTGTCCATTTGATCACCCATAAAAAACCACTGTGACATAAAACTGATGGGCGTCGGGCTTTGCTCCTGATAGCAATCCAGGAGTGACTTCCATTGCCAACACCATCCCATCTGAATTTCTTTGTAGAAAAACAACAACTAATGCATATGATGAAGCGAAGGAAAATATCATAAATTCTTTGGAATAGTCTAAACTGATAAGCATAGGTGCTTCAGTCAACACCCTCTTGATTTGGTTGAAATAATTTCTAGACTTAGTAGTCCATTTCACTGCATTCCCCTTTCTGAGCATGGTTGTAATGTATTTAACCAACTCAACAAAATTAGAAATGAATCTCCTCAGAAAATTGATTTTACCCAAGAAAGAATGAACCTCTTTCCTGGTTTTGGAAAAAGACAAGGACTGGATGGCCTCTACTTGGCTTGGATCAATTTTCACCCCTTCAGCTGACACAATATGCCCTAACAATTTTCCCTCTTGCATGGAAAATAAAGATTTCTTAGGATTGAGCGAAAGGCCAAACCTTCGACACTTCAAGATGACTTTCCTCAGATAATAACAATGCTCTTTATTAGACCTGGATAAAATTGTAATGTCATCCAGATAAATGACTACAAATTTTCCCTTTTCCCAAATGAAGGTGATGTCCATGGCTTGCTGGAAGGTTTCTCCTGCATTCATCAACCCAAAGGGAATTTTAGCATACATGAATGTGCCCCAAGGAGTTGTGAAAGTTGTCTTCTCTCTATATTCAGGAAAGATAGAGATCTTATTGTACCCAGAGAAACCATCGACCATAGACAACCTGGACGAACCAGTCACTCTTTGCAAGATGTGCTCCATTTTCGTCAAGGGGTAGTTGTCTTTCTTGGAGCTCCTGATCAAATTTTTGAAATCAACACACAACCCGATTTCCCCATTCTTCTTCCTCATAGGCACTAAATTAGCTACCCACTCTGAAAATCTCAAAGGGATGATGATCTGCACATCCAACATCTTCTTGACCTCCTTTTCCATAATCGGCAACAGCATGGGATTTATCTGTTTGAGATTCTACTTGAAAGGTTTGGCATCCTCTTTCAAAGGGATTTTGTGTTCAATGATGTTGGTGTCATATGTTCTCAAATCCTTGTATGTAAAAGAAAAAACATCAGTGAACTCCTTCAAGAGTCTGACATACTCAGCCCTTTGTTCTTTTGACAAGCTGCTAGACAGTTTGACCCATTTGGGATCCTACTCAGTTCCTAGATTACATTCAGCCGCACCAGCCTCTTTAGTTGATCCTTCAACCTTTACAACAACATCATTTATGTCAAACAATCTCTCCAAAGGGACAAGCCCCTTCGAAATATGGTTGTTAGGAAACTGAACAATATGATGGTTAGCAATCTTATTCATAAAAGCATCAACATGAGGGCTTTCTTCATACTCCTCTTCCTGATCAATATGCATATCAGAAAATTCCTCCATAGTCTCAAGGAACTTCTTAATCTCAATATCATCCTCGAAGACCTTCCAATGTTTGACATTGTCGGGGATGGAGGGTCTGTATTTTACCTCCACCTCATACTTGAGTTTTGGGGGAAAAGGGACCTTGAAGTTACTTGTTGAGACTGCCAAGGAATCTGCCACAGAGTTCTCCTCCCTTGGAACAAATGAAATATTAAAAGACAACAAGAAACTGTTAATCATATCCCATACTTCATTTCTATAGGCCCTTAACCTCAAGTGCTTATCCTGATACAGATTTCTAACTTGATGAAAAAATAGCTCAACATCTCCAAACACTACTAGTTCCTCAATTTTCATGTTTGGAAGCTCTCAAACCCAAGACAAGAGCCTCATATTCTGCCATGTTGTTTGTTGTTTCAAATTCCAACTTGCAGGACAAAGATATGGTCTCTTGGGTGGGGGAAATAAAAACTACTCCAACACCAACACTTTCCTCAGAAGAGGCTCCATCAAAAAACATTTTCCACTCGGAGGTCTTGGGGGGAGGCTCTTTGCAAAAGGTAATAGGCTTCTTTTTTATTTCAATAGGAGGCTGAGGAACATCAGAGAGTTGCAAAATACCGGTTCCTAAATTAGTATCGATTGAGAAAATGGGGTGGTTGATAGGATTGGCCTCATCACTGATAATGTAGGCAAGTTGTGCTTCTCTATAAATCCTTCTATGTTCCCCTCCAAATACAGGGGATGGTTCCATATGACAGATCTATCTGCAAATTTCCCCCTAGTCTTTTGATCTGTGATCTAGACAAGAGCATCCCGAACTTAGGGGGCACATCATCTACCACTATGTCCATGACCACACTCTTCATTGGCAATTGAAACAAAGAGACAACTAGGTCCTTAATAACCCCGAGGCATTTCACCTTCCAGGAGTCGAATGAATACAGGTCATAGTAGGTTTTTGTAACCTCCAACCCAAGCTCATCCATGAAAATTTTAGGCATGAAATTATGAGATGCCCCTGAATCCATCAAGCAGTTGTGCAACACCTTATCATGGATTTTCAATGAAGTGTAGAAAGGAGGTGAGGAATCATATCTATCCTCCACCAAAGGTCCCAGTATGACAGCAGGATTTTTGTCTTGGAGATTGACTAAGTCTGTATGATGAGATGAAGGTTCGGGTTGCAATATTTTGGAGAGGAACCTTTTGAATCCCTCATGCTCAACTAACTCTGAAAGAGGTACAGGGATCCTAATATTTTGAATCTCATTCTCAAAGATGAAAGAGGAGGGAGACTTCAGAATCTCCTTCACTTTTGGGATTGGGATTTTGACCACTGGTGGGGGGTTTGCCTCCTTTTCTTTAATGCCATCTGCTACATTTTTGACAGGCTTCTCTGCTCTAGCAGGCTGATCAGAAATATCCAGCTTCCCTTCTTTTTTCTTTGACCTCGGGCTATATCTATTGGGATTATGGTTGGTCTTTTCCCCCCTGCTCAACTCATTTAGTTGGTTATCCATGAGAGACTCCTCATATGCAGATTGGGTCATATGAGGAAATGAGGAAGTGTCTCCAAGACAATGGATTTCAAGATCAACATCTTCTTCCTCTCCTTCCTCGTTAGTAACAAGGTTATTTTGGAGAGGAGCCTTAATTCTCTGATCATCTATGTCCCTGTTTCTTTGGTCTCTTTGGATGATCTGAGGGGCATTGTTTGGTCTTTTGAAACTACCCCTACTATTAGGATTTAGAACATTCCTATAACTTTGTTTTCCTTCCAATTCCCACCTTTCCATTTTAGCAGAAAGTGATTTTAGTAGTTTGGTCATTTCATCCATTTGAGGGGGGGAGCAGAGGAACTAGAAGTCAAAGCCTCAGACCTACCCTTTCTCCTGTCTCTATCAGCCTTACTCCTAAGCTTGTCAATTGCCAAAATATTGGATTCTACTTCAAGGGCTACATCTTGCATATGAACCAAGGAGGTGGCTCTTCTTTCTCTCAACAGGAGGCAAAAATCAGGGTTGAAAGAACTAGCATAAGTCATCTTGGTAGAGGTTTCTATAGGATTAACTTCAGCGAGAATCTTTTTATACATCTTATAAAATCTCTTCGAGAAGTCTGAAACAACTTCCTCCTCTTATCTCTTAAGTGCCCCAAATTCTGTAACATAATAAAGGAAATTTTTTTTATTCCCCCAATGTCTCAAGAATGAATCATCCAGAGCAACAATCTCATCAATAGATCTAGGAGGAAATTCCTTAAACCAATCCTCGGCATCACCATCAAGGCTCTTTACAACAACTCTCATCCATACATCTTCATTTTTGATGGCCTGAATCTCTGCAAATCTATAAAAGGATGCAAGGTTCTCGTCTGCAGTCATGTCTCCCTCCCCTGTGAACTGGGGAATGTATTTAAGGTATTTTGTGGCTAGGAGAGCATTCATAGGCTGAGGTAAAACTAGAGGGGCATATATAGCAGCCAATATCTCAGCCATCTGATTCCTAGGAGGATTAGCACCTGCCATTGGGATGTGAACTAGAGGAGAACCAAGGGAAGATGGGGTTTGAACAAGGGAGACCGGGGTTGTGTTTTTGGGAGAAAAAGGAAAAGGTTGAGCGTTAGGAGATAAAGATGAGGGGCTAGAGGTAACAGAGGTTTCCTCTTTTGTAACTGCAACAATTATAATAGGAGGATGAGTAGTAAAGTCTTCTAAGGTCAAATCTCTCTCCTTCCACTTTACAACTTCGGGGGAGAAAGCGGTGTCAAAGATCTTTCCTTCCAAACCAAGAATAGGAGGGGATAAATCGACAGGAAAACTCCCAAAACTTAAATTTATTGAAACTCCAGCAGTTTGTATAATAGGAGAATCAGAAACAGTTACTGGAGTTGGTAAAGAGGGATTATGCAAATTATCAGAAAAACTTGGTACAGCAGTGGAGGTACCTTTTTGAATGGTCTTTCCCTTTTTGATAATTTCCTCTGGGTCAGCTTTAGACGTTGCTAGAGGCAGCAGTGAAGTGGACCTCGTGTGTCTACCTTTAGGATCCAGAACTGAAACAGTGGAATCACCAGGAGCAAGCTACAATCTTCAAAGGCTCTGATATATGATGCACCTTCATAATCATAAGCTCTTTGTTGTTCTATCCGAGGGAAATGTCTTCAATTCGTTCCCCGACAACGACGCCATGAATGTTAGCACTAGAAGTCACATCCCTATTGTAGAGGAGGTAAGACCAGTACCCATCATAGTTTAGGTGGATGTTTGTTAATATGGATGGATTTTAATGGCCAAAACTCAAAACATGAAAGATGTTCAACACAGAACTGGACAGGAAATGCACATGGAAGTGAGGGCCACAACTAAATTCAGTCAATGAATTGAGTTTAAGTGTGAGCAGAGGGAAGACTTAGTAAGAAATGTGGACAATATTGCTATGGGCATTAGGCCTTCAAGCAACTTGGAGAAGAAAAACCTAGACTCAATATCACTCTTAAGCTCAAGCTTCAAACACTGAAATATCTCCAAAAAACACAGTCACAATGGCACAATGATCAAACCTACATCACCATGCAGCTACAACAACTCAACTAGATCCTCCATGCCCGAGCCATTCAGTGTAAGAGGGGAAAAGATCACAAGGAAGCTGACTAAAACTGGTCACGATACCGCTGCAATCAAACCTACATTACAATAACATAACAACCCTCGACTGGATCCTCCATGCTTGAGTGTTTTAGCACAATTTTTACAAAGAGATGAAAAGAGGCTAACTTCTCTTAATCTGAAAGTCTCAAACCCATAACATAACTAGAGAAAATCTCTGGTATTACAAGCATTACAAAATTGGGAGCTCTGCTCAACCAAATACGACCATCAAAAAATATAAAAACTATCTATTTATACTCAGAAAATTCCCCGACTATCAGGAGTGTGTTCTGATCACTACAATCAAAGCTTTGCGTCAGCAACTTCTTCTGTCAGACTGAACGTGAGTTCCTCTGTTAGACGTGAGCTCAGATCAGCATGGGTCTGCAGGGAAATCTACTCGCAGGGGTACCACAGGCTAACGGTTCAGTCCCCGCGATCGGGCCTTCCATGCCTTCCATTTATGGGGTGAGTCGAGGTTTCAACCACCAAACCTACCTTCCATTAACTGCTTTTCTTTGGAGATTGAACAAGACTTAATTCTTAGGGTTGCGACCACTTGTTTCTCTCAGATAGGATGCCATATAAATATGTAATTGTAGGGCCGCTCAAAGGTGGTTTGGGTTCAGACTGCTTTTGGGCCCATAATCCATCACATTTTGCCACATAGTATTTTCGTCATACCATGGTTTCCATTGCGGGACCGCTCAAGAAAAATATCGCCCGAGCATGTTGCGTCTCTGTAATAGACTGTGGTCGTTGATTTAGTCACGATATGAGATCTGGGTGCATCGGCTAGATTTGACGCCATCACTAAGCTTACTCGCCCACCAACTTTAGGATCTGCCAAAAGTGTGCTTTGGGGTGGGGCGCTACTTTTGGCGCTGAACAATAACACCTCTCGGAGGATGATCTGACATGGAGGCCAGATGTCACCATGTCGATGTGTCACGGATGGAAAGGTAACATGTGTCACTTGAAAACAATATGGAGGCGTGTCTGAGAATACTTGAAAAGAGGTCCACGTGTCAAAACCATAAGGGTGTCACCTATCTGTGTTGTCAGCCAACATGCATTTGGCTCTCCAGGGCTCGGGGGATAGCTCATGTTTACCTATTGTGCTTTAACCCGAAGCTATGGATCTGGCGACAAATGGCTCTTTGAATTGGACATCCGATATTCACTCTGGGTCTCCGGGCTCCGAGAGAATCAAAACTCAAACTTATCTTTTCCCAGGGATTTTACCCGGAGTCATAGATCTGATGATGTGTGGCCCTCCTGAGATCGATGACTGAGATCCCTTCGTGGCTCCGGGATTCGAACTTTACAATAGTCAAAATTTACTTTCCCCAAGAAAATGCATCGGAGTTAGGGATCTGACAACATGTGGCTCCTGGATTTGAGCACCCAAGATCCACTCTGGGTCTCCGAACTCCGGGAAAATCAAATCTCAAACTTATTTTTCCTTCTGTGTTTTCACCTGGAGTTATGTATCTAACGTCATGTGGCTATTGTTGATCAACGACTTAGATTCACTTCGAGCCTTTGGCCAATTCGACACTTTAGGCCTTCGGGACCTTGGGGAGGCACTGCAGCTAAGATCAACGACTCCCTGTTGATTTTGAGATAAATGGTCCATGATTGTTTCGTGAGTTCGGGCTTCGACTCTCTATAATTTTTATGCACTTCTCACTTTGAAACTCATGAAGCTCATTTCTCGGAACACTTGGATCGGATGCCACCTGTCCCCCTCGATATCAACGACTCATGCTCTCTCCGGGCCTCTAGTATTTGGACCTTCTGCTCTGGTGCTATACTTCACGCAACTTTGAACTTCCAAATGCTCGTGAGTCGCCGATTCGAACTGCTCCTGGAATCTCCCCCGTTGAAAGATTAAAATTGCTTGTTGCTTTTAAGCCCAAAATAGGCTTCTCTGTATGTCGCCCTTTGTGTCCATGGTTGTGGCCTGCAGGATCAAGAATTTGGATGACTCGTTGTGGGTTGGGAAAATAGGGAGACCAGTGAATGAAAAAGGAGACGAGTGTTCATCCTTTGGGGAAAATAGAGGGGCTTGGGGCTGAGACTCCTTTCGGGTAGAACATTAAGGGAAACCAGGGCGCACAAATGAACAAGGGCACATAGAAGATGACTTTACATGTCGAAAGGGGACAAACTTAAGACTTGTGGATTCGAAAAGGATAGAGACAGAGAAAAATTATAGACTTAGGTAGAAACCATGAACCCACAAGACTCTGACAAGTTCATGTGGACGATGTAAATGTATTATTGTTAAATTTCCCATAACTGACTATTGGGGGGTGAAGCCTTGAAGTACGAGCCATGATATCTCTAGAGGAAAGAATCAATTAATGAAGGAAAGGACTGGTGGATGAATAATCAACCACCCTCATGAATGGAAACATGGGCTATCAACCCAAAGTACCACAGAGACCTGTAGACCCAAGCTTCCTTTTGACAGAAGGAACGAGATCGGTCGAAAAACCCTCCAAAAGAAGGAAGATAACCGTAAGATAGAAAGACATATAACAGGTGGGGAGATAGGAGACGAGAGTGCAAGATCAAAAGGATATGTGCAAACCAAAAGGAAGTGCAGAGAACAAGACCTGAAGGACCCGACCATGAGCTTGATGCTGAGGAAGCATCTGATAAACCTCGCAGAGATACTATGACAGAGAGAAGGTCTCTGAGAGATGGGATAGTTTCCTACTGATATCACGGCTTGGCATGGGGGTGGACAGAGTGCTAAGGATGAATGCCTCTGAGCCTATGGTTGGGTGGAAAGGCACACACCCACAGTCAGTTAGTTGGATGCAACTTGTAATAGATAAGTATTCTCCTACCCTGTGTAATTGAGCTGTAATTGTGTAATAAAATTAGATATACTAAGAATGTTCTCATGGATGTGCATGATTTATTAATGGTTATACCGTATCCCTTTTATTTATTCTTGATTGTATAATTAAGCAAGTAAGAAATTATATGGTCCGGACATGACTTGTACTTGTAAATTCTTGAGCCCTGTGGTGGCTTAGTTAGAGCAATGAACTATGAGTTCGTCGACCTTGGGCATAGTTTCACGTATTCATGTCGAAATACTTAGTCACCCTAAGTCTCCGGGAGAACGGAGTCTCTTAAGCTCAAGAGAGGTAGTGCAAATATGCATAGAGGCTCTATAGGGTGGATAGAGACTGAGAACCACTTAAGTTCTAGAGTTGATGAATGAGTGCAAGGGGTGCGCTGAAGAATTCTTCCAAGTGTTAAGTTCAGGAGAAAGAGAATAAATCTCTTAAGCCTTTCATAGCTAACAAAGCTCAGGAAGGATAGCGAGATTGAAGTATCGAAAGGAAAGGTTCTGTTGTATGGAAGACAAACGAACGAGATCTGTTCGGGAAGAGCCAAGGTTTGTTGTGACCGTTGGATACGGGAAAGAACGCGAGAGTTATCCCCTTGAACTCTTCATACTTCACAAGTTCAACAAATTGAGTGAGTTCGTCGTAAGGGATGTAAAATCCCCGAAGTTAATCTGGGCCTTAGATCTAAGGATGCCCAGGAGCCATCCCGACCATTAGATCTAGGAGGTAGTTAGTTCGGTGTTAACCATTTTGGGAGAACAGAGGCTTAGTAACGCTAAAACCCCCGAAGAATGAAATAGTGAAGTAATGTGGATCGTGGATCTATGGATCCTTCGGGACCCACCTCAACCATCAGATCTACGATTTTGGAGTTCGCGTATCGGGAGAATCACGTGTTAGCACGACCAAGTCTTCTGAAACCCGAATTCACAAAATGACCTGGACCATTGATCTATGGATCCTTCGGGACCCATCTCAATCGTCATATCTACGAGTTCAGAGTTCGCGTATCGGGAGAATCATGTGTTAGTGCGACCAAGTCTTCTGAAACCCAAAGTCATGAAATGACCTGGACTGTGGATCTATGGATCCTTCGGGACCCACCTCAACCGTCAAATATACGAGTTCGAAGTTCGCGCATCAAGAGAATCGTGTGTTAGCGCGACCAAGTCTTCCGAAACCCGAAGTTGTGAAATGACCTGGACCGTGGATCTCTGGATCCTTTAGGATCCTTCTCGACCATCAGATCTATGAGTTCAGAGTTCACACTTTGGGAGAATGGCGAGTTGGAGTGACCAAAATATCCGAAGGCAAAGTTACAAAGCGCCCAAGAGTTAAGCCCTGAATCATAGCCCGAGGTCACATTTGAGAAGGGCCTAGTAGGAGAAGATAGCGCCCATTATTTTGGAACTCACTAATGCACCTGAGCCTGAAGTTTCGGTGGGTCGTTGATCTAGAAAGAGAGAAGGGATCGTCGATTCCTCTCCCGTCATTTTAGAACTTCTCCAGTTCAGAATTTAGATGAATTGGCAAGTGGCGAGGTGAAAATGCCCGAAGCTGAAGTTTCGAAGTTCCCTTTGAGTAGGCGTCGGGTCACAACCTGAGGTCATATGAAGGAAGGGGCTAGCATGGAGAGCTAGCGTCTTTTTCTCAAATCCTTCAAAGGGGCCAGGAAAGAGCCCGCAGGTTTGGAAGAACCTGCAATATGAAGAAAGGGGAACCTAGAGAGAGTTAAGGAAAGTGAAATTTTGATGCCCTATTCCTTAAACTCCTTTTTTTTGTTGGGTGTGTTACAAGTTCATTGAGAGAGTTAGAAAGATGCTCTTTCATATTGAATCGATAGTTTATTGAGAGAGTTCAAAACATGATATTTTGGATCAACTCCATAGTTCAAGAGGAAAATGTAAAGGTTGATCTTTCAAAGGATCCAAATAGTTCATTAGGAACTTTTGAAATATGTTCTTTCAAGAGAAACTGATAGTTCATCATTGGAGGTTTTGAAAGAATCATGATCAATCTTTCAAAGAAGCCCAATGGTTCAATGGTAACACTTGAAAGAATTTCTTTGGATGGGGAATGATAATTCACCTGGATCAGAACTTTTGAAAGAATTGAAGTTATTTCAAAGAGATTGATAGTTCATCGGGGACTTTAGCAAAAAGAAAAGGTAAAATTTCGAAGGACCTCGACATTTTATGAGGGAGTCTTGGCAGATACATAGTTTGATTTTTGTATAGGCCTGATATCATTTCCATTAGGAAATATTTTGAAAGGAGGAATATATTATAGAGAAGGATAAAGGATTGTCATTCAAATAAGAAGGTTTCCAAGTGTGGTCTACAACCCACATGACATGGATCCTTTCAAACATAACAAAATCAAATAGAATTCAAGTAGGGATAATATAATGAAGGGATTTGTGAGATTAAATTAAAAAGATAAAAAAAAAAAGTATCATGAGCCCTCGATGAGTCTATAGAGGGGGTTGGGTACATGATAGATTGGTATCATAGCTACAAATATAGCATTGGGGTTGTATAGACAATAAATTATTCAAATTATCTAGTTTGTCAAAGGAAAATTTACAGTAGTACCCTGTATGGGAAAGAAATTAGGAATAAACCAAAAATACATAGTAATAATTTGTTGACATTATTAAGTTAACATGTTGATTATTGTACAAATTCTCATTGAGTACTAAGGTTTCTATAACAAGGTGAGAAATTATAACAAGAGTCTAAGTCTCGATGGGTTGAGCAGATTGTCATCATGGAAGATGCACAAAAACCTTATGATTATGAAGTAGATGTCATGCAAGAAAATTTGCATAGGAGAAATGCAAAGACTAAATCTAATGGATGAAGTAATCAAGCGACCCCTCCAAACATTACAGAGACTATGAGATGCTTGAGTGTATAAATTAAAAGTTGTAGAGCAGAAAATGAAAGGTTAATGAAGGCTCAAGAAGGAAAATACCAGTTGAATGTGGCCATGATATAGAGTTTCACATAAATACAAAGGCAAATGTATGGCAGATAGAATTTGATCATTGTTGATAGGAGAAGGGATATCTCTAGGAGTTTTTCTTGCAAGTGATCCCAAATAACCAAAGGAAAGACCTTCAATGATGGGACTTATATACCAATATAGCCCTCTAACAATGAATCATCTACCTCTAAATATTCAATGAGTTCAAAATCCTCTTCTCGTAGGAAAGGAAGAAGCAATCCTTTTAGAGATAGTTTGCAAGGATAATTCTGGAAAGTAGAACCACCTACTTTTGATGGAGAGGTAAATTTTAGAGAGGAAGTTGAGGCTTGTCTTCTTTGGATAAAGAATCATTTTCAAGTTTATGACTACCCTAAAAATATGAAAGCTAGAGTAGGCATATTCAATTTGAATGGTAGGACATCCATTTGGTGGGAAGATCTCAGACAAGTCAATAAAATTAGTGAGAGAAATATTGTTTGGAAGTAGTTCAATAAGTACTTATAGGAAAAGTATCTCTTCGACAGATACTATGATGATAAAATCAAGGAATTCCATGAGATAAAGATAGGATAGGTGACCATAGATGAGTATGTAAATAAATTATTAGATTTGTTGAGATATTTCAAGTACATCCAAGAAGACAAGGTAAAGATCCTGTGTCTCCTAAGTGGATTACCTCCATCCTACAAATGCAAGATTGATTTTGATGAACCTTGAACTTTAGATGAGGCCATTAGAAAGGATAAGTATTATTATGAGTAGAAAACGAGTAAGCAATAGGTTCACAAGGATTGTAAGGATAAGAAGAAGAAGAATTAGGACCAAAGAAAGAAAGGGTTCAAGCCCCTATGCCAGAAAAATTAGCCAAATAATTTTCCACAAAATTAGTCAACAAAATCATGGGAAAAGAGGCCAAGAAATCATATTTAGTGTTGGGGATGTGGAGAGGGTCACTTGCTCAGAATTGTCCACATTGGCAGAGGAGCACTAGGAATGTTCATAACATTGAAGAGGCCACAAACATCAATGATGTAGCAAGGAATATTCATGATATATATTCTACACTAGAAGACCACCAAACAAATCACCTATAAATAATAGTTGAAGTTGAAGGTAAGATTGCTAGCAATCCCTTTTTTTTATTGATCTTATATCTAGTCACAATCAAGTTACTCCTAAAATTTTTGAATCATGTAAAATCGATATGAATAAGCACAACACGACATAGCTAGTATGGTTATCCATTGGAAGCAAGAGAAAATATACGGAATTGGTGAGAGGTGTCCACTAGAGCTTAATGGACTCTCCACATGGGAAAATATGAAGATCATACCACTTGGTTCATATGATTCCCTTATTTGTATGGACCAGTTGGAATCACATCAAGTTAATATTTATTTCCACAACAAGGCCATTGATTGCATTGATGAAGATGGAAACTCAAGGATAGTAAGAGGTATTATGAAGGCCATCTCATCAAGACATATTTTATCCTTCTATTTGAATAATTGCTTTAGAAAGGGGTGTTAGTTGTATGCATCCCATCTATCAAAATCAATAGAGAACAAGGGTCCAAATATTGAAGAAAATATGGTATTATAAGAATTCAAATATGCATTCCTTGATGAGATCTTGGGACTACCACCAAAGAAAGAAGTTTGAGTGGACCCATAAATGTAAGGAAAGTTTATAGTGGTTGAAAAATATCCTCACTGGTGCAAATCCAAAAAGAGATTTTGTTGAGTTCATAGATGCATGTGGGGAAGGACTCAATGGAATTCTCATGCAACATAACCATGTGGTCTATTACGAGTTGTGAAAGATAAAAGAACAAGAGAGAAAATGTGTTACTCATGACTTGGAACTTGTTGTTCTAGTGCACTTATTGAAGATGTGGCAACACTACTTGATGGGTAGGAAGTTTATGCTATTGATAGGTCATAATGTATTAAGTATTAATTCAATCAAATAAACTTGAATGTTAGAAGAGCAAGATGCCTGGGATTTCTTTGTGATTTTTCTTTCAAGATCAAGCACATAAAAGGGAAAGAGAATATGGATGCAGATGCTTGGAATAGTAAAATGCATGTAATGCACATGAAAACCATCAACATTTGCAAATTTGATTTGAAGAGTAGAGTGGTAGAATCCCTTGTTGTTGATGAACATTATGTCCAAGTGAAAGATGGATCGATAGAAAGATAAAACATAACAGAAGTATGAAATTTACCAATTAAGTGATGATGGAATTCTCATTTACAAGGACATAATGTATATTCTTAATTCGATAGAGTTGAGGACCATCATCGTGGATGAAATTCATAAGAGGTTGTATTCTAGCTATATAGGCTACCAGAAGATGATTGTTATAGCAAGGAAGTAATATTTTTTGCTTGGGATGAAAAATGATATTGCTAAATACATTGCAAGATGTATAGAATGTTATTGCTAACAGGTCATCGCTTAACATCAATATCTAGTAGGTATATTACAACCCTTGCCACTTCTAGTATGAAAATGGGAGGTGATAACAATGTAATTCATTACAAGCTTTCCCAAGACAGTGAAGTGACATGATGCCATCATGTTTGTAGTAGATAAGTTGATACTATCATGATACTTATTAATGTGGGAATAAACACTATCATTTACTCCAAGTAGCTGGTAAGAGGATCACAATCAATTACAATTTATCAAACCTTAATTTAGAACACAATCTCTTAAATGCATGATTATTGAAATTGCATTTTCCAAATGCATAATGTTACCCCTAAATAATCTAATTTGGAAGTTTTCCAAGTGTCAAAAATAAAATACATAAATCCTTAAATTTGCATTTTCCAAATATTGAAAATGTAATTTTCAAGAAGACAATTGAAATATTAATGTGTTGACATGCACATGTTGAGGTCTATCCATCCATCGACATGAGAAGCAAATGTTCTTCTAATATGAATTCAAACCACAACTTTGTACATACGATGAAGGTTATATAGATACATTATGGAGTAATCAATTTGGGTGAATTCCTTAGCACTATGAAGTCTAGGGGATTCCCAAGCAACAATTCTTCTTCCTTTGCTAGATTTATTTTGAAACATGCTTGCATGAGTAAATTTAAATGAAATGGGAACACAATTGGATGCAAAAGCAATGCATAACTAAAATAAGTTATGATGTTGATTTCTTGTCATGTAGGTTGTCATCCAATGTGACAATTCTCTCTTTTTCATCTTGGAGACTTCAATGCATTCCTCCATTTAATCTTGGTAATGTGTGTCTAGTTCTAATAAATCACCTTCTTGTAGATCTACGAATCACTTTTCTTCCTCATCGAGGAGGGTAAGATAGACATCCAAGATTTCCACGTTTAGGAATCCTCCTCTTTCTTTGTCAAGGTTCAACTTGCCCAACCCTTTTTGGATAAGGGTAGGAAAGAGAGCCTAATATTCTCAAGAGCAGGGGCAGGTGATGCCTCTGTTGATTTCCATGGATTCCTTAATTCTAGATGCAAGATCTTGTATGTTAGATCTTTGATTGGCGAAATATCCAACAAAGACAAAGTGTGTGTGGACATTGTTTGTTTTGCTTGTATCGATGCATTGCTTGATCTCCCTTCTTTATTGACATGATGGATTGTACATGCCTCATTTCGAAGCAATCTCTACATTAGAAGGCAAGTTGCTCATAATCAAGCGGATGGGTCCAAGTGTAGTCTTTAGCTATGAACTTAATTTCTAATAGAAATTCATTGTTAGTCCATGTCTACGTAGATGCATGCATAGGTAGTAATGTCCCTAGCTTCAAATTCTTCGTGTGCTTACTTGGTCATTCTTCCCCTCTCTCTCTATGGGACATGTTGTGTGGGTTAGGGAAAATTTTAATGATCCATAGTTATCTTAAAGTGTGGAAACCTTAGTGAATGCTACTAATTCTTAAATTGTTAACCATAAAATGTTTGGCAATATTTTTGTAAAAATATTAAAATTTCTAAGGATATTATATAGATTCTATAACTTTTTGGTGATTTTTAAAGTAAAATATGTTTATGCTATAAATCTTGGGTGAATAAAATGGAAATTGGTGAATCATTTTTGGAGGAAAAAAATGGAAAATTAATCCATAGGCTAAATTTAGCCCTTAAAATTTTCCCAAATACTAGTGGGTTGGTATTTGACATGGAAGACATAAGATGACAGCATGAAGATAGAGTAAGAATATTTTGGGTTTAATTTAAAAAGAAATATACCATGTGTAGGTTAACATTTACAAAGAGTGAGAAGCTTTCTTAATAGTAATTTTTTTTTAATAAATAAAAAATTTAATTTTTTTATATATATTTTTCTTAAAAAAAAAATTAATAAATAAAAATTGTAATATATATATATATATATATATATATAATCTTTAGAGAACTAACCATTAATTAGATAATTAACCATACATCAATCATTGATTAGATAACTAACCATACATCAATTTTTCTTTCTTATGCTAATTCTAAAATTTCTAAACTGCAATCAAAGACAATACTCATTTTAAGATTTGAAGAAAGACAAAGCCTAATCTGCATGTAACACCTGTGAGTAATTTTAAGAATTTGAAGAAAGGCAAAGCCTAATCTGCATGTAATATTCCGTTGCTAATATCCAGCCATGAGCAAATGGGCTGAGAAAGGAATACTTTACTTTTCTTTTCCCATATTCTGTTCATCCTCTGCCAAGTAGCTTAACTTATTTGATAACAACCTCATTGAATTCACTCCTCTTAAGCAACGCTGAGATCATCTCTTCACACATATTTCAAAGAGGAAAAAGAGATTTATGCTGATACTCTGCTTATATCTTCCGCATTTGCACCTTCACGAATTTGTGGCAGGTGCTTCACACAGAAAAATCAGATAGTCTCCACAAAAATTGAAGGAAAGAATTGAAAACTAAATCAAAAACTTAAGATGTTAGTGCACTGTAGTGACCGAATTTTCAGAGAATTGTTTGGGGAGTTCTTGAAGGCTCCCAACTATGAAGAACTCTTAGAAGAGAAATGGTTTTCTCTTATACAGAGAAGGCATTAACGATGGCAATCTCAGATTGAAGGCTCCCAACTGTGAAGAACTGGAACTGCCCCAGCTGCTATTACCTATGCAACATTTCCATGAAAAACTGAAATATTAAAAAAGGCAGTAGCTGCATCCCTTTTGCCTCTGACAGTTTCGTCCCGAAGAAGATTTATCAAGGCTGGAATGGCTTCGGCCAATTAATTTCTTATATTCATCAACAGAGGAAAGGCTAAAGAGCGTTGCAGCGGCATTCTCCCTAGCGGATATTATGTGCATCACAATTCTGAATAATAAGGATGCGGAGAGCATAATTTTGATTCAGATTTGCGTGCAAAAGTTTCTTCGGACAAGTAATGCATTAATCTGATCATTGCAGTCCGTGGAAGGCATTTTAATCTGATCACAGTTGATCCTGCTTGCAACGATGCCACCGTTACATCCCGTCACAGTTATGCAAGGTGAGATTATGGCGTGCAGCAGATCGATTGCGGGCATGAAAGAGAGTTTGTGCTGTATAGTCTTCAGCTAAACCCGTCAGATTCGCGCCACGCGATCTGTGCCAGAGTAGCTTGTCAAGCCGTAGGATCCGTGCCACAGTTGCTGTCAGATATGTGCCACGTGGAGTTAGAGGTGTAGGATCCGTACCATTTTTGTAGTACGGTATGTAAATGAGCTGTTTGATTGTCGCCACGTGGTGCCCTCCATGCCCTCCGATCCAGCCATTAGATTCTTGCCACGTGGTGCCCTCCATGCCCTCCGATCCAGCCATTGGATTCTTGCCACGTGGTGCCCTCCATGCCCTCCGATCCATCCGTTGGATGCGCGGCACGTGGTGCTTTGACTGCCCTCCGATCCAGCCGTTGGATGCGCTGGATCGGAGGGCAGTCAAAGCTCCCTTCATGAAAAACGTGAAGTTCTTCTATTGATATATATGTCAAAATTTATAGACTGTATTTGAAAAAAATAAATAGAACACGTCTATTAATAATAAAACGTGCTCCGCCAACGGCTCAGGCCTGGTGTAGGAAACTGAAATTTTGTATCTCCAGGTCACGATAATAAAAAAACTGGTATCCGCAGCCAACTACCAACTGGCGGAGATGTAATTACGTTCGGAAAAGCAGGAATTTATCCTATATATGATTGTGGGCTATTGAACAATATACCAGAACCTTCCTGTTGGCCGTCGGATACCGTTTTCCTTTACCGGTAAGAAATGGATCATGTTAAAGGGTAAAGTGGCGGACGCACTGGTCCTGTTTCCACTGAGAATATGAAAACTTTTGAAAAGAAAAACCAGAATTCTTCATTGTCAATATGAAAACTTCGGTATCACAATGGTATGATTTTCACGTTATACCAATAAATACAAAAATATTCAATATATATATATATATATATATATATATATATAATTTGGTATTATAAATTTTATGGTTACTTTATATTATTGTTTAAAATTAAATTTGAGATTTAAATTTTGCACATCAAAAGTATTAAAACTTTGTATCAAATCTATGATTTTATTATTTTTTTTCAAAAAATTTATGGAAATTTAGCATCAAATCTATCAAAATTTTAAATTTTGATGACTTTTTAATTATTTAAAAAAAAATTCACATTTCAATAAATTTGGTTTTGTATACATAAAATTTTATGACCTCGTGAATATAATGTACTCTTTTTAAATAACAAATAAATATGTACTAGTTTACCCAAAATAACTAAAGAAACATTAGATATACCAAATCTAGAGGAAAGATACATAATAATAATAACAAATGAAAAAAAAAAACAAATAAATGAGAAAATAACTTTCAATACTACAAAACTAACTATATAAAAGTATTGTCCTTATTTGAATATAAAATGAATATGATTATGTTTTATATATACTATCTATAATTTAATATAAGTATGGGTCTAATGGGTCCAATTTCAGCTACATACTAAGTTAGGTAGATAGTGAAAACTCTAAGAAGAGGGGAAATATATGTAATGTAAACTCAGGTGCACCATAGTATTTTGGTTAAAGTTTGAGAAATATAGATGAGGTAAAATTGGGATAACATATTGTGAATGAGAAAACATTACAACTTAAAACTTAAAAAACCTACATTCCATACAAAGAATCTTGAAATAGTTTTACACCACTACATTTAATTTATATATATATTCCCCAGGATGGGGTGCCAGCTGGAGAACATGCGAGAAGCACATTTAATGCAGCTAGTCGTTGCCTCCATCCCCACACTCATACTGATGCAGAGCATTAATGTTGTAGTAAGGGTGGTTTGTTGGGTCTGCGTGCGAAATTCAATGGAAAGATCAACATGTGTGCCAAGCCAATCCGGCGAGGGTACGAGGAGAACGAAGGTTGTCCTCTCAAGCTCTATCGCCCTCTCCATGGCCGGAATGACATGCTTAAAAAAAACAATGCAACAGTCTTGCATACCATTGTTAAACATGGCATCGTGGAAGGTGCATTCCTCTCATAGGGATATTCTCTTTACTCTCAACTTCCTGCTACAATGGTTATCCATCGCTTGGTCTTTCACTCCTCCTGTGCCCATCATGTCGTGTGAAAGAGGTAAGACGAAGCGGGGTCCCGAGTATTACAACTTCAGAGCATGACTCCTCCATTTGGGTCGTACCCCCTCTCTCCTTTGGCCAACTTCCTTGGGCTAGCCCTCTAGCATTATGCCTTCCATTACTCAGAATAGAGACTCTGAAGACATTGCTCCAGTCTTCGTCGAAGAGGAGATCCCTCAAGTACCACCTCAATCTCCTCAGGCCTCCCATTTGGTGGATTCCTCAACCTTACAGGGTTCTTCTCTCAATTATCCTCGTAGAGACAAGGAAAATGCCCCCACTGTGGTTATAGATGAACCAGTAGGTTTCCTTGTCATAGAAGAGACTCCTCCTTTAGTGCCTGGCGATTTTCTTTCTAATGCAACCTGTCGGATACCACACACCCCCCGAGTGTAACTTTAGTTTCAGCGGCACCAACTCTAGGCAGCCTCACAGCGGACCAAATTCAATAATCTGTGAACTAAGAAGAGATGTAGTTGAGCTCCTTTTTTTCCAAGAACTCATCAATCATCGTTTGGATGCCTTCTTGGATTTTGTTTCAAGCGATCCTATTAAAAGAAGGTGCCCAATCTGTTGCTAGCCTTATGCCTTTGCGCCTTCCTGGCCTCATCCTCCAAATGGCAGTGGAAACCAGGACACCTCCCCTGTATGATCTTTAAACAGTTTAGTTTCTTTTGATCAAATGATATTTTTCTCAGTTCTAGGTAGATCAAGGACAAGAACATCAGTTCACATAGTTTTGTATTTTGATCTATATATTCCAAGCTGCATAATGGATGCTCTATTAAGCTCGTACTTGGTTTTGGTTTCCATATATTTGGCAGAACCATCTACAAGAAAAGATATATGTACTTATTTTCTGGTTATCTAAGGCAATACATTTTTACTTACAAAAATAAAGTTTTATATATATTAATTATAACTTATTATTCAAATAGACCTTATTCTAGAGGACAATTTTGAAATAATTTTGCACTATTTGCTGATTTTTGTTATGCTTAGCTCAAGCACATGTAGTTTATTTCAATTTAGCATGAACTTGAACCATAAACAATGCAGCAATACAAAATACAATAGCTGCAGTAACCAAGATCACAAGAAGAATAACCATGCACAAAAACACAAGAAGTTATCCTAGGAAAACCCTTCTCTATCAAGGGAAAAACCCAACAATCCTTTGTTATAGAGTCAAGAGAAGATCCCCCACACACCACAAACCCTAGAGCACACAAAAGGGTGCTTCTATGACCAAGAAAGTGTTGTTTTTCTTCATATGAGATATGATCGATATTTATTACAATGATGAGTGTTCCATATATAGGGAACATATGGTGACCATCCATGAAAGGATGTGTCCCTTGAATAATCAATAACTATTTATTATTATCATTTACTTTATTATATATGATATTTAATCATCAATAATCATACTATTAATTATTATTCTGAGAGAATACATTCCCGATGTTGTCCAAACATCAACACTCCCTGTCAATGAGGGAGACATACTGCATCATGCCAAGCTTGTCTCTAAAGTATACAAACATCACCCTAGACTCATGACACTTGTCTGTCAGTCTTGGCAAAAGTCGCTCTCCCACGTAAACTGAGGAGAAACTCCTTATGTGACTCTCCCTTTTGATTCAATTGACTTTCTCTGAGATCATGCTCACTCTAGGTCTGCATGTAATAACATCTAGCATCTTGAGCCTTTATCATTCATTGTCAAATCACCATGACTAGGATAAACACCACACCAGGATCTTTCACCACAAGTACACACCTGTGAGTGAATGTCAGCCTAATGCTAACTAACATGTGGAAAAAACACTTCAAGCACCTCGAGTCCATATTATTCTCTATCATGATCAAGGAAGGACTACGTCTGGGCCCATTTACCACAAGTGCACCTTTATGATAAATGTATCCTATCTCCCTTGGTCTGCGACCCAATCTAGGAGAAGTTATGCTCAATGTTTAAACATCAACACTCCCTCTTAGCTAGGGAGGTATTTTTCCAAAGTAGTACACAACTACTGTCTAGAGACATAGAGTCTCCACTAGTGGTACACAACCACCATAGTAGCAAAAGGTTTTTCACACATGGCACTCCCATGTGGACTTCTACAGGCTACTCCCTCTAGGAACACTTAGGGTCAACTCCCCATAGTGTGTGACATCAAGGGTCAACTCCCTTGACATGTTCTCATGTGCTCTCCACATGGGACGTTGGGATATAAGCCCAAATTCATTTATCCCTTCTCGAATAAGTGTCCTCACAGATCAACTCAACTCAATTCATAGAGGAGTACGATTTGGAGAAAGTTTGTCACACATGGCATTCCCATGTAGACTTCTAGAGGCTACACCCTCTAGAAATACTAGGGTCAACTCCCATAGTGTGTGATGTCAAGGGTCAACTTCGTTGACATGTCCTCATGTGCTCTCCACATGGGACGTGTCCTCATGTGCTCTCCACAAGGGACATTGGGCTATAAGCCCAAACACACTTATCCCTTCTCGGATAAGTGTCATCATATATCAACTCAACTTAGTCATAGAGGAGTACGATCTGGAGAATGTCTCAGGAAGCTGCAAACATCAACACTCCCTCTCAGCGAGGGAGGCATTCTCTACCACGCCAAGTCTATCACGGAAGTACTTGAACTTTGTCTTGGTTTAGTAAGAACATCAACAACATGCTCATATATAGGAAGGTACAGCACCAATACTTCCTTCCTTTGCACCATGTCTCAGATGTAATGGTACTTGATCTCAATGTGGTTCAATTTGTCATGAAACACTGATTATTTGAGATCTTCACACAACTTTGGTTACCATAATGAATAATGGTGGAATCCAACACATGTTCAGATAAATCTGCAAGGATCTTGCGAAGCCACACTGCTTCACTGACTGACATACTTAATGCAATGTACTCTACTTTTGTTTTTCTCAAAGCCACAAAAGTCTATTTCCTACTACACCAGGAAACCATGGAAGATCCCAAAGTGAAGCAACACCCAAAGGTGTTATTTCTGTCCACTGTGCTCCCTACCCAATCAGAGTCAATATATTCTTGCCATATCATATCAATACTGGAAGTATATCTCATACCATGTCCAATTGTGCCTCGTAGGTATCGCAACACATGATTCGCAGTAATCCAGTGTGTCTATCACAGCTGACTCATAAACTGGCTAAGTGCAATCACTGCATAGAAAATGTTTGGTCTAGTGTTAACCAGATACATCAATTATCCAATCAGTTGTTTGTACAGAGTCAGATCAATTTCGTCAGAATCAAAAGAAGACACACTTAGTTTCTTCAGATTCGTCGCCATTGGTGTAACCAAGGGCTTCAAGTTCAACATCCCAAACTTCTTCAATATCTCAACTATGTACTTCCCCTGACTCACGAAGATCTCATCAATTCTTTGCCACACCTCTAGTCCCAAGAAGTAGTGCATCATACCAAGGTCCTTCATCTCAAACTTAGAGGCCAACGCATACTTGCATTCAACAATAAGGCTCTTTGTATTGATGAGGAATAAATCATCAACGTAGAGGACCAAAATCAGAGACTCACCATTAACAATATTGTAGTACAGGATGGGATCAGCAACACTTTTGTTGAAGCCCAAAAATCATCAGGTGTCCATCAATCCTCGCATACCAAGCTTGAGGTGGTTGCTCGATGTAGTATCACAAAACCATCTAGTTGCTCGATGTATACTTCTTCCTCAATCTCTCCATTGAGAAAGGTTGTCTTCCCATCCATATGATGTAGTCTCCAACCCATGGATGTTGCAAGGGAAAGAATTGTCCATATAGAAGTGTATCAAGCAACAAGAGAAAATGTCTCCTCATAATCTATTCGCTCCACCTGAGAGAATCCTCTAGCAACAAATCTCGTTTTGTGCTTTTCAATGCTTCCTTCAGCTGGGCATTTGATCTTATAGATCCACTTGGAAGTCACTACAAACTTCTCCTCAAGTCTCAGAACAATATCCCACACATCATTCTTCATGACGGACTGATACTCCTCCATCATGGCATCTCTCCATAGTGGATGACTAGTTTCCTCCTCATAACAGGAAGGCTCAGAATCAATGATGTGGCTCATAGACGAGACATAACACAAATATCTATGAGATCTCTTTCTCTCTCGGAAGGTAACATAAGGAGCTACATGTCCTTCTGCCTCCTACAAAGTCTAGAGATCCCATGCAGGTCTCTTCCGACCTACTGCAATATCTCTGGGAACATCAACTGAAGCTACTAGATCAACGAGATCAATTGGATCAATAGGCTCAATTGTCTCCCTCTGAACTGTTGGAGGGTGAGGGGAAGAAGGCACCATCTCTTCATGTCTCTCATTATCAATCTCAATGTGATATCCTCTAGATCTCTTGAAGTTTTCCTTCTCCTCAAAGGTAACATCTATTCTCACCTAAATCTGTCTCTCATCGGGGATGTAGATCTGATATGCCTTCAAAGACTCATTGTACCCCACAAATGTATCTTTTCTTCTTGAAGGGTCTAGTTGGGTCCTTTTGTCCTTGGGTACATGAATGTATACTAGCCACCCAAATATCCTAAAGTGTCCAACCTCAGGCTTCACTCATGAACTGTGTCCATACTAGACATCTCTTGGTTCCCTCGTGGAACCAATGTCTAAGACATATTGAGGTTCCCTCATGGAACCAATGTCTCACAAGACATATCGAGGTTTCCTCGTGAAACCAATGTCTTGGTTCCTTCATCTGACCATCTAAGGCACGTCAATTTGAATTCCACATTCCCCCCTACTAGTCCACACAGGACCCTCTGGGGAGAATGTCTCATGTTGTTGCCTCAAACATATCTAGGACACATCTAGGTTCCCTCATCCTGGGAGAACCCTCTTTACCTTGTTGAAATCGGTTGCAATTCGATGTGTTGTAACCTTTAAACTATAGCACAGACACATATTATATTCATTCTTTCTATCGTATGTCTCTTTCAACCATGAAATCACATGGCTTCTACGATCATTGCAGAACAAACTTGCACGCTTGAGAAGGTTGATTCACTGCTTACACAACTCAAACAAGAACGCATATCTATAGGGCTAATGCCAAAACCTCGCTCCTTTGGTCCACACATTCTGATTGTATGCCCAAGTCACCCAAAAAAATGTATAAAGGTCACATCTACAGTCATGACTTCATCCCACCAATCACAAGGCGTGTCAAGCATCTGTCTGCCATTTGCAGGCGTATAAACGAAAATGAAGGAAACATGGATAGTCACCACTTCGTCCAACCAATCAAGCATGTGTGTCTAGCATCTATCTATTTTCATCAAACTATATGTGCCTAACATGATAGTGTACCTACTAGCATTCGTAGGTGGAGCTCTTACGGTATATCACTTTCTATGTACAATGCATCTGCATATAGATTTCCTCTCTGGGAGAAGTAAGATAAAAGTGATGTGTAAAGTTGGTTCTCATTGCATTTTACAATGTATGGCACCAACAATGGATATCCGAGTCTCCGACCCATTGGATCTCTTTATGTATTTTTCGAATGAGAAAGCCAAAGGAAAAGGATATCCAACCACCTTGTCACACTCCACTCTGCTTCGTTGCTTCACCTTGAAGATTCAATATGATTTTCCATTTCCCATTTCCATCACCCCGATGCAAAAAGAAGGAAATAAATTACGAATATCAATTCTCTTTGCAAAATGAGTCTACCAATGCACATTTCTTCGAGCATATTGGGTTTGAATTTTAGACCGGGACTCGTAATTTATCAGTAGCAGTGTTAATATTTTCTTGTTGTTGTTGTGGCAAAGAAAAGAGAAGACAATGGCGGGGAGGGGTCCAAGCGACGCACCGACTTGGCATCTTCCAAGAACACAGGTGACGGGGAACGTGACAAGCACACAGACAATGGTGAACATATCTAATCAACAATCGATAGTGAAATCATCCCGTCGTCCCTCCCTGAGATCAGCGTAGTCCTTCGTGTGGCTAACGAGATTCAGAATGGCACGCCTCATGTCACATTTCTTTGTATTCACCACTTTCCTTGATTCCTCTTTTTCTCTCTTTATGTATGTATATTCAGGGTTTAATATTTATCGTTTATGATTTACTTTAATGCAGGTCGATTCTATGCATTCGAAAAAGATCATAGATTTGGATCTTACATCCAACAACAGAGGTGTTCGCCAGTTCAAGACAAATCTCATTAATGGTTCCTTTATAGCTCCAATAGTACCTAAGCTAAGTTAGGCTTCCATTTCTTTTTCATTTAACTGGGCCCTCCTGTGAGGGATTCAAGCCCATTCTAGCTCTGATACCATGTTGTTTTTCTTCATATGAGATACTATTACAATGATGAGTCTTCCATATATAGGGAACATATGGTGACCATCCATGAAAGGATGAGTCCCTTGAATAATCAATAACTATTTATTATTATCATTTACTTTATTATATATGATATTTAATAATCAATAACCATATTATTAATTATTATTCTAAGAGAATGTCTTCTCGATGTTGTCCAAACATCAACAAAAAGATGACGCCTAAGAGAAGTGTTCACTTCAGCCCTACAAGTAGGCGTTGAGTTAATGATACAATGAAGTGTGAGTTATCCACAATGTGGATCACCTCTTATTTATACATGATGTAGCACATCAAATGGATGTGTCTATTGGCACAATAGGGTCGACCTGTACAACTGAATAATATTATTAATCTGACACAATATTAATTATCTTTACATGGTGGGGATGACTTGTACCCTTTACAATACAAATTAGGGTTACATAATAATCTTACTCTTAGACAATATAGCAAGGATCTCTCACTTCCTCTAGTGCTCAGCCACTAGGGACATGCCCACCTATGCTCAGGCATAGGGATGTCACTCTCAACAGATCAACTCAACTAAGTCCATAGGAGTACCATCTGGAGAGCCATCTCAAGTCGACTCAACTAAGTCCATAGGATTCCAACAGGAGACCATATCAACTCATCTCAACTCAGTCTAGAGGAGCATGGCAAGAGACCACACACGTCATCTCAACTCAATCCAGAGGAGTATGACACACCCATCACATGGGCTTTCTCACAAATCGTCTCAACTCAGTCCATAGAAGAACGAACTGGAGAATGTCTCAGGAAGCTACAATCATCAACACTCCCTCTCAACTAGGGAGGCATTCTCCACCAGGCCAAGTCTCTTATAGAAGTACTCAAAATTCGTCTTGGCAAGTTGTTTGGTGAAAACATCTACAACTTGCTCGTGTGTGGAAAGGTATTGCACATGTATTGCTTTCCTCTGCACCATATCTCAGATGTAATGGTATTTGATCTCAATGTGTTTTGATTTATTGTGAAAAACAAGATTCTCTAAGAGCTTCACACAACTCTGGTTATCGCGATGGATAACAATGGAATCCATCTCATGTCCAAATAAGTCTGGAAGGAGCTTGTGAAACCACACTGCTTCGTGGACTGCCACACATAATGCAATGTACTCTGCTTCTGCGGTACTCAAAGCCATAAAAGTTTGTTTCCTACCGCACCAGGAAACCATGGAAGATCCCATAGTAAAACAACAACCAAGTGTGCTCTTTTGGTCCACTGCGCTCCCTTCCCAATCTACATCGGCATATCCCTGCAATCCCATGTCTACATCGGAGGCATATCTCAGTCCATAACCAATTGTGCCTCGTAAATATCTCAGCACATGTTTTGCTGCTATCCAATGTGTCTGTCTCGACCGACTCATAAACTGACTGAGTACACTCACTGCATAACATATATCAAGTCTAGTGTTAACCCGATACATCAATGATCCAATCACCTGTCTGTAAAGATGTGGATCAATCTCTCTTGAATCAAAAGAAGTCTCGTTTATTTTCTTCAAATTCATCACCATCGGTGTAGGCATGGATCTGCAGCCTATTATCCCAAATTTCTTCAATATATCCACTGTGTATTTTCCTTGAATCGAGAAAATATCAGCAGTCCTCTGCCACACTTCTAGTCCCAAGAAGTAGTGCATCATACCTAGGTCCTTCATCTCGAATTCAAAAGCCAATGCATGCTTGCATTCAACAATAAGGCTTTTTGAACTGGGGAGGAATAAGTCATCAACATATAAGACCAAAATCAAGAACTCGTCACCAACACTATTGTAGTATAGGTTTGGATCAACAACACTCTTGTTGAAGCCCAAATTCATCAATTATCCATCAATCTTCTCATACCATGCTCGAGGTGCCTCCTTTAGTCCATACAAGGATTTCTTCAACCTACACACATGAGACTCCTTCTCACGTATCACAAATCCATCTAGTTGCTCAATGTAAACTTCTTCCTCAATCTCACCATTGCGAAATATTGTCTTCACATCCATCTGATATAGTCTCCAACCCATGGATGTTGCAAGGGAAATAATCATACAGATGGAAGTGTATCAGGCAATAGGAGAAAATGTCTCCTCATAATCTATTCCCTCCACCTGAGAGAATCATCTAGCCACAAATCTCACTTTGTACTTCTTGACACTTCCATAAGCTACATGTTCGATCTTATAGATCCACTTGGAAGTCACTATAGACTTCCCTTTCAGTCTCAGAACAATATCCTACACATCATTCTTCATGATGGACTGATACTCTTCAGTCATGGAATCTTTCCAAACCCGTTGACATGTTGCTTCTCCATGAAAATAAGGCTCAATATCAATGATGTGTCTCATGGATGAAACATATCTTGAAACTCTCTGTGGTCTCTTGCTCTCTCGGAATGTACCACAAGGAGTTGCATGTCCCTCTACCTCCTGTAGAGTCTGTCGAGCCCATGCATGCCTCTTTTGGCCTACTACAATGTCTCTGGGAACATCAATTGGAGATATGGGATCAACTGGATCAATAACTTTCTCCCTATGAACTATTGAAGGGGGATAAGGTATTGTCTCTTATTTCTTCTCGCTATCACTCTCCATCTGAGATTCTCTGGATCTTCAGAAGGCTATCTCTTCCTCAAATTAGGTGACATCTCTGCTAACCTTGATATGTCTCTAACTAGGGATGTAGATCCAGTATGCCTTTGAATATTCACTTTACCCCACGAATGTACCCTTTCTGCCTGAAGGTCTATCTTGGTCCTCTTCTCCTTGGGTACATGAAAGTATATTGGACACCCAAATATCCTTCTTCGAGAGTCACATTCTTAATAATATTGGACAATCTAGTGAAGTCTTCTTCGAGAGTCACATTCTTAATAATCTTATGAGGACTCTTGTTTTGAACGTACGTTGTTGTCATCGATTCCTCTGCCCACATAATCATAGGTAGATTCTGATCATGTATCATCGCTTTGGTTGCCTCAACAATGGATCTATTCTTCCTCTCTCCAACCCCGTTCTGCTGAGGTTTATAAGGAATGATGTACTCCCTCTTGATCCTTACCTCAATACATAAATTTGGCCTCCCATACTTGGATAATAACCAAGAAGGCCTCCCACAGGGATAACAACCAAAATGGCCTATTGTACTAGGGATAATAACCAACCAAGAAAAATTGGACTTTTGTACCAGGGATAATGTTCCAAGTCACGAGGGCTCCCATACCAGGGATAATACCCTTCATTATCAAATGCAAGATGCTTACAGAGTAATGATGAAATCAAATAAGGAATGTAATACAAAACTTACCTTAGTCTTTAATCACTCTACGATGGTTATGAATCAACATCTGTAGTGGATGCATGTTTTCTTCCTTTCTACCTGGTAGGACAATTTCTTGCAATGTGATATTTGTCACATTTGAAACATTGAATCCTTGAGATGTCTTTTTTGTGTTCATAACCTGGAGCTACTGAAGTTTTCTTTTCTTTGAATTTTTTTCTAAAACTTCTTCTATTTCTTCTACCTCTCTTTGTATAAGAAGCAAGGACTTGATTGTCATCATGATGGGAGTCATGCACTCCTTTGGCTATAAGTATGGTTTCCTCCTGAGTGCAGTCTGCACATAGACGATCAAAATGAGGTAAGTCTTCTCTTCCATTGATACTTTGAATGAACGGTTCCCAATGTATTGGAAGAGCATTGAGAGTAATCATGACAAGTTCTCTGTCTGTTATGGTTTCTCCAATGACACCTAGTTTATCTTTGGTCTCTGAAATATTCATGAAGAAGGTAGAAATGGTGTCATCTTTCGCCATCTTAAGATTTTGAAGTTGATGTTTCAATATGAGAGTTATGTTAGTGTTGTTTCTCTCAAACATCGTCTTCAGTGCATCATACATTTCATAAGTTGTCTTCAGGGTAGAGATGCAAGGTAGTAGATGATATCTTACGGAATAGATGATTATTTTCCTTGCTTTGACATCATCTGCCTTCCATTCAACCTTCTCTTCAATGGTAGTTGTTGTTGGTAGAGTGTTTTTTATCAATATCAATAGGTCATTCTCTTCCAGAGTGATGTGTAATCCTGATTTCCAGGAGCTGAAGTTGCTTGTTCCATCAATCCTATCTTCCACCAAAATTTTGTTCTTCGTGTCTTGTAGATTCTTCACAAACCATAACGACTAGGCTAGAAACCCTAGAGTTTTTCAAGAGGAGGTCTTTGGGAGTTTATTGGACTTATGACTACCAACAATAAACCCTAGAGAGTCAAAGGAACCTCGACAAGCAACAAATATACTCCAACATGTTGCAGAAACCCTAAAACTGAAATTTCGTAGAAACCCAAGGGTCGAAAATCAAAACTCCTTCAATTTTTTGATCTGAGAGTTGCAGGAGGTGCATTGGTCTAGGTCGTACTTGCCTATGCAAAATTTAGGCCCAACGTTCAAGGGGAAAGTGATAAAACTAGCTTGACAAGGAAAATGGATGGGTTTTTTTTTGCAGTTGCAGCAAGAAGGTGACAACTGGCTCTGAATAGCTTGTGCAATGGCTCTTCAGGAACTCTACTCTAATACCATTTTGAATTTTTTATGCTTAGCTCAAGAACATGTAGTTTATTTCAATTTAGCATGAACTTGAACCATAAACAATGCAACAATACAATATACAATAGTTGCAGTAACCAAGATCACAAGAAGACAATAATTTATCATGGGAAAACCCTTCTCAATCAAGGGGAACACCCAACAATTCTTTTCTATAGATTCAAGAGAAGATCCCCCACACACCACAAACCCTATAACACACAAGAGGGTGCTTCTATGACCAAGAAAGATGGCGCCTAAGAGAAGTGTGCACTTCATACCTACAAGTAGGCGTTGAGTTAATGATATAATGAAGAGTGAATTATCCACAATGGGGATCAACTCTTATTTATACATGACCTAGCACATCAAATGGATGTGTCTATTGGCACAATAGGACCAATCTGTATAATTGAATAATATAATTAATCTTTGACACAATATTAATTAGCTTTACATGGTGGGGCCAACTTGTACCCTTTACAATACAAATTAGGGTTACACGATAATAATACTCTTAGACAATATAGCAAGGATCTCTCACATCCTCTAGTGCTCAGCCACTAGGGACACGTCCAACTGTGCTCAACCACAAGGACGTCACTCTCAACAGATCAACTCAACTAATTCCATAGGAGTACGACATGAGACCATCTCAAGTCATCTCAACTCAGTCAATAGATGCATGATAGGAGACTACACATGTCATCTCAACTCAGTCAATAGATGCATGATAGGAGACTACACACGTCATCTCAACTCAGTCTAGAGGAGTATGACACACCCATCACATGGACTTTCTCATAGATCATCTCAACTCAGTCCAGAGGAGAACGACCTGGAGAATGTCTCATGAAGCTGCAATCATCAACACTATTGATGGAATAGAACCCACTCAAAATAACATCAAAAGTTAACTATATCAAATATACTAATTATATTGGTGAAAATGAATATAATTATGTTTTATATATACTAATTATAGTGTACTCCTGTAGGCTTTGTTCCAGGAACATGTACAGTTTATAATTTATATATTATGTAAGGTACACTTCAAAAACTCCAAGTAATAACTAGGTCGAGAAAAATCCATGTATATATGGGTTGGGTAACCCCCAATATTCTATTTTTTTAATTTGTGAAATTTGGAAGAGATGGCTTGGGTACACTATAGTATTCTAGTTTTTAGTTTGCAAAATTTGGAAGAGATAAAATTGGGATAAGAGAGAAAGGATCCGGGAGGTAATTACTATAAAAATATATATATATATATATATATATATAACAAGTCTTGTTAGTGATGGCATGGGTGAAAAAACAAATTCAGTAAGAACTTTACAAGTTGACTCAATTGAACCTTGGAACCTTTAAGATTAACAACCCTAGATTTTAGAGAAGCAAAATCATTCTTAAGGTTTGGAGAACAAGGTTTGATAACAGTGCACACAAATGAATTAAAGGTGAAATATCGACATCAAAATTTAGGCCTTATTATGTGGAGGATTTCTTGATATACATGTATATAAAAACTAATCTCATCTAATAACATTTTGTAAAAATTATGTGCAACATTCATAACTAAAACTTGTCAATCTAAAAACTTGAAATAGACAAAAATAAACTCTACATGTAACTGTAATTGAAACAAGGGATAAGATAAAAAATGGTATTGGCAGACTTAAAGCTACGAGAGTGTAACCAACATTACCACTCCCTAAATGCATCATACAAAAAATTGAAATATCTAACCAATTTATTATATTGTGTTGTATACAACTTTATCCCTTGGATGTGGTCATATGAATGCTCAATGTAACCATGATTATATCCACTCTAGTAATCAAGTTTTACTTGGCATTAGATGTCCACATATTCAAGTTGATGTGTTTGAATAGGCACAATCTATAATAGCTATGTGCTTTGGTGGATATTAAACTAGGGCTTGTGCATGACGTTGTCCAATTTTATAGGGCAACATTTCATTAAATATTTTCTCATATATATAAATCCATTATGATATATTATGTTATATGTACTTCTTAACTGAACGGGTAAAGTTGTAGATATTTTACTCAATATTTAAACCATTTTTTTTTAAGTTATAACCCATCCAATGAACATAGTTCACACTTGCATATATTTCATATATATGTATAAAAATGCACACATCTATGAAGAGGTAAGGCTATCTCCATAACAATTTTGAATATTAGAATGAATCTTGAATCAAGGACCAAGAAGATCAACCATATAAGCACAATGCTTTATCCTAGGTGTGAGAGACAAATCTCCACTCACTCAATTGCTCTTTCATTCTAGTAGAACCTTATAGTGAGGTATGTCAGACTTTACTTGTTTCCTACAAAGATTATTGCAACGTGGAGTTGGAAAAACATGTGCTAAAAATTCTTGTTGAGATAGACCCTAAAAACGTTGGAATTTATGTGTTGCTTGTAAACATATATGTTGCCATTGGAAGGTGGGAGAATGTAAGAAAGATAAGAGAAATGTTAAAAGAAAAAGGGTTGAAAAAGAATCTAGGATGTAGTTGAATTGAAATTAAAGAATAGGGCTCATGCATTCATAGACATTGAGCATGCCCATAAATAGATAAAATCTACTTTATGTTGGATACTCATGTTGGGAAAATAGATGATAGAATGTATAAAAATAGACCCAAGATTTTACTCCAATGAGTGGATAAGGGGGAGAAAGAAAACATCCTTCAAAACCACAATTTAAACCTAAACATTTGAAATTTTGGTTTTTTAATATCAAGAGTGGAGCACCTATCGAGACTACTAAGATAAACAATTTTTGTGGCCTCTATCACAATCTTACTAAATGCAACTCCAAGATTTTTGTGCAAGAGATGCAAACCACTTCCCAAGTTTTAGATATCGACAATATTCTCGTGGAAATTATTGGTGATGCTACAAAAACCAAGCAACAAGTCTCTGCCATAACTATAGATTTATGCTTATTTCTTTACATTGCACTATGTCCAAAAAATATTAACTTTCCTAGGACTTTGGAATTATATAGGTGTTGGATTTTAACCTAAGTGTAATCAATTTGTGTATAGGGTTATGATCACTACAATCATGTTGTTATGTAATTTGGGTTTTTTAATATCAAGAGTGGAGCACCTATGAAGATTGCCAAGAAAAAAAAAGCTGTGATGTCTATCACAATATTACTAAATAAATCTCCAAGATTATCGTGCAAAAGATGCAAACCACATTCAAAATTTTAGATATCAACAATATTCTCATGGAAAATGTAGGTGATAGTGAAAAAATCAAGCAACAAGCCTCTACCACAACCACAACTTTATCCATATTTCTTTACTTTGCACTATGTCCAAGAATTATTCATTTTCCCAGCATGACATAGTACTCTAGAATTATAGACTTGTTAGATTTTAAATTAAGGGGTATCATTTCTTGAATAAGATTATTCTTACTACAATCATGATGTTATGTTATTTAATATTCACACAATTAACATAGTGTCAATTATGACATCTTATGCACAACGAATTGAGAAAAGAACTTTGCATATCCTTTATATGGCTCTATTAATATTATTTTCCATACACGACACACTAATTTGTGCAATTATTCTAGAGTGCCAACCAAACAACCAAAATCTTCCTCATTACAAAAGGAATGGAGAGTGGAAGACAAGAATCAAACCTTCCATGAATCCTCGAAGCAATGACATAAGAGATTCATTGAACGAGAGGGAGCTTCAAGATACACTACAAACAAAGGAGTATCGTTGGAGACTGGAGTAAGAGGACCTTCACTCTAACCTTTACGGCATGATAGAGGAGCCTTATCTCCTTCAAAATTTAGATTAATTGTTTAACAAAAAATGATGCAAAATGAGGGATCATGGGGTATCCTCTTCTATGACACTGAGCAACCCACACCTCACCTTCATCTTCTCAGATTCAATTTCAAGATATAGGGACAAGAACATGAACAAGGAAATAAACATAGTAGTTCAAATTTCAAGCATAGTAGTCTAGGGAGGGACGAAAGCATTAATAACAAGAACGTGCACCGCCCTACATTAATTTATTATCTTCTACATAGGAGCGATCTAGGATTCCATGGAACCACCTTAAATTAACTAATAGATAATACCATAGATAGAATTAGGTCATAAGTATTTCGTCAAATGAAGAGATACCAAGATTGGAGGAAGAGACTAACCAACAAAGGTTGAATCTATAGATTAAATAGACTACTCCATATAATACCATAAAAGTTATTTATAACAATCAACACTAGTTAATAAGGATAGTGTTTTATTGAATGAAGTAATGAATATGTTTAAAGTAATTTATAATATTTCAAAATCTAAAAAAAATGTTATAGATCAATTTTTATGTTTTATGTCATAAAAAATCATTTTCCCAATATTAAAACTCTATGAATTTAAGTTTTTTTATGTCTAAAACTTGATTTTAACTAAGTGTAAAAATTCATAAAACTCTATATGATATTTTGAACAAAATTCATAGAAATTATACCACAAAGTTTTAATATGCTTGATTTTACAACTTTCAAAAGGGCACTCAAAAGGACCACCCAAATTCACAAGAAATTATACTCCAAAGATTGAAGGTGCTTAATTTTACAATTTTGAAAAGGAAACCCAAAAGAACCACACTATGAACTTGTCCACTCATTTGCAAAAGTGTTATGTACAATAAAGATTACGTGTCTTAATTAATTTGGATAAATCCCTATTCCTTACATCAAAACAATACTAATTTACAAGTGTTATGTATAAGAATATTCAATAAGCTTTTGTGTCTTAATTTGTTTGGACAAACCCTTGTTGATTTAATAAAAAAATATTGAACTGCAAAAATGTTATGTAGAAAAATATTCAATAAATGTTGTGTGCCTTAATCTATTTAGAAGACCCCCTATTGCTTTTGTCAAAACAATGAGTCGAAATTGATGTCAATAGAGTAGGAAAAATAGTATTATACTAGGATAAGGAACCAAAACCCTTGGTTTCTAACATTTGTCTATATATCATTATAGTGACAAGAAGACATGTTTATCATTACTTATGTTGGCTCATGTCTAATTATGATTGTGACAAACTCTCTAGAACTCCTTATGATCTAACATGGAGTGCAAGAAAGAATTTCATAGAATGAATTGAAGCACTTGTTGCATCCAACGAGAGTTGGGGGGCTTGGGGCTATGAACATTAGAATTCAAATAGAAACATGTGCCAAATGGATTATTAGTCATTAAAGAGAATGTGAGCTAGAATATTGTGAGGTTACAACGAATATCTTAAAAACAACCAAAAAAGGAAGATATTGAGAATTTGGGCAAATAATTTTATCTTATAGAATTTGGGCGAATAATTTTTAGAATAGCGAATCTTTTTTTGGCAAAAATCATGGAAAATTAGCCCATGAATGAAATTTAGCCCCTAAAATCATCCTTGGTTGGAGTAAGAGGACCTTCACCCCAACCTTTATGACATGATAGAGGAGCCTTATCTCCTTCAAACTTTAGATTAACTGTTTAACAGAAAATGATGCAAAACGAGGGATCATGGGGCATCCTCTTCTTCGACAGTGAGCAACCCACACCTCACCTTCATCTGCTTAGATTCAATTTCAAGACATTGGGACAAGGACATGAACAAGAAAATAAACATAGTAGTTCAAATTTCAAGCATAGTAGTCTAGGGAGTGACGAAAGCATTAATAAAAAGCATGTGCACCACCCTGCATTAATTCATTATCTTCTACATAGGAGCAATCTAGGATTCCATGGAACCACCTTAAATAAACTAACGGATAATACCATATGTTATCACACTAAATTTCCTTGGGTCTTTTAGTTTGTTTTAATTCTTTTTTAAAGCCTTAGATTTTAAATTTTTTTAAGTTTCATCCCTTTAAAGTTTATGTTTGGTATGACCCCTTAGATGATTAAAGTTTTGAGTCATAGCTCTAGTTTGATCCTCAAATTTATTTTCGGTCTTAAGAACCATTTTAGCTCATGACTTGTTTTTTTTGGTCCCCTTCATGACTTGTCCCTAGGTCAACCCCTCCCATAAATAGATTGATGTGACACAACTTTCTCCTCACTCATGACCTTGTAGGCATGCCTCATTGTCCTTGCTTACCTGTCCAATCATTTTTTGAATTGGAACACTTCCCACTCATCAGGAAATTCTGTAGCGCCTTTCCTGTTCATCATACTTCCACCACAAGTCATGATTGCCACGACTGATGTCATGTTCCTTGTTTTCAGTGCTAGAAGTCAGTTAAAGGATGCCTTCAATATCTTACATTTACGAGCCCTAGTAAGAGTTTCTAATTTTGAAAAACTCAACAGTGATGTGCTGCACAAATTCACAAGTTTTGATCAGTCAACATCAAGGCAACCAAATTTGAGGTTGAAGAAGATTCGAGGGCCGAAGTTTTCACAATTTCATCTTGATATTTCGTTGAAGATTCCAACAAGGGTCTACTCCACAGGTATCACGTGTTGCCTCCTCTGCATATTAATTTTCACAAGAAATTTGCACTCGGGTTTTGGTTTGCCAAGCTTGCATAGTTGTAAGGGACTCGTCTTTGCATGATAGCCTTGTCTTGTATCTTGCTCAGGCATGTAAACTTCATTGCTTGTATCTAGGTATGATTAATGTTGTCTTCCTTATCCATTGAAATTGCAAGCTCTTAAATAGCCTATCCTCTGTGTATGTGTTGCACTACCTAGAGATGTTGCTTAAACCCTCTCTACCTCCCATGCTTCCTTTCATCTTGAGAGTTAAGCGTGTTTTCCCAGTTTCAAAAGGCAAGTTACAGGAGTACCCTCATTGTTTAAACCTTCAGTGCCTGTACAAATCTAAGGGTGTCATTCCCACAGTCAAAACTTGGCTTACTAGCACCAGTATGTTAAAAAGGGTCAGCCTTGTACATTTGAAGCCCGATTTAAAGTCTTCATGGTTATTACTATCCTATAAGCCTTTAAAATCTCTCATTCTAAGCCATGGAGACTCCTCAATCGAGGAAGACACACAAAGGTGGCAAGGTGGTTAGGACAGAACCTGTGGACATGCATCTTTTTGATACAAAACCCATGGCAAGGGAGGTGTTTCAAAGAGTAGGATGCCTCTCTTTCTACCAGAACATGCAAAGAGGCCATCCAAAGGTAACAAAATAGTTTGTGTCACACTTTGATGGCAGGAGAACCAAGGTTGGGGATTTGGACTTTGAGGTGACTGAAGCCTCTATCTCAGCTGCAACAATAATCCCCATTACAGGTGAAAAATGGTTCAAAGCCATGTCTTTGAGTTCAACCTATGCTAAAGATCTCTTTAAACCTGAACATCAAGCCAATGATTTATCTAAAAGTGTGCCAAGGGGTCAATTGATTGAACAGTTTGACAAAATTTTGAAGATCATCCAGAGATATTTTACATGTGAAGGGAGATTTAACACATTGTACCAGTACCACATAATACTTTTGCTACATTTTACTGGTAAAATTGAGATGAATATTCCCTATTACTTGTTGAGGAGCATAGGTAAGACTTCAGATAGGATTCAATCCAAATACAAGGATGTGGATTCTAGCCTTTTCCACTCTGGATTGATCGGAATGCTAGTCTCTGAGGAATTGGGTAAGAAAGAGATTTCATGGGAGAATTTTGTGGTTACTTCTCATTTCAAGTTGGATTTAGCATCAACTCCTCAATCATAGAATGCAAGTCTTTTATCACCCACCAGTGTTATTAAAGCAGGGACCAGTAGGAAGAGAAAGGGCAGAGCCCTTGTTCAGGTTTCAAAGGTCAGCAAGCAGGTCACAGGAGTTGAGGAGGAAGATTGTCCTTCCCCAAAAAGAGATTTTTCACCACCTCGTCCACTAGGGTTAGAAGAGGTTCCTTCTTCTACTAAAGCTACATCCAAGAAAGGGAAGAAGCTACTCTTCCCCTCTTCTCCTCTAACAGTCAAAATCAAGGGTAAAATACCTTTCACAAGGTCATCAATTCCTAAGGAGGTTTTCAAAGAGCAGTCTTTACCAGAAACCCCTATTCAAAAGAAGAAGGGTAAAGGCATTGAAAATCTCGTGGAGGAGAAACAAGAATCCCCTGTACAAAAAGGAAAGGGTAAAGGTACTAAAAGACCTTTGGAGAGGAAAGATGAAACCTCTGTGAAAGACTTTGAAAATCCTTTGGAAAGAAAATAAGAAACCCTTGTGCAGAGGAAGAAAGGTAAAAGAAAATCCACCAAGAAACCTGATGAGGTAGACAAGACACTTCCCATGCAGGTGGAAGAAGAGACTGAGAAAAATCCCATTGAGACTGTGCATGTCACTGCTCCTCCTGACAGTCAGATCTTCAAAAGACTTATCAGACAACTTAGGGATGCAATAAAGGAGGTGGCTCAATTCAAAAAGGAAGCCATGTCTGACAGGGCCAAGATGACAGAGCGTATGGATGGCTACAGTCACACCCTTGACTTGGAAAGGTTTGCAGCAAGAAGGGCCCAACCCCTTCATAGACAGCTAAAGAAACTTTACATGCAAAACAAAGGCTTTCAGTCTCAGAACATGAAGCTAAAGGCAGATCTGCAACACTTTCAAGATGAGGTAGCCCAAAGAAATTTACAGGTATTGGTTGAAGATGCCATTGAGAATGAAAAACCAACAATTAAGGAGAGAACAACCACACTGAAAAAGCTTGTCATTGCTAAGAAGAAGAAGTCTGATGTGCCAAATGAAGAGCCTCTTTCTACCAGAAAGAGTGTGAGGTTAAGTGTCAAGGTGACAAAATAGCTAGTGAAAGGTAAGCCCCATTTTTTAGGATGGTTCCTTTTTGGGAGGGTTAACTGATATTCAAATATTACCTCTGCCATCTATACATGCTTCTAAGCATTTAACTATCAAATTTTGGGGTTTTTTCTAAGTGCTAACTCCCTCAGTGGTAAAATGCACTACCTAACTTATTGCCAAGACACCTAAGTACAATGGGTTTGACATTATGAAAGACTACCAATTTCTCTGCACACGCTCAAGATTGAAGGTGCTACGTTTTTTACAATGCTACCTAAACCTGCACACAGACGCGGCATAAGTGGCACTACCTAATATCTGGTAGAGAATAAGCTTGTACACAGACACAACACAATGGCGCTACGTAAAGGCGCTACCTAATATTTGGTAGAGAACATAGTCTACATACAAGCGTAGTACAATGGTGCTACCTAAATGCACTACCTTTTTTACTTGTCCAATTGTGAAATACGCTACTCAGACTGCTACCTAAAGAAGCTACCAACAGACACCAAGGATCCATGAAGGTCAGGCCAACAAATTTTGGATGGATGATGATGGAGAAAATTGCAGAAGCAACAGCTAGCATTATGAGGACAACTACATGCTCCTAAAAGACACATGGCAAAACAGGAGTTGCACAACAAAAGAGAATCAAATCAGTTTGAAGCTTGGTTGGATTAGTCACCAACATTTTCCTGTTTTATAGCATAGGTTGTTAAATAAGTTGTTATATCAAATAAATGTTTAGATATTTTCAAGGGAAGGAGGCCAGCTCGTACCTCCAGTTGTTGCCTCCCTTTTGTTATAAATAGATAGATCAATTGCTTTAGCAGGTTCGAATGGTTGAGCAAGGCTCCCTTAGACTGTAATATTTTGATGAAGTGATTGTGATCTAGCTATGTACTGGACTTAAGACTTTTTTACTAATAGAAATCAGCTTCTCTTTCAGCTTGTTTTCTTTCTGATGCTAAATTTTCATGCCTTGAAAGATTCACATGAATGATTGTGGTGATGTTATGGTGGATGTTTGATCTTTATATTATCATGATGTTTATTTAGCTTCCTTAGTTTCTGAGTTCAAGAAGATCTTGTGTTAAGAAACTTTCTTCATTAGGCTATTGCACACTTGATGTTTACAATAGCCCTTACATTCCTCTCATTCAAGTCTTCCCTCTATTCATACTTACTCCCAAATTAATGATTGAAGTTAGCCAAGACCTTGATTGCTGGTGCATGCTAGATCTGTTTTCTAAGTTGGAACATTATCATTTTGAGTCATTTTCCATTTGACCCTACAAAACACTCTTACATTCACATATAAACCTGATGGGTACGGGGCTTGCCTTCCATGCAATCTGAAGGTGATTCCTAGTGCTAACACCATAGATAGCATTAGGTCATAAGTATTTCGTCAAATGAAGAGATACCAAGATTGGAGGAAGAGACTAACCAACAAAGGTTGAATCTATAGATTAAATAGACTACTCCATATAATACCATAAAAGTTATTTATAACAATCAACACTAGTTAATAAGGATAGTGGTTTATTGAATGAAGTAATGAATATGTTTAAAGTAATTTATAATATTTCAAAATGTTAAAAAAAATGTTATAGATCAATTTTTATGTTTTATGTCATAAAAAAACATTTTCCCAGTATTAAAACTCTATGAATTTAAGTTTTTTATATCTAAAACTTGATTTTAATTAAGTGTAAAAATTCATAAAACTATATATGATATTTTGAACAAAATTCATAGAAATTATACTACGAAGTTTTAATATGCTTGATTTTACAACTTTCAAAAGGGCACCCAAAAGGACCACCCAAATTCACAAGAAATTATACTCCAAAGATTGAAGGTGCTTAATTTTACAATTTTGAAAAGGAAACCCAAAAGAACCACACTATGAACTTGTCCACTCATTTGCAAAAGTGTTATGTACAATAAAGATTATGTGTCTTAATTAATTTGGATAAGTACCTATTCCTTACATCAAAATAATACTAATTTGCATGTGTTATGTATAAGAATATTCAATATGAACTTGTCCACTCATTTGCAAAAGTGTTATGTACAATAAAGATTATGTGTCTTAATTAATTTGGATAAATACCTATTCCTTACATCAAAACAATACTAATTTGCACGTGTTATGTATAAGAATATTCAATAAGCTTTTGTGTCTTAATTTGTTTGGACAAACCCTTGTTGATTCAATAAATATTTTGTGCCTTAATCTATTTAGAAGACCCCCTATTGCTTCTGTCAAAACAATGAGTCGAGATTGATGTCATCAGAGTAGGAAAAATAGCATTATACTAGGATAAGGAACCAAAACCCTTGGTTTCTAACATTTGTCTATATATCATTATAGTGACAAGAAGACATGTTTATCATTACTTATGTTGGCTCGTGTCTAATTATGATCGTGATAAACTCTCTAGAACTCCTTGTGATCTAGCATGGAGTGCAAGAAAGAATTTCATAGAATTAATTGAAGCATGTGTTGCATCCAACGAGAGTTGGGGGGCTTGGGGCTATGAACATTAGAATTCAAATAGAAACATGTGCCAAATGGATTATCAGACATTAAAAAAAATGAGAGCTAGAATATTGTGAGGTTACAACGAATATCTTAAAAACAACCAAAAAAGGAAGATATTGAGAATTTGGGCAAATAATTTTATCTTATAGAATTTGGGCCAATACTTTTTAGAATAGCGAATCTTTTTTTGGCAAAAATCATGGAAAATTAGCCCATGAGCGAAATTTAGCCCCTAAAATCATCCCTAGTTAGAGTAAGAGGACCTTCACCCCAATATTTACGGCATGATAGAGGAGCCTTATCTCCTTCAAACTTTAGATTAACGGTTTAATAGAAAATGATGCAAAACGAGGGATCATGGGGTATCTTCTTCTCTGACATTGAGCAACCCACACCTCACCTTCATCTGCTCAGATTCAATTTCAAGATATAGGGACAAGGACATGAACAAGGAAATAAACATAGTAGTTCAAATTTCAAGCATAGTAGTCTAGGGAGGGACAAAAGCATTAATAACATGCACATGCACCGTCCTGCATTAATTCATTATCTTCTACATAGGAGCAATCTAGAATTCCATTGAACCACCTTAAATCAACTAATGGATAATACCATAGATAGCATTAGGTCATAAGTATTTCGTCAAATGAAGAGATACCAAGATTGGAGGAAGAGACTAATCAACAAAGGTTGAATCTATAGATTAAATAGACTACTCCATATAATACCTTAAAAGTTATTTATAACAATCAACACTAGTTAATAAGGATAGTGTTTTATTGAATGAAGTAATGAATATGTTTAAAGTAATTTATAATATTTCAAAATCTGAAAAAAAAATGGTTATAGATCAATTTTTATGTTTTGTCATAAAAAATCATTTTCCCAGTATTAAAACTCTATGAATTTAAGTTTTTTTATGTCTAAAACTTGATTTTAATTAAGTGTAAAAATTCATAAAACTATATATGATATTTTGAACAAAATTCATAGAAATTATACTACAAAGTTTTAATATGCTTGATTTTACAACTTTCAAAAGGGTACCCAAAAGGACCACCCAAATTCACAAGAAATTATACTCCAAAGATTGAAGGTGCTTAATTTTACAACTTTGAAAAGGAAACCCAAAAGAACTACACTATGAACTTGTCCACTCATTTGCAAAAGTGTTATGTACAATAAATATTATGTGTCTTAATTAATTTGGATAAATCCCTATTCCTTACATCAAAACAATACTAATTTGCAAGGGTTATGTATAAGAATATTCAATAAGCTTTTGTGTCTTAATTTGTTTGGACAAACCCTTGTTGATTTGATAAAAAAATATTGAACTGCAAAAATATTTTGTAGAAAAATATTCCATAAATATTTTGTGTCTTAATCTATTTAGAAGACCCCCTATTGCTTCTGTCAAAACAATGAGTCGAGATTGATGTCAATAGAGTAGGAAAAATAGTATTATACTAGTATAAGGAACCAAAACCCTTGGTATCTAACATTTGTCTATATATCATTATAGTGACAAGAAGACATGTTTATCATTACTTATGTTGTCTCGTGTCTAATTATGATCGTGATAAACTCTCTAGAAATCCTTATGATCTAACATGGAGTGCAAGAAAGACTTTCATAGAATGAATTGAAGCACTCGTTGAATCCAACAAGAGTTGGGGGGCTTGGGACTATGAACATTAGAATTCAAATAGAAACATGTGCCAAATGAATTATTAGTCATTAAAGAGAATGAGAGCTAGAACATTGTGAGGTTACAACGAATATCTTAAAAACAACCAAAAAAGGGAGATATTGAGAATTTGGGCGAATAATTTTATCTTATAGAATTTGGGCAAATAATTTTTAGAGTAGTGAATCTTTTTTTGGAAAAAATCATGGAAAATTAGCCCATGAGCGAAATTTAGCCCCTAAACTCATTCCTGGTTGGAGTAAGAGGACCTTCACCCCAACCTTTACGGCATGATAGAGGAGCCTTATCTCCTTCAAACTTTAGATTAATTGTTCAACTTTAGATTAATTGTGTCTTAATCTATTTAGAAGACCCCTTATTGCTTCTGTCAAAACAATGAGTCGATATTGATGTCAATAGAGTAGTAAAAATAGTATTATACTAGGATAAGGAACCAAAACCCTTGGTTTCTAACATTTGTCTATATATCATTATAGTGACAAGACGACATGTTTATCATTACTTATGTTGTCTCGTGTCTAATTATGATTGTGATAAACTCTCTAGAAATCCTTATGATCTAACATGGAGTGCAAGAAAGAATTTCATAGAATGAATTGAAGCACTCATTGCATCCAACGAGAGTTGGGGGGCTTGGGGATATGAACATTAGAATTCAAATAGAAACATGTGCCAAATGGATTATTAGTCATTAAAGAGAATGAGAGCTAGAATATTGTGAGGTTACGACGAATATGTTAAAACAACAAAAAAATGAAGATATTGAGAATTTGGGTGAATAATTTTATCTTATAGAATTTGGGCAAATAATTTTTAGAATAGCGAATCTTTTTTTGGCAAAAATCATGGAAAATTAGCCCATGAGCTAAATTTAGCCCCTAAAATCATCCATGGTTGGAGTAAGAGGACCTTCACCCCAACCTTTACGGCATGATATAGGAGCCTTGTCTCCTTCAAACTTTAGATTAATTGTTTAACAGAAACTTATGCAGAACGAGGGATCATGCGGTATCCTCTTCTTTGACACTGAGCAACCCACACCTCACCTTCATTTGCTCAGATTCAATTTCAAGATATAGGGACAAGGACATGAACAAGGAAATAAACATATAGTTCAAATTTCAAGCATATTAGTCTAGGAAGGGACGAAAGCATTAATAACAAGCACGTGCACCACCCTGCATAAATTCATTATCTTCTACATAGGAGCGATCTAGGATTCCATGGAACCACCTTAAATTAACTAATGGATAATACCATAGATACCATTAGGTCATAAGTATTTCGTCAAATGAAGAGATACCAAGATTGGAGGAAGAGACTAACCAACAAAGGTTGAATCTATAGATTAAATAGACTACTCCATATAATACCTTAAAAGTTATTTATAACAATCAACACTAGTTAATAAGAATAGTGTTTTATTGAATGAAGTAATGAATATGTTTAAAGTAATTTATAATATTTCAAAATCTAAAAAAATTGTTATAGATCAATTTTTATGTTTTATGTCATAAAAAATCATTTTCCCAGTATTAAAACTCTATGAATTTAAGTTTTTTTTTATGTCTAAAACTTGATTTTAATTAAGTGTAAAAATTCATAAAACTATATATGATATTTTGAACAAAATTCATAGAAATTATACCACAAAGTTTTAATATGCTTGATTTTACAACTTTCAAAAGGGCACCCAAAAGGACCACCCAAATTCACAAGAAATTATACTCCAAAGATTGAAGGTGCTTAATTTTACAATTTTGAAAAGGAAACCCAAAAGAACCACACTATGAACTTGTCCACTCATTTGCAAAAGTGTTATGTACAATAAAGATTATGTGTCTTAATTAATTTGGATAAATCCCTATTACTTACATCAAAACAATATTGATTTTCAAGTGTTATGTATAAGAATATTCAATAAGCTTTTGCGTCTTAATTTGTTTGGACAAACCCTTGTTGATTCAATAAAAAAATATTGAACTGCAAAAATGTTACGTAGAAAAATATTCAATAAATATTTGGTGCCTTAATCTATTTAGAAGACCTCCTATTGCTTCTATCAAAACAACGAGGCAAGATTGATGTCAATAGAGTAGGAAAAATAGTATTATACTAGGATAAGGAACCAAAACCCTTGGTTTCTAACATTTGTCTATATATCATTATAGTGACAAGAAGACATGTTTATCATTACTTATGTTGGCTCGTGTCTAATGATAAAATATCTAGAACTCCTTATGATCTAACATGGAGTGCAAGAAAGAATTTCATAGAATGAATTGAAGCACTTGTTGCATCCAACGAGAGTTGGGAGGATTGGGGCTATGAACATTAGATTTCAAATAGAAACATGTGCCAAATGGATTATTAGTCATTAGAGAGAATGAGAGCTAGAATATTGTGAGGTTACAACGAATATCTTAAAAACAACCAAGAAAGGAAGATATTGAGACTTCCTAGCCACTTAGAGACCAAGCCATTGGTCCAAAGTGAAAGGATCATGTGTTTTCAAAGCATATAGAGGGTGTGGTAAAGTTGCAAAGAACCTCTTAGGTGGAATGAGAATGATATCCCAATAATTGGGTATCACCTAGTGGAAAGACTCATATTTCAATGACCTTTCTATTTAGTGGGTGCCAATTATGGGCTAAAATGGTCTCTTGTTAGGTGGAAGTATCCTCGACACAATGTTTCAAGATATTATAACATGAGTATTACAACACTTAAATAGGCTTACAATGCCCCCAAAAGGGAGTGAATCAATTAAGTTTCAATGATCCAATCCAAATAAAGTGGTTCTTGATAAATTTAAGGAGCTAGTCACATATAGCCTCAGCGTTAAGCTAGGTTGATCTCTAAATAAACAATGGTGCATAGATTGGTATTAGAAATTAGCCCTAACCTTCACTAGATATACCCTTGATGTGCATATCATTCGCAAGATAATCTAACCATTATTAGTAATGATAATAACAAACCACCACCAACGGGTTGACAAAGTATTAAACCATCCACCAAGGTCCCATTCATGTTGTGGTCTAATCCACTTAAATAACATGTTAAAAAATAATGAACCCTAGGAAAATACCAAGGTAATTTGGACAAATAGATAACCATTATCCCTAAAACCTAAGCTAAATGAACTTTGTGATATGGTCCAAAGCTCAACCCCAACATGTTTCTCAAAGAAACTTATATAAGAACAAAAATTAAAAGGTTGAATAAAAAATAGAACCTAAATATCAATATTTCTACCCAACTACATAAAATTGTCAAAATTTGGGAACTCAATGAACCCAAGATGTCATTTTTACCTAGTTCGTTATTTTTCGAGGTCTAGGTTGGGTTATATTGAAATGACCCTCAAGAGTGCCCTTTATGTGGTAAGTGTTGATTTTTCAATAAGCTAGGCTCAAGCATGAAGTTCATTCCATTTTTAGCATTTTACTTGAACCATAAACAATTTGTTGCAACAACCAAGATCACAAGAATAAATACCATGCACAAGTACACAAGAAGTATCCTGGGAAACCCTTCTCAACAAGGGAAGAAAACCCAAACAATCATTTGCTATATTTTTCAAGAGAAAGACCTCACACACCATAAACCTAGCACACAAAAAGGTTCTCACAAACCCTAGAAGACTAGCGCCCAAGAGAGGTGCACACTTTTCCCAAGAACAAGTACTTGCTAAAATTTCCAAACTCACACTTGCGTTGTGATTCCTCAATGGGAAATTTTACCTTTATTTATATTATACCGAGCCTATCAAAAGTAGTGTCTATTGGCACAACAAATTCGACCCAAATAACTCACAATATAATTAATAATTACCATATTAATTATCTTTTACATTAATTATCTTTCACTTTATGGTGGGGCCAGCCTATACCCTTTACATCACAAATAGGGTTACAGGTAAGTCTGACTCTTGGACAATATAGCAAGGGATCTCACACACCCACTAGTGCTCATCCACATGGATGTACACATCTCTATCTCACTACGTATCATAGGAGAATCACACTCACTAGTGCTCAGCCACAATGATCACGTTCACCTGTGCTCAGCCACAAGCATGTCCAACTCAACATATATCTTTTTCACTACATCTCACAGGAGAACCATATGGAGCATCACATCATCTCAACTCTCTGCGCATAGGAGACTAGTACATCATTTCATCTATGTCTCAAAGAGAACAACACACCCAACTCTTGGGATTCCTCACCCCACAGGGGCACACAACATTCCATCTCTGTCTCAGAGAGGAACCACACACCCAACTCATGGGCTTCCTCACCCCACAAGGGAACAAAACATTCCATCTATGTTTCAGAGAGGAACCACACACCCAACTCATGGGCTTCCTCACCCCACACAGGGCACAACATTCCATCTCCGTCTCAGAGAGGAACCACACACCCATCTCATGGGCACATCCAAATCATGGGCTCTTTCTCAGGTCGACTTTCTCAGTCTATGTCGTGGAGGATGTCACACGCAACTATAATCATCAACAGTAAGGACAAATATTTTCAGACTTCTTGGAATATTTCTCAACTACCCAACCCATATGGAAGTAGGTGGTTGGCTCCTATATCATTTAAAGGATAGGCACAATACATTAAGTCAAGGCCCTTCTATGGGATGATTACATTTTTTCCTCTAAAATTTGTAAACTAGTTGAAATTGAAACAATTTATGAATCATGTGAAGAGCATATGAATAATATCATCTTTTATGTGCTAAAAACAAACCATTTTCACACTTATTTGAAGCCTTGCACAACTGAACCCATATGGTGATAGGTGATCAACTTTTATATCCCTAGAAGGATAGGCACAATCCATTAGGTCAAGGCCCTTCAATGGGATTAGAATTGAAACTCATTAGGATTCAAACAATTTGCAATGAATTATGAGGAGAGCATAAAAATACCATTAACAATACTTATTTAGTATTTAAAAAATATATATTCCTCTAATGGCCTTGATATTTTTGTTGATCGTGTCAAGGAAATTCAAAATCAAGGAGAGAAGGTGACCATAAATCACAAATATTAACAAGTTTATTAGCCATTGAAACAATGTCATATAATCAACTAGGTGCCACCAAAAGAGGTGGACTACAATAGGTCTCTTGCCATGACTATTGATGAGGCACACTCTTACCATTTCCTCCAGGCATGATTAAGCAACTAACAAGTTGAGAGAATCACTATGACAAGACAAATACCCATCGTTACCTTGGGTATCTATGTTCCAAGCTAACAATACCAAAAGGTCAAGGTAGATGGCTAGGAACCCCCAACTCCAAAGGCACCAACAAAGAATCCTTAGGTCCATGGAAATCACAATTGAGATATGCCAACAAGTGGTTGGGTCATAGCCAAAAATTGATGATGGTGCCCTCTTTACTTTCAGCTCACATGAAGTGATATGCATTCAACAAATGGGCCTCATACACCAATTTGGTGTCTAGCATGGTCGTGACTCTAAAATTTGATGATGATGATTATTATTATTATTATTACCATGTAATCTTGGTATTATAGTTAAAATTTAAAACCCTATGAATATTTGTAGAGTTGAACACTTAAGGATTTTATAGTTGTGTTAAGTGACAACATACCAATTACAACCCATTTTTGTTAACAAAATATTTTCTGTACAATTTCTTCTCATGATGTGCCAAGCCCCTTCATCAAAATAGGAGTATTATAATGAAGTACAACATTCAATGAAGAACCCTTCAATAAAGAAGTCACAAGGGGAAGATATATATTTTACCAAAGTTGCTCAAGATTTTCACCTAGACCCAACAACTTGGAATGTTGAATTTTCACAAGTGAGACAACCACAAAAGTTGAACAATATCTCTAAGGGATTTAAACCTTGGTGGGGGGTTATCATCCCCAACTTAACCATCAAACCAAGAGAATGTTTACAACAAAATCTATTTTCAATAACAAAATATATAATTTTTTTTTTCTTTTTTGGTGAGAGGATGGGTTGGGATTGTATTTTATAGTTATTAGCATATTAATCATATTGCAGCCTTGCAATGACAAAGCATGTTTTGACTGCTAACGGGTGGGAGAGATATTCCTTACACAGGTGGGTGATGCTAATAAAATAAAATGTGAAAAAAATGGCATGGACATCCAACACCTAAAAAAACAAGTCTGTAATAACAATAAATAAATAAATTTGTGTAGCATATATCCATATTAACGCTGGATCTGCACCTGAGATTTTTTTTATCCCTCTCCATGCTTAATAGATGCAAGGTTAAGATGGATCCATACTAGTCACATTTACCTATGAGGCCATGCAAGGAATCAAAAAGACTTTACTTCACTTAAAAGCCATTATGCATGTCTAAAATTTCAAAAATAGAGATCATGCAAAAAATTAAAAAAAACTCTATTTCACTTGAACACCATTCTGCATGTCTGAAATTTCAGAAATAGTAGTTCAAGGAAGGCATGCAATGAACACTGAACATTCATTTCTCTCATGCATTACTTGTAGAAAAAATTAAGTATTTTCAATTACTTGGGGTGTCTTTTAAACATATAGATTACTAAATTGCTCAAATACAAAGATGCCATTGAAAGAACTAATATAATGAGTCCATCAATATGATCAGTTTAAATAAGCTAAATGCAATAGAAATTTTTTATATGTTCCAATGTACAACCAAACTCATCTCAATTCCATTTTCATTACATGAAAACTAGACATGTATCACAGCATGCCAAGTTCAAATTCGCACCCAAAGAGATTATACACCACTAGTATATGAAAATCTCATTTGAAGGCGAGAGAAAACCCTCAACTCATAAACCTTGTAATCACTTTAGAATTCTCTTTTAAAGTTACCATTGCTCCGAGAACATGTGGACTTATTGTGTTAGATAGACCACCTTTTTCTGAAAATTATAAAGGTTTTATCCTTGGCATAGCCCTGCAGCTTCTTAATCACTTTGAATTATCTTTTGAAGTTACCATTGCTCTAAGAACCTGTGGGCTTATATTGTGTCAGATAGACCACCTTTCTCTGAAAGTGATAAGGTATTTATCCTTGACATAGCTCTGCAGCTTCTTCACGTTCAAGTCCAACTCTTCTTGATCTGCATCATAAGATCATAAAAATATATGAGGATTCCTCTTTTCATTAGTCTCATTAACAAGAAGGATTTTTGTTTCCTACACCTCTTTCAACTTGGAGATGTACTCAAAACCAAAGAAAAATGTAGTATGTAGTATCCAAACAGTTCAATGGGACCATATTTAAATTTTAAAGATGCCACAACAAATCATTTAAAGTGTCATAGATCTACAAATAAAATATGGAAGAAGGGAACTATATAGGACCTATTGCACGAGTAAGAGAGATTCTTGCTTTCAAGTATTAGAGGAAAATCCTCAACTAAGCTTAAAAGTGCGGCAAAAAGCTTGCATAAGGACCACCTCTGTTACCGTTTTCAATAAAGGTCAACAATAGCATGAATCTATATGATACAACATCAAATCCCAGTCCCTGCTCACAATGATAGGACTGCATCTTTTCTGTACTATATGCATGCAATATCAGCCATTTGGAAAACATTATCCAGATGGATAGGAAATATCTTCACTCACATTCAATTCAGACCCTTGTAAATGTGCCCTACACCTCTTACCAAATAAGGGAAAATCCAGAAAGCACAGATGATTGTGAAATAGTTGCTGTAAAGGTTAGAAAGTAACAATCATTCTTTAATTTGTAGGTCAGTGTTAGTCATTATATAATGCATTAGTTGCATGAGTACTTCTATCCTCCCCCGATCATAGCACTTGTATTTTAAAAAACTATCATCCTTTTCCATATCCATAACAAGACCCACGCATTATAAATATTATGTAATATGTAGTATATACAAAAGTTTAGCATCAATAAGTTACTTGTCCATGGGTTATAGCCGTTATGAGGTGCAGTTATTAGAATGTGACAATTGAAAACACCATGGTGTATCATCTTTGTGTGTTAGTGATAACATAGTTCATTTTTTCTCTTGAGTTTCTCCTTTGTTGTTATGTCCCAACACCTA
>ML786669.1:647413-659085 GCA_009831015.1 Picea engelmannii
GAATGTAAGAAGAGACTTGCCTCAGAATTTGAAATGAAAGACCTTGGCCTAATGCATTATTTCTTAGGTCTTGAGGTATGGCAGAGTCCAGAGAGAATCTTCCTTAACCAAGGGAAGTATGCAGTCGAAATCCTGAAGAGATTAGACATGTTGGAATGCAAGCCCATGAATACACCCATGGAAGCGAAACTGAAGTTGTTGGTCAACACTTCGTCAGAATCGATTGATACCACCTTGTACAGACAAATTATTGGATCGCTGATGTATCTGATGAACACCAGACTAGACATTTGTTTTGTCGTGAACACCTTGAGTCAGTTTCTGGTAGAGCCCAGACATGTTCACCTTGTGGCTACAAAACATGTGATGAGGTACCTTAAGGGTACATTGGATTGTGGTCTTAGTTATGACGGAGATCATGATTTCACATTGAGTGGATACACTGATTCAGATTGGGCAGGAAGCGTTGCTGACAAGAAAATAAATTCTGGATGTTGTTTCAGTTTGGGATCAATCATGATCTCGTGGAAAAGTAGAAAGCAATCTAGCATTGCTCTCAGCACATCAGAAGCAGAATACATTGTTGCATGTTCTGTTAGCTGTGAAGCTATATGGCTTCGAAAGTTGTTGACCGGTCTATTTGACCTAGAGATGGAAGCAACCTCGATCCTATGTGACAACCAAAGCTGCATAAAGATGATAGAGAATCATGTATTTCATGATAAGTCGAAGCACATAGAGATCCGATATCATTACATCTGTGACATGGTGCAGAGAGGAGCCATAAATCTCCAGTACATTAGCACGGATAAACAGGTTGCTGATGTGTTGACCAAGCCTCTATCTTGTATAAAGTTTGAGCACTTTCAAGATAAGCTTGTCATAGTCCGAAAGGACCTTCCTCGAAAGGGGGAGTAGTTGTTGTGATGAGACATCTCTTGCTTCCAACCTAACGGTTGTGACATAAAGCAAGATGATGTGATGTGACTAGTACTGAGCTTCTGGCTGGACAACTGTGACGTAAAGTCAGTCTAGTATCTTGCTTCCGACCTGATGGTTGTGACGTAAAGCATGACATATACCTTGCTTCCAACCCTATGGTTGTGACGTAAAGAAAGATGATGCGATATGACTAGTACTATGCTTCCGTCTGTACAACTGCGACGTAAAGAAAGTTTAGTACCCTGCTTCCGACCCGATGGTTGTGACGTAAAGCAGGACGTGTTCCTTGCTTCCGACCTGATGGTTGTGATGTAAAGCAGGACGTATACCTTGCTTCCGACCTTATGGTTGTAATGTAAAGCAAGATGATGAGATGAGGCTAGCACTGTGATTCTGGCTGGATAGTTGTGACGTAAAGCCAGTCTAGCATATTTCTTCCGACCTTATGGTTGTGACGTAAAGCAGGACGAGTATCTTGCTTCCATATTTATTGTTGTGATGTAAAGCAAGACTATGAGACAAGACTAGAACTGTGCTTCTGGCTTTATAGCTGTGACATAATGCCATTCTAGTATGATGATGATGAGCCAACCTCGTGCTATGATGATGATGATGTATTAGTTTTATACTAATCCATACTGATGCAGATGATGATTGCATTCCTTTGAGAATGACGATGCCTACCAATGAAGAAAACTTTCGATGATTTATAGATATGTCAGTCAGTGCTCCAAGATGATATTAATGATGCTTCCCTCTTGATGTTGCTGATGATGCATACCTCTCTCTCGCTTGATGTTGTTGAAGAATACCCTTCTTGTTAAGGGGGAGTGTTGAAATAATGTAACTGCAAAGTGTATTCTTATTATTATATGATATATTATTCATTGAATCAATCCCCATTGTGGATTGATCATGTCGGCTATTGTAATAGGACCAAATCCCCTTTTGCGGATTGGTCAAATGATAATTATAATAGGAAGAATAAGAAGTTGGCCTCAACAGATATTAAAGAGGCCCCAGAATATATTAAATGTGGTTATAACCACCCAGTTTGAGAAGTCAGACTTGCCAGTGAAGAGACACTTCACATGTGCCAGTCTTGTATAAATAAAGAGGCCATTGCCTCACTTAGACACACAACACTTGCTCATTTGAGAGACAAGTTTCAGAATTGCAGTTGGAGAAGAAAGAGAGAGAGTGGCGCATCTTTTCGATAGGATCTTATGTATTAGCTTGAGTTATCTCTTGGCATTGTATTGTCTATCTATAATAAGGAAGTTTTGTTGCGTTTTCTTCCCCTAAAGGGTTTCCCAGGATAAATGTTGTGTCTCTTGTGATTGTGTATTTCTCAATGATCTTGTCTTTATGTTGTTGTTATCTATTGAAATGCAAAGAACTATAATAATGGCATAAACATTAACAGTGATGTGTTGGTCGATGGCCTTATTCAGGTAGGACACATGGAAGACATTGTGTATCCTGCTGCCCTGTGGAAGCTCCAACTCATATGCTACGACCCCTATCTTCCTGTTGATCCTGTAGGGTCCAAAGAAACGTGGCTATAGCTTCTCTACTCCGCTTATTTTTATAGAAGCCTGCCTGTATGGTTGGAGCCTTAGATAGACTAAGTCACCAACCTCAAAGGTACGATCAACCTTGTGCTTGTCTGCTTGGACCTTATATTGATTTTGTGCTCTCTGTAGATGATCCTTCAGCTCTCTAAGGATGTCTTGGCTCTGTTGTACCCAATCCTGTACCATTGGTGACCTGTTATCTCCAAAAGCAATCTCTACAAAAGATAGTGGGTCATAACTGTATAAGGCCTTGAATGGTGCCGTGCCTATGGACATGTGTTGGGTGGTGTTGTAGCAGTACTCTCCCAAGTGCAACCATATGACCCATGCTTTTTGCTGCCTTGCTACATAATTCCCGAGGTATCCTTCTACCTAGTTGTTGACTATCTCGGTATGTCCATCCGTCTGCGGGTGATAATCGATACTAGTGGTCAAATCCATACCCACCAATCTGAACAACTCCTGCCAAAATGTACTCATGAACCTGTTGTCCCTGTCACTAACAATGGTTTTGGGTAGGCCGTGCAACCTAAAAATCTCTCTGAAAAACAATTCGACCACCTATGTTGCACTGAAGTCTGTGGCTATGGAGAAGAAGTGTGTGAACTTCGTCAACCTGTCCACCACTACAAAAATGAAGTCCTTCCCCTGCGTCCTTGGCAACCTGGTGATGAAATCCATGGATATGCTTTCCCACTTGTTCTCTAGAATGGTTAAGGGTTGTAGTAGTCCTGCTGGGTGAGTGTTCTCATCTTTGTTTTCCTGGCATGTAGTACACTCCTTGACATGCTTTATTACATCCTCCTTGAGGCCCTTCCATGAGAACCTCTCTCTCACCTTCCTGTATGTCTTGCTAATCCCTTGGTGCCATGCCATTGGTGAGTCATGACATGCCTGCAATACCTTGGACATGAAGGCCGATCCAGGAACCAAAACGATTTGGCTAATCCCGAAGTTATCATCCTGTACCTGTCCGTCCAATAGCTGACAATCGAACTGATCATTTGCATACTCCATCACCAAGTGGTCCTTCCAATCAACTGATATACCTTTCATGGAAAAAATGGATGGCCTCTTGGACAATGCATCAACCACCACGTTGTTCTTCCCTTTGACAAATTCAATGTCAAAGTCATAGGCCTGTATTATGCTCACCCATTTCTGCTGCCTTTCATTTAAGTCCTTCTGATCCAATAGTTATTTAAGACTGTTATGATATGATTTGACCACAAACCTTGCACCTACCATATATTGTCAAAATTTGGCTAGTGCGTGCATGATAGCCAACATTCCTTTGTCATAAATGTTGTAGAGTAGCTCAGGACCCATAATTTTTCAGCTCTCATAGGAAAGAGGGTGCCTATTCTACATCAGTACGACCCCTATGCCTTCTCATGAGGCATCACACTCCAAAGTGAAAGGTAGGCCGAAATCTGGAAGAGCTAGCATTGGGCACGTGCTCATCACCTTTTTCATTTTATCCATCGTAATTTGATCTTCTTCACTCCATTTGAAGGCTCCCTTCTTCGTCAAATCGGTCAAGGGTGCACACAACTGAGAAAACCCTTTGACAAATTTCCTGTAGTAAGTGCACATGCCTAGAAATCCCCTTAGATATGTGAGTGTCTTAGGGGTAGGCCACTCTATGATGGCTTTAATTTTCTCTTGATGCACCTGTACCCCCTTTTCTCCGATGATGTGTCCCAAGTAAAGAAATTTTGTCATTCCAAACTCACATTTGGACTCTTTAGCGTACAGTGATTGTTCCTCCATTATAGATAGAATCTAGTCCACATGTCGAAGGTGTTCCTCCCACGTCTTGCTATGAATGAGCAAGTCATCAAAAAATACTAACAAGTGTTTCCTCAGTTGTTTGTTGAACACATGGTTCATGCAAGATTGGAACGTAGATGGGGCATTGGTTAACCCGAAGGGCATCACCAAGAACTCATAATGGACGTAATGACACCTGAAAGCTATTTTTGAAATGTCCTCCTCCCTCATCTTGATTTGATGGTAGCCAGAACGAAGGTCAATCTTGGTGAAATAGACAACTCCATGTTGTTCGTCTAGAAACTCATCAATCCCAGGTATAGGGTACCTGTTTTTTATTGTCTTTTTATTCAAGGCCCTGAAGTCAATGCACATCCACATCGTCCCATCTTTCTTCTTGACCAACACTACTGAAGAAGAAAAGGGGCTAGAACTCGATCTGATGTGTCCCATGTCCAGAAGTTATTTGATGGTGTTCTCTATCTCAAATTTATACTTCTTTGGATGCCTATATGGTGTGGTGATGACTGGCTTAGCCCCTACTTCCAGCTCAATGATATGCTCAAACCCCCTATCTGGTGGCACCCCTGGAGGAATCGGTCCAAACACTTTGTGGTGCTTGTCAAGGATCTCTTGGATCTATGGGGTGTAGTGAACCTTACCCTGCTCATCCACACATGTCGAAATCCTACATTCAGCTGCATATACAATCTCCTCTCTCCTGAAGATGGCTTCCATCCTCTTGGCCGTAACTATCTTGGCATAATTACTTGTCATGCCTCTGAGCACTACCTTTCGTCCACCCTCCTCTGTAAATGACATCTCCATGGTCTTGTAATTGGTGGTGATAAGTCCCAATGTGCTGAGCCACTGGACTCCAAGGATGATGTTAGTGTCTGGAATGTCCATCACATACACGTCTTGTACTAACTCATGCCTACCCAATGTAAGCCTCATACTTAGAATGTACCTGTCACAAGGCATAGTGTTTCCACCTACTACCTCCACCTTGAACCCTTCAAATCCTACCGTGGGTATATGCCTCCTCTTCAACAGTGTTGAGTCAATGAAGTTGTGAGAGGCTCCCCCATCAATCAACACTGATACCTTCTGACCTTGGAAGACTCCTCTCATCCTGAAGGTGTTGAATTTGGGTACCCCACTGATAGATTCCAAGGTGGCTTTCCCCCCATCCGTATTGTCCTGTTCTGTGACCACCTCCTCTGTTGTATCTGTGGTTTCGGCCTCCATGTTCTATATTTGGTCGTAATCTTCCTCCTCCTCATTATATGAGGTCACCTATATGTAGTGTACTTGGCCATGGCCCATGCACTTGTGTGATGGGTTCCAAGGTTCCTTGCATGTGAAGCAGAGTTGCTTCCTTCTCAGTTCCCTCCTGGTGTTATCATCCATTCTGCCATGGCCCCTGTCAAACCCTCTTGGGTCACGTCCCCCCTGGTTCACTGGAGGTCTCTGGTCTCTTCCTCCAGTGTTAAGGGGTGGCCTAGGTACAAAATTTGGTTTGGAAGCTGGTCCTAGGTCCCTTGTCTTCCAAATAGCATCCTCTAGGTTGGTAGGCTTAAAAGCCTTTACCCAACCCTTCAAGGGTTCCATCAACCCCTCAGTGAAAAGCATCATGAGTCCAGTTGGTTATATATCCTGCACCATGACTGCTAGCCTCTGAAATTCCTCAATGTATGCCTCGGCTGCACCTGTTTTCTTGAGTTGTGTGAGCTCCCGGAAAGGTAGTTCAGGATCCCCCTGATCAAATCTGTCAATGAGTCTTTGGGTTAATTTTGTGTAGGTCACTATCTGGTTGTGGCCTAGGGTGGTGAGTCCATGATACCACCAGTCATGAGCCTTTCCATCCAAATACATAGTGAAAATTTTTATGGCCTCCATCTCCCTCATGGGATTAAGCTGCAAATAAGTGTCCATTTTTTGTATCCATGCATGGGTTGTCATCTTGGTCGTACCATCAAAGTATGGGATTTCTATCTTCCCTTCTCTTCGTTCAAACTTAGAACTACTCCTGTGGTTCGGCCTGGGCTTGTTTCTGAACTTGAGTTGGCAATATTGATCCAGGGACATCTGCCTCTGAATGATCATATCCAAGCCATAATACTCCCTAGTACATTGTGCCATCTGCTCAACAAAGTCATCCACCTGTTCCTGTTGTACCTGTTCATCTGTGAATGTGGGCAAGAATGGTCTAGAGTTCGTCTTGCTCCCCATCTGTCCATGTGACGTGCCCCCTCCATGGCTTCCTTCGGACCTGGGAGCCTTTTCCAGATTATACCTGACTTCCCCATGGGATCCACCAGCCTCTTTGTTTCCATACGTCTCAGGGTCTTTCCCTTGATGAGTCATCTTCATCAATAGCTCAGTTGTCTGAGTCTGGTTCTCATCAATCTTCCGTAGATTCTCATCTACCTTCTTCAAGGTCTCAGTGATTTGGGCTTGACCCCTTCGGTTTGTCTCCTGGTTTTCCTGTAAACGGTGGACTAGGTTACCTTCTATAAGTTTTATGGTTTGATGGAATTTGTCAAACTCGGCTGCCAAGAAAGCCAAGCCCTGTGGTTCACGGTCATCTCCTGATCCCTCCATTTCAGCTTCTGTTTCACTAGCCAACTTCTTCCTTCTTCCCATAAAGATACCATTGTACCTCAGCATGCGCTAATCCTCACAAGTTTGGAGGATCAAAGCTCTGATACCACTGTAATGATCCCAAGCCAATTTTTTGCTTGGAATCACTAACTAAACATTGATTTGATTATTATTTGTTGTGTATGCAGGTTGGCCATGAACATTTCAGCCTTAGGGTTTATTCAGTTATTCAGCCATAGATTTATATAAGCATCATTGTCATCATATGAATATCATCAACACTACACAAGATAAGAACCACAAGCAAATAATTGAACTTTATTATAAGAAAGCAAGCACCTGATACAATAGAGAAGAAAATCTGGAATAGATGGCTTCAAGACAATAATAGATCTTCATACAAAATGCTTCCGGAGATACCAATCAAGCCTCCCAAAGGCTGCAATAGAAGATGAACGCTCAACTACAAAACCAGGGTTTAAGCCTAACCCTCAAGCAACTGGTATGACCTTGCTGACTACTGATATGACCTTCCGAAGACAAATACCCCCAAGGGTTCGGCCCTCCTGAGATAAAGACCTGCAAATGCTGCCAACTCCTCCCCAAGGATAGATCAAGATAATGGAAGCCTCCTCCTAAAGTATGGAACTCAAACACTGAAGCTCCCTCCTCAAACTGCAGAAACCCTAGGATGGTACGACCCTCTTGAAACCCTGAAAATGGCCAATAGTACGACCTAGATGAATATGGGATCTGAATGATCTGAAACTCTCTCAGGTGATAGATCAGGCCACCATAAGCACTTGATAGAAGTCCCAAGATTAGACCTAGCCTATAGCTTTCTATATCTGAATAATATTGAATCACCAAATCGTCCCCTTCCTCTTGAAATCATTCCAACCTGCAAATAGATGATAGGGACGTGATGACTCCTCCAAGAATCCCTCAAACTGATGAGTAAGGATTTGCAAGAAAAACCCTAATGCTAGAATTCTCCAAGGCTCCTTCTCCTAGCTAGATCGAACTCTTCTTCAACATATGGTGCGCTCCTGCAAGAAAACCCTATCTGGTACGACCCTGTTGATCCAACTGGTATGGCCCTGCTAGTCCTCCTGAATAGATGATAGTTTTAGAATGGTGTGGGTGGAGTATTTCATCCCCGAGACCAAGCTTGGAGCTAGGCGAGTGGAATATTTCACCACTGAGCTGCTCACTAGGGTTTGTAATATCAAAACCCTTAAGATTGTATGCTCAAGATAATCAACAAGCAAAATATCCAAATCTAGAATGAAGGAGAGGTGTTCCCTAGCCTTCTCTTTATACTTTTCTTCTATTTCCATGTTGAGTTAAGTTAACCCCTAGGGTTAACCCCAACTCAACCTCCAACACTTCTATTTCTTCATTGAGTTACCTTTTAACTCTTTTTACCTTTTTATTAAGTCAACTTAAGAATATAACCTTAGTTTGGTTGACTTTTCCCCTCAGTGTGAGACTATGGCCTAGTGGGGATGCCTAGGCCACTAAGTCTTCTTATACCTCTTCATCAAGAGGTGGAGGACATTACAGTAACCACCTGACCCACACTTTCCACTGCCCTGCCACATAATTCCTGAGATAACCTTTGACCCATTTGTTGACTATTTCGGTCTATCCATCCGTTTGTGGATGATAGCTAGTACTAGGGGTCAAGACCGTACCAAATAGTCTGAATAGCTCCTTCCAGAATGTACTCATGGACCTGCTATCCCTGTCACCGACAATGGTTTTCGATAGGCCGTGCAGTCTGAAGATCTCCCTAAAGAATACTTCGGCCACTTGTGTTGCACTGAAGTATGTAGCTATGGAGAAGAAGTGTGCAAACTTTGTCAACATGTCCACCACTACGAAAATGCAGTCTTTCCCTTCCGCCTTTGAAAACCCTGTGATGAAATCCATGGATATGCTTTCCCACTTGTTCTCTGGGATGGGTAGTGGTTGAAGTAGTCCTATCAGGTGAGTGTGCTCATCCTTGTTCTCCTGAAATGTAGTACACTCCTTGACATGCCTCATTACATCCTCCTTGAGGCCCTTCCATGAGAACCTCTCCCTCACCTGCCTATATGTATTACCAATCCCTTGTTGCCCTGCCATTGGTGAGTCATGACATGCCTGCAACACTTTGGCCTTGAAGGCCGACCCAAGAACCAAAAAGATTCGGCCCTTATAATAGATGAGGTTGTTAATGATCCTGAAGTTATCGCCATGTACTTGTCCGTCCATTAGCTAACAAGAGAACTGATCCTTTGCATACTCCATCACCAAGTGGTCCTTCCAATCAACAGACATGTCTGTCATGGCATAAATGGATGGCCTCCTGGACAATGCATCAACCACCACGTTGTTCTTCCCTTTGACAAATTCAATTTCAAAGTCATAGGCCTGTATTCTAGTTACCCATTTTTGTTGCCTTTCATTTAAGTCCTTCTGCTCCAACAGATACTTAAGACTTTTATGATCTTATTTGACCACAAACTGTGCACCTACCAGGTATTGCCTAAATTTGGCCAGAGCGTGCATGATGGCAAGCATCTCTTTGTCATAAATGTTGTAAAGTAGCTCAGGTCCCCTGAGTTTTTGGCTCTCATAGGCAAGAGGGTGCTTGTTTTGCATCAGTACAACCCCTATACGTTCTCCCGAGGCATCACACTCCAAGGTAAAAGGTTGGCCGAAATCTAGTAGGGCTAATACTGGGCATGTGCTCATCACCTTTTTCATATTGTCAAATATAATTTGAGCCTCCTCACTCCATTTGAAGGCTCCCTTCTTAGTCAAATCGGTCAAGGGTGCACAAAGTTGAGAGAACCCTTTGACAAATTTCTTGTAGTAAGTGCACATGCCTAGAAATCCCCTTAATTCTGTGAGTGTCTTAGAAGTAGGCCACTCCATAATGGCTTTAATTTTCTCCTAATGTACTTGTACCCCTTTTTCTCCGATGATGTGTCCCAAGTAAAGAACCTCTGTCATTCCAAACTCACATTTGGACTCTTTAGCATATAGTGATTGTTTCTCCATGATAGACAAAATATGATCCACATGTTGAAGGTGTTCCTCCCACGTCCTGCTATAAATGAGAAAGATATAAAAAAATACCAAAAGGTGCTTCCTTAACTGTTTGTTGAAGAAATGGTTCATACAATATTGGAACGTGGATGGGGCATTGGTTAAACCGAAGGGCATCACCAAGAACTCATAGTGACCATAATGACACCTGAAAGCAGTTTTTGGGATGTCCTCCTCTCTCATTTTGATTTTATGGTAGCCAGAGCGTAGGTCAATTTTTTTGAAATAGACAACCCCATGTAGTTTGTCCAACATCTCATCAATCCTTGGTATAGGATATCTGTTTTTGATTGTCTTCTTATTCAGTGCCCGGAAGTCAATGCACATGCACATAGTTCCATCTTTTTTCTTGACCAACACTACTGAAGAAGCAAAAGGGCTAGAGATCGGACTGATGTGCCCCATATCCAAGATCTCTTTAATTTATTTCTCTATTTCATCTTTATACTTCTTCGGATGTTTGTATGGTGTGATGATGACTAGTTTGGCTCCTTCCTCCAAATCAATAATGTGCTCAAACCCCCTGTTTGGTGGCACCCCTGGTGGGATAGGTCCGAACACCTTGTTGTGTTTGTCAATGATTTCTTGGATTTATGGTGCGTAGTGAACCTTTCCCTGCTCATCCACACATGCTGAAATCCTGCATTCAGCTGCATAAACTATCTCTTCTCTCCTGAAGATGGTCTCCATCCTCTTGGCCATAACTACCTTGGTTGAGTTACCTGTCATGCCTCGAAGCACTACCTTTCGTCCTCCCTCCTCTTTGAAGGACATCTCCATGGTCTTGTAGTTGGTGGTGATAGGCCCCAACATACCAAGCCATTGAACTCCAAGGATGATGTTGGTATCCGTCAGATCCATCACATAGACATCCTGTATCAACTCATGCCTACCCAATGCAAGCTTCATGCTGAGAATGTACCTGTCACAAGGCATGGTGCACCCACCTGCAACCACCACCTTGAACCCTTCAAATTACATCGTGGGTATGTGCATCCTCCGCAACAATGCTGAGTCAATGAAGTTGTGAGAAGCTCCCCCATCAATCAACACTGATACCTTTTCCCCCTTCAAGACTCCTCTCATCATGAAAGTGTTATATTTGGGCACTTCGCTGATAGATGCCAAGGTGGATTTCTCCTCAACCGTATTGTCTCTGTGGTGGTTTCCTCCTCTGTTGTCTCTGTGGTGTCTACCTCTATGTTTTGTATCTGGTTGAAATCCTCCTCTTCCTCATTGTCTGAAGTTACTTCTATATAGTGCACTTGACCACGACCCATACATTTGCGTGATGGGTTCCATGGCTCTTTGCAAGTGAAGCAAAGTTGCTTCCTCCTCAATTCCCTTATGGTGTTTTCATCCACTCTGCCTCGGCCCCTGTAAAACCCCCTTGGGTCACATCCTCCTTGGTTCATTGGAGGTCTCTGATCTCTCCCTCTTGTGTTAAGAGGTGGTCTCGACACAAGTTTCGGCTTGGCAGCTGGCCCTAGATCTCTCATCCTCCAAATAGCATCCTGTAGGTTGGTAGGATTAAAAGCCTTTACCCAACCCTTCAAGGGTTCCATCAACCCTTCAATGAAGAGCATCATGAGTTTGGTTGGTGATATATCCTCCACCATGACTGCTAGCCTATGGAATTATTCAATGTACACTTATGTTGCTTCTATCTTCCTG
>ML786669.1:660398-691043 GCA_009831015.1 Picea engelmannii
AAGATAGGAACCACAAACAAGATCTGAACTTTATTATAAGAAAGCAAGCACCTGATACAATAGAGAAGCAGATCTGGAATAGCTTCAGATGGCTTCAAGACAATAATATGAGCTCCATACAAAATGCTCCTGGAGATACAAAGTAAGCCTCCCAAAGGTTGTAATATAAGATGAACGCTCCAATACAAAACTAGGGTTTAGCCTAACCCTCAAGATGCTGGTACAACCTGTTGAAGACAATGGAGACCAAGGGTTTGAACCTCCTGAAGATGAATACTCCCAAATGCTTCCAAACTCCTCCAAGTGATAGATCAAGGAAATAATAGCCTCCTCCTGAAGTATGGAGCCCAAATACTAATGCCTACTCCTCCAACTCCAGAAACCCCAAACTGGTACGACCCTCTTGAAACCCTGAATATGGCCAATAATTCATTCTGGCTGAATAAGGTCTTAGAATCAACTGAAAATCTATAGGATGATAGATCGGGCAGTCACAAACCCCTAAGAGAAGTTTCAAGGTTAGATCTAAGGTATAGCCTCCTAGATCTTCAAATCATTGAATCACCAAATCATCCTCTCTCTCCTAAAGTTGTCCCAACCTACAGACAATGATAAGGACATGATAACTCCTCAAGGAAGCCTTCAAATTGATGAGTAAGGGCCTGCAAGCAAAACCCTAATGATGAATTCTCCCAAAGCTTCCTCAATAGGCTGGATCAAACTTTTCTTCCACAAATGGTGCGCCCTTGCTGAAAAACCCTAACTAGTACAACCCTGCTAATCCTCCTGAATAGATGATGCATGTAGAATGGTTTGGGTGGAATATTTCATCCCTGAGACCAAGCTTGGAACAAGGTGAGTGGAATATTTCACCACTGAGTTGTTCTCTAGAGTTTTTAATATCAAAACCCTCAAAACTGTATGCTTAAGAACATCAACAAGTAAATACCAAATATCCAAGATGATCTGAGAGGTGTGCCCTAGCCTTCTCTTTATACTTTTTTTTGTTTCCTTGTTGAGTTAAGTTAACCCCTAGGGTCAACTCCTAACTCAACCTCTAGTGCTCTATTCCTTCATTGAGTTACCTCTTTAACCCTTTTTACCTTTTCATTAAGTCAACTTAAAAATATAACATTAGTTTGGTTGACTTTTCCCCTTTGTGTGAGAATATGGTATAGTGGGGATGCCTAGACCACTAAGTCTTTCCAAACCTCTTCATCAAGAGGTGGGGGAAATTACATAGTGGTACACAACCACCATAGTAGCAAAAGGTTTTTTACACATGACACTCCCATGTGGACTTATAGAGGCTACTCCCTCTAGGAACACTTAGGTTCAACTCCCCATTGTGTGTGACATCAAGGGTCAACTCCCTTGACATGTTCTCATGTGCTCTCCACATGGGATGCTGGGTTATAAGCCCAAATTCACTTATCTCTTCTTGAGTAAGTGTCCTCATAGATCAACTCAACTCAATTCATAGAGAAGTATGATTTGGAGAAAGTTTGTCACACATGGCACTCCCATGTGGACTTCTAGAGGCTACACCCTCTAGAAACACTAGGGTCAACTCCTATAGTGTGTGATGTCAAGGGTCAACTCCCTTGTGATGCAGAAGCATCATTGGCAAGAATGCAGAGGTGGGACCACCCAACACGTGAGAGTTCCTCTGAAACTTCAACATGATCAGTCACAAACGATTTCTGGATCCGCCTCCACTCAACGCCGAAATTCACCTTCGGAGGCACGCTTGAACCGATGCTGGATATTTCCCTTTGAAGCAAGTTTTTGAAATTGTAAAGAGAGCAGAAGTTTCCACTTTGGCTCTGGAATACGACTAGACTAAGATAGTGTAGGATAAGGCTTAGAGTATGCAAGTAGCCAGGGGAAACCCTAGGAACATTTTGAGTTATGTAAAAGTTGGTAAGCCCAGTTAGCGGCAGTAGGAAAAACTGAGAGAGATGTAATACAGAGAAAACAACTGTAAGAGAACTGCGTTGGAGCAGAAAATCTCATCTTTTGAGCTACTTTAGTTTGTATGTATTATGTAGCTAGTGGGCACTTGTGAATAGAACATAATGGAAATTTGACCCAAATGTGTGATGTTTGGACTGTGTGCATTTTTCCCTGTTAATTTTTGTTTTATAAACAAGTGAATGGAACTGTAAGGTTTTAGCAGTTTCAATCGTTTCTCTTCACTGAGAGCTCTGCAAGGTGTGCATTGAGCCAGAGAGGAATGCCATGGATCTAAGTATCGAAATCCCTCAAACGCAAGGAGTGCGCGGGAGATCGAAGACTGAACCAGACAAAGCTCAGGAGGGATAACACTTCGGAAAGTGTTGTTGAGCTCCAGGAATTCAATCTCTAGAAGAAGCAAAGACCGAGTCTTCGGAGACTTAGAAAATCGTCTAAGTCTGGAGCGAGTGAAAGCTCAGGAGAAAGAACGTCGCCGAGCATTGGATCACGGTGGAAATTCCCGCACATCGTCCGATTGGAAGAAGGAGCACAGACTTTAACGCTGCGTAGATCCAGGTGAGGGGAGTTCAAAGACTTGAATGGATGGTGGAGATTCCTCGAGGAGGAACATTGAAACCCTGCAGGCCATTGGATCAGGTGGAGCTGCAAGGAGGTTAGCGGCGAGAGTTTCTCGACACCCATTTCGCGAATTCGGGTACTGTGAGTTGGGAAGACAGAGGATCTTGTCTTTCAGAATCTTGAATCACGAAATCACAATTCGATCGAGACCGTTGATCCCAGGGATCGTTGTGAGTTGTTGATCAGATGTCGGGACATTTCGGTGTTTCAGCTTTTCGGCAACCGGGGACTTTAAGGAGTAGAGACATCCCCTTGTACTCTGATTTCGCGAAACGTGAAATCCTGAAGAAACAAGCGCCGGGACATTTTGTCTTTTCGGCGATCGGAGACTCCAAGGAGCAAGGATACTCCTTGTATCCTAATTTCGTGAAACGCGAAATCCCAAAGAAACAGGCACCGGGACATTTCAACTTTTTAGCGACTAGAGGTTCTAAGGAGCAAGGGCATCCCTTGCACCCTAATTTCGCGAAACGCTAAATCTCGAAGGAACAAGCGCCAGAACATTTCGGCCTTTCAGCGATCGGAGGTTCGAGGGACCAAGAGACGAGACACTTGACTTATGAAGTCCCGGTCCCCGATATTTCGGCATTTTGGCTACTGGAGGTTCGAGGGATGAAGGAACGGGACGCTTGACTTGTGAAGTCCCGGTCCCCGATAAGGGCCTTTTCAGCTTGCCGCAAGGTCACGGCCCTTAGTCGTATGCTATGGGAGCTCACCTTTGGTGTCCGAAAAATCCAACTGAGCATTTGTAAGGGACCTGTATATTCTCCCAAAGGGTTCTAGTTCGGAACCAGAAGAGCCATTTTGGCTCTAGAATCAGAAGATCCTGACCGAGAGGTCGCACAATCCTTAGGAGGGATAGGGGTCTGCATCAGGTGGTATCAAAGCCTAAGCTTTTGCGTCTATAGACTTCAGGCAAAGGAGGGAAAAGAAGGAGACAGAGAACTCAGAGTTGTACTTTGTGTGTGTGACAGATAGTCGACCTAATGTTGCCAAGAAGACGAGATCCGCCTTTAGCCAACCATGCTGTAGAGAGTGAGATGCGAGAGTTTCACGCTCGAATGGAAGCAATGGAAGCAACACAGAGAAGAGCACCTGACGTTGGGGATGTCAGTGATGCAGAAAGTGAAGAGGCTAAGGTTGAAGAAGTTGCAGTAGAGGATGTTGCAGAAGAGCGTTTGTTGAGAGAAGTTGCTATATTGGGAGGTAGAGCTAAGATAGAGGTCCCCATGTATGAGGGAAATCTAGATGCTGAAGAACTATTGGATTGGATAAGGTCCATGGACAAACACTTCGACTATGAAAATGTCAATGAGGAAAAGAAGGTGAAGCAGACAGTCACCTAGCTAAAAGGGCATGCAACACTGTGGTGGGACGAACTGCAGGCTGAGAGGAGAAGTAAAGGAAAACATAAGATAAAGATTTGGGACAGGATGGTAGCCAAACTGAAGGCTAAGTTCATACCTAAAGACTACCAGATCAATCTGTTCAGGAAGCTACAGAACCTGAGATAGAAAGGGATGACAGTCAAGGAGTACACCGAGGAGTTCTACCGGCTGAACATCAGAACTGGACAAAGGGAAAGAGACGAAGAAAAAATCGCCAGATATATAAATGGCTTGAGATATGAAATCCAGGATGAACTTAGCATGATGTCAGTGAGGACTGTGGAAGATGCTTATCAGTTTGCACCGAAGGCATAGGAGAAGATGGCCAAAAAACATAACCAATGAGGAAGAGGTAAAGGCTCGGTCCTAAGCAAAAGAAAGGGATGTAACCATGATAGAGCACATCAGTCTAAGGACGAGGCTGAGAAACCACACAATCACTTGGAACGAGGAGGAAGTTCACGAGGAAGACAAAATGGTGGAAGAAACTCTTCTAGAGGAAGAGGCAGAGGAGGAGTAAGATGCTATAACTGTGGAAAGATAGGGCACATGTCTTGGGAATGTCTCGATAAGAAGAAGGAATGAGGAGAAGCTCACATTTCAAAAGCACGATGAAGAGATGTTGAAGCAGAAGGAGCAGAGGATGGAGCATCCCTGATGTTGAGAAAAATTCTCCTAAAGCCAGAGGCAGAAATTGAGAAGCCAGTGCAGAGAAATAATCTCTTCAAGACAACTTGCAAGACTAAGGATAGAGTATGCAAGGTGATCATCGACAGTGGGAGCACTGACAATCTAGTATCCACAGAGATGGTGGAGAAATTGGAGCTAAAGACAACTGCACATCCAAGGCCATACAAAGCTCATGGCTGCAAAAAGGACACCAGGTAATGATCACTAAACAATGTCGTTGAAATTAAAATAGGAGGATATAAAGATGAAATCCAATGTGATGTAATTCCCATGGACGTATGCCACATTTTGTTGGGAAGACCATGGCAGTTTGAAAGAAATGTCATTCATGATGGAAGGAAGAATACATATACATTGGAGAAGAATGGTAGGATGCATATGTTTCTACCAATGGAGGAGAAGAGAGTGAAAGAGGAGGCAAGCACAAGCATACTTCTCATGAGTGGGAAGGAACTCCTGAAAGAAGTCAAGGAATAATAGGAGATGCAGTTTGTTGTGGTGAGGAAGGCCATAGTCATCCTTACGAGTACATCATTGGATGATTTACCTGAAGAAGTTCAAGAGCTGCTGGATAATTTTGTTGATATAGTGGTGGATGAGTTGCCAAATTCATTTCCACCCATTAGGAGTATCAATCATCATATTGACTTGATACAAGGAGCAAGCCTGCCAAATAAAGCAGCGTACAGATTAACACCTCGAGAGAATGAGCAGGTGAGGAACCAAGTACAAGAGTTGTTGGATAAGGGTTTAGTCAGAGAAAGTTTGAGCCCATGCACAGTACCAACTGTGTTAAGCCCAAAGAAAGATGGAGGATGGAGACTGTGCACAAACTCAAGAGCCATCAACAAGATCACTTTCAGGTACAAATTTCCTTTACCAAGAATGGATGACTTAATGGATTGCTTAAGTGGAGCAAATTTGTTTTCTAAGATAGACCTGAAAAGTGGATATCACCAGATCAGGATGAGAGAAGGTGATGAATGGAAAACAACCTTTAAGAGGAATGAAGGTTTGTATGAGTGGCTAGTTATGCCATTTGGCTTAACAAAATCCCTAAGCACTTTTATGAGGCTGATGAATGAAATTCTAAAAGATTTCATTGGTAAGTTCGTGGTTTTATATCTGGACAATATACTGATCTTTAGCAGGACTAAAGAGGAGCATTTGAGGCACCTAACGCTAGTAATGAGGAGGCTACAACAGGAGAAGCTGTTGATCAATCTGAAGAAGTCCTCTTTTATGAAGACAAAGCTCATTTACTTGGGTTTTGTGATATCCTCGAATGAATTGAAGATGGATCCAGAAAAGGTGAAAGTGATCAGAGAATGGTTGTCGCCAAGGAGCATGTTCGAAGTAAGGAGCTTTCATGGTTTAGCAAGTTTCTATAGAAAGTTCATTAGAGACTTCAGTGGAATTTGTGCACCAATGATGGATACAGTGAAGAAGCGACACAAGTCTTTTAAATGGACAGAGGAAGCTAAAAGGATCTTCAATATACTGAAGGAGAAGATAACAGAACGACCAATTCTGATCTTGCCGAATTTTGGGAAGACATTTCAGGTAAGATGTGACGCAAGTGGAGTTGCAATAGGAGTTGTTCTGAGTCAGGATAACAGACCTGTTGCCTATTTCAGCGAGAAGATGAATGAGACCAAGAGGAAATACTCCACATATGACAAGGAGTTATATGCCATAATTCAAGCACTGAAGAAATGGAGGCATTATCTTGTACAGTGATAACCAAGCTTTACAATTCATAACCCGACAAGAAAAACTGAATTAGAGGCATGAAAAATGGGTTGAATTTATGCAAAATTTTACTTTTGTCATCAAACATATTGTTGGGAATGCTAACAAAGTTGTTGATGCGTTAAGCAGGAGATGTTTAATTCTGCAGGAATTCTAATTGGAGACCTTGGGGTTTGAACACCTTAAAGATATGTATTGTGATGATACAAATTTCAAGGAGGCCTACGAAGCATGTACAAGCCCTGTACTGAGAGATAGAAGTCAGTGGATAGAGTATATGGTCCAGGAAGGATTGTTGTTCAGAGGAAATCAATTGTGCATACCAAGATGCTCAATGAGGGACAATCTTCTKAAGGAGAAGCATAGTGGAGGATTGGMTRGACATTTYKRCCAYGATAAAAYRTTTGCAYAGTTGAGMAGTTCATACTATTGGCCAGGTATGAGAAMAAAGGTGATAAAGTTTGTRAAMARATGTAGGATCTGYCAACATGCAAAGGGGAAAAGACARAACACTGGATTGTATCAACCATTGCCAATACCAGAGAGGCCTTGGGATGMAATAAGCATGGATTTCGTGTTGGGATTGCCAAGAACACAAAGGGGATKCRATTCCATATTTGTGGTGGTGGATAGGTTTTCAAAGATGGCACATTTCATCCCATGCCAGAAGACCAGTGATGCAACACATGTTGCAAATCTATTTTTCAGAGAAGTTGTGAGACTTCATGGTCTACCCAGGAGCATTGTCTCAGACAGAGACACAAAATTTGTTGGTCACTTTTGGAGGACATTGTGGAATAAGATGGGGACAGATTTGTCCTTCAGATCATCTTATCACCCTTAGATAGATGGGCAAAATGAGGTGGTAAATAGAAGTTTGGGAAACTTATTGAGGAGTATGGTTATTGAACACCATAACCAGTGGGATCGGATTCTGCCACAAGCAGAATTTGCATACAATGACTCACCAAACAAGAGCACTGGAAGGAGTCCATTCCAAATACTCTATGGAATGCAACCTAGGGGAGTGTCTGAGTTGAGAGACTTGGAATAGGGAGAGATCAAAAGCGATGGAGCAGAGGATTTTGCTGTTGAAATGCAAAAACTCCATAGTCGGATCAAAGAATAATTACATAGTTCTAACCAGAAATACAAGAACAAAGTTGATTAGCATCGCAGGGAACTTCAATTTGAAGTGGGAGATAAGGTTTTAGCACATCTCAGGAAGGAAAGGTTCCCTAGGGGAACATATAACAAATTGAAGATGAAAAGGATAAGACCCTGTAAGATCTTGAGGAAGTTTGATGCAAACACCTATGAGATCGAGATGCTAGATGGTGTGGGTATTTCACCCATATTCAATGTCTTAGACTTGTATCCTTACAGGAAAGATGACCCAGAAGGATCAAAAGATCAAGGAAAGATTCAGTGGGAGAAGCAGATGCCTGTGGCAGAGAAGCTATAGATGGAGAAGATTCTGGATCAAAGGATTGGCAAGAAGACCAGGAGGAAGACTTATTTTGAGTATCTAGTCAAATGGAAGGGACACCCAATAGAAGACGCCAGTTGGGAAAACGAAGCTACTATCCAGAAGTAGGGAAAGTCAGTAGAGGAGCTCATGGATAGGAGTCCATGAATTTTTGTCAAGGGGAGTATGATGCAAGAGCATCGTTGGCAAGCGCGCAGAGGTGGGACCACACAACACGTGAGAGTTCCTCCAGAACTTCAACGTGATAATTCAAGAACGATTTTGGGATCCGCCTCCACTCAGCGCCGAAATTCACCTTCGAAGGCATGCTTGAACTGGTGCCAGATTTTTCCCTTTGAAGCAAGTTTTTGAAATTGTAAACAGAGCAAAAGTTTCCACTTCGGCTCTGGAATACGACTAGACTAAAATAGCGTAGGATAAGGCTTAGAGTAGGCAAGTAGCCAGGGGAAACCCTAGGAACATTTTGAGTTATGTAAAAGTTTGTAAGCCCAGTTAGCAGTAGTAGGAAAAAGGGAGAGAGTTGTAATACAGAGAAAACAACTGTAAGAGAACTGCGTTGGAGCAGAAAATCTCAGCTTTTGAGCTACTGTAGTTTGTATGTATTATGTAGCCAATGGGCACTTGTGAATAGAACAGAATGGAAATTTGACCCAAATGTGTGATGTTTGCACTGTGTGCATTTTTCACTGTTAATTTCTATTTTATAAACAAGTGAATGGAACTGTAAGGTTTTAGCAGTTTCAATCGTTTCTCTTCACTGAGAGCTCTACAAGGTGTGCATCGAGCTAGAGAGAAACGTCGTGGATCTGAGTATCGAAATCCCTCAAATGCAAGGAGTGCATGGGAGATCGAAGACTGAACCAAAAAAATCTCAGGAGGGATAACACTTCAGAAAGTGTTGTCAAGCTTCGGGAACTCATTCTCTAGAAGAAGTGAAGACCGAGTCTTTGGAGACTTAGAAAATTTTCTAAGTCTGGAGCGAGTGAAAGCTTAGGAGGAAGAACGTCGTCGAGAATTGAATGGCGGTGGAAATTCCCGTGGATCGTCTGATTGGAAGAAGGAGCGCAGACTTTAACGCTGCGTAGATCCAGGTGAGGGGAGTTCAAAGACCTAAATGGACGGTGGAGAGTCCTCGAGGAGGAACACCGAAACCCCGCAAGCCGTTGGATCAGGTGGATTTGCGAGGAGGTTAGCGGCGAGAGTTTCTCGACGCCCATTTCATGACTTCGGGTATTGTGAGTTGGGAAGATGGAGGATCTTGTCTTTCAGAATCCCGAATCGCGAAATCGCTATTCGAATGAGACCGTTGATCCCAGGGATTGTTTTGAGTGATTGATTAGACGCTGGGACATTTCGGTGTTTCGACTTTTTGGCAACCGAGGACTTCAAGGAGCAGAGACATCCACTTGTACTCTGATTTCGTGAAACACAAAATCTCGAAGAAACAGGCACCGGGACATTTCGGCTTTTCGGCGACCGAAGACTCCAAGGAGCAAGGATACTCCTTGTATCCTGATTTCACAAAACGTGAAATCCCGAAGAAACAGGCTCCAAGACATTTCATATCTTCGGCAACCGGAGGTTCTAAGGAGCAAGGGCATCCCTTGCGCCCTGATTTCGCGAAACGCAAAATCCCAAAGGAAGAAGCGCTGAAACATTTCGGCCTTTCGGTGACTGGAGGTTCAAGGGACCAAGAGACAGGACGCTTGACTTGTGGAGTCTCGGCCCCCGATATTTCATCATTTCGGCTATCGGAGGTTCGAGGGACGAAGGAACGAGACGCTTGACTTGTGAAGTCCCGATCCCCGTTAAGCGCCTCTTCGGCTTAGCGCAAGGTCACGACCCTTGGTCGTATACTGTGCGAGCATTTGTAAGGGACCTGTATATTCGCCCGAAGGGTTCCAGTTTAGAACCAGAAGGGCCATTTCGGCTCCAGAATCAGAAGATCTTGACCAGGAGGTCGTGCAGCCCTTAGGAGGGATAGGGGTATGCATCACCTTGACATGTCCTCATGTGCTCTCCACATGGGATGTGTCCTCATGTGCTCTCGAAAAGGGATGTTGGGCTATAAGCCCAAACACACTTATCCCTTTTCGGATAAGTGTCATCACAGATCAACTAAACTTAGTCACAGAGGAGTACGATTTGGAGAATGTCTCAGGAAGCTGCAAACATCAACACTCCCTCTCAGCGAGGGAGACATTCTCTGCCATGCCAAGTCTATCACGGAAGTACTTGCAATTCATCCTGGTTTGGTAAGAACATCAACAACATGCTCATCTATAGGAAGGTACAACACTGATACTTCCTTCCTTTTCACCATGTCTAAGATGTAATGGTACTTGATCTCAATGTGGTTCAATTTGTCATGAAACACTGTATTATCTAAGATCTTCACACAACTTTGGTTACCATAATGAATAATGGTGGAATCTAGCACATGTTCGGATAAATCTGCAAGGAGCTTGTGAAGCCACACTGCTTCATTGACTAACATACTTAATGCAATGTACTCTACTTTTGTTTTTCTCAAAGCCACAGGAGTATATTTCCTGCTACACCAAGAAACCATGGAAGATCCCAAAGTGAAGCAACACCCAAAGATGTTATTTCTGTCCACTGTGCTCCCTACCCAATCAGAGTCAATATATTCCTGCCATATCATATCAATACTGGAAGTATATCTCATACCATGTCCAATTGTACCTTGCAAGTATCTCAACACATGTTTCACAACAATCTACCGTGTCTATCTCATCTGACTCATAAACTAGCTAAGTGCACTCACTGCATAGAAAATATTTGGTCTGGTGTTAACCAGATACATCAATTATCCAATCAGCTATCTGTACAAAGTTGGATCAATTTCATCAAAATCAGAAGAAGACACACTTAGTTTCTTCAGATTCATCACCATTGGTGTAACCAAGGGCTTCAAGTTCAACATCCCAAACTTCTTCAATATATCAACTGTGTACTTCCCCTGACTCACAAAGATCTCATCAATTCTTTGCCACACCTCTAGTCCCAAGAAGTAGTGCATCATACCAATGTCCTTCATATCAAACTTGGAGGCCAACGCATACTTGCATTCAACAATAAGGCTCTTTGTATCAGTGAGGAATAAATCATCAACGTAGAGGACCAAAATCAGGGACTCACCATTAACAGTATTGTAGTACGGGATGGGATTGAAAACACTTTTTTTGAAGCCCAAAAATCATCAGGTGTTCATCAATCCTCGCATACCAAGATCGAGGTGCCTTCTTGAGTCCATACAGGGCATTCTTCAACCCGCACACATGAGACTCCTTCTCATGTATCACGAAACCATATGGTTGTTCGATGTATAGTTCTTCCTCAATATCTCCATTGAGAAAGGTTGTCTTCACTTCCATTTGATGTACTCTCCAACCCATGGATGTTGCAGGGGAAATTATCATCTGGATAGAAGTGTATCAAGCAACAAGAGAAAATGTCTCCTCATAATCTACTCCCTCCACTTGAGAGAATCCTCTAGCAACAAATATCGCTTTGTTCTTCTCGATGCTCCTATCAGATGTGTGTTTGATCTTATATATCCATTTATAAGTCATTGCATACTTCCCCTTAGGTCTCATAACAATATCCCACACATCATTCTTGATGATGGACTGATACTCCTCCATCATGGCATCTCTCCATAGTGGTTGATTGGTTTCCTCCTCATAATAGGAAGGATCTGAATCAATGATGTTGATCATAGCTGCGACATAGCACAAATATCTATGAGATCTCTTACTCTCTCGGAAGGTACCAAGAGGAGCTACATGTCCTTCTATCTCCTACAAAGTCTGACGATCCCATGCAAGTCTCTTCCAACCTACTGCAATATCTCTGGGAACATCAACTGAAGCTACTAGATCAACGAGATCAATTGGATCAATAGGCTCAATTGTCTCCCTTTGAACTGCTGGAGGGTGAGGGGGAGAAGGCACCATCTCTTCATGTATCTCATTATCAATCTCCATGTGATATCCTCTAGATATCCTGAAGTTTTCCTTCTCCTCAAAGGTAACATCTCTGCTCACCGGGGATGCAGATTCGATATTCCTTTGAAGACTTATTGTACCCCACAAATGTACCTTTTCTTCCTGAGGGGTCTAGTTGGGTCCTTTTATCCTTGGGTACATGAATGTATACTAGCCACCCAAATATCCTAAAGTGTCCAACCTCAGGCTTCACTCATGAACTATGCCCATACTAGACATCTCATGGTTCAGTCATTGAACCAATGTCTAATACATATTGAGGTTCCCTCATGGAACCAATGTCGAGGTTTCCTTGTGAAACCAATGTCTTGGTTCCTTCATCTGACCGTCTAAGGCATGTCAATATGAAGTCCACATTCCCCCCTACTAGTCCACACAGGACCCTCTGGGGAGAATGTCTCACGTTGTTGCCTCAAACATCTCTAGGACACATCTAGGTTCCCTCATCCTGGGAGAACCCTCTTTACCTTGTTGAAATCTGTTGCAATTCAATGTGTTGTAACCTTTAAACTATAGCACATGCACATCTTATATTCATTCTTTCTATCGTATGTCTCTTTCAACCACTAACTCACATGGATTCTACGATCATTGTAGACCAAACTTGCATGCTTGAGAAGGCCGATTCACTGCTTACACAACTCAAACAAGAATGTATATCTATAGGGATAATGCCAAAAACTCACTCCTTTGGTCCACACATTCTGATTGTATGCCCAAGTCACCCAAAAAAATGTATAAAGGTCACATATACAGTCACGACTTCATCCCACCAATCACAAGGCATGTGTAGCATCTGTCTTCCATCCACAGGAATATAAACGAAAATGAAGGAAACATGGATAGTCACCACTTCATCCAACCAATCAGGCACGTGTGTCTAGCATCCGTCTGTTTTCATCAAACTATTTGTGCCTAACATGGTAGCGTACCTACTAGCATCTGTAGGTGGAGCTCTTACGATATATCACTTTCTATGTACAATGCAATTGCATACATATTTCCTCTCTGGGAGGAGTAAGATAAAAGTGATGTGTAAAGTTGGTTCTCATTGCACTGTACAATGTATGGCACCAACGATGGATATTCGAGTCTCCGACCCATTGGATCTCTTTATGTATTTTTCGAATGAGAAAGCCAAAGGCAAAGGATACCAAACCACCTTGTCACACTCCACTCTGCTTCGTTGCTTCACCTTGAAGATTCAATATGATTTTCCATTTCCCATTGCCATTACCCCGATGTGAAAAGAAAGAAATAAATTATGAATACCAATTCTCTCTGCACAATGAGTCTACCAATGCACATTTCTTCAAGCCTATTGGGTTTGAATTTCAGACAGAGACATGTAATTTATTGGTAGAAGTGTTACTATTTACTTGTTGTTGTTGTGGCAAAGAAAAAAGAAGACAATGGTGGGGAGGGGTCCGAGCGACTCATCGACTTGGAATATTCCAAGAACACAAGTAACGGGGAACCTGACAAGGACACAAACAATGGTGAACATCTCTAATCAACATTCGACAGTGAAATCATCCCGTCGTTCCTCCCCGAGATCGTCATAGTCCTTTGTGTGGCTAACGAGATTTAGAATGACATGCCTCACGTCATATTTATTTGTATTCACCACTTTCCTTGATTCCTCTTTTTCTCTCTTTATGTATGTATATTCAGGGTTTAATATTTATCATTTATGCTTTACTTTAATGCAAGTTGATTCTATGCATTAAAAAAAATTCATAGATTTGGATCTTACATTCAACAACAGAGGTGTTTGCCAGTTCAAGACAACTCTCATTAATGGTTCCTTTATAGCTCCAATAACACCTAAGCTAAGTTAGGCTTCCATTTCTTTTTCATTTAATTGGGCCCTCCTATGAGGGATTCAAGCCCAGTCTTGCTCTGATACCATGTTGTTTTTCTTCATATGAGATATGATCGATATATTATTACAATGATGAGTCTTCCATATATAGGGAACATATGGTGACCATCCATGAAAGGATGCGTCCCTTGAATAATCAATAACTATTTATTATTATCATTTACTTTATTATATATGATATTTAATATTCAATAACCATATTATTAATTATTATTCTAAGAGAATGTCTTCTCGATGTTGTCCAAACATCAACAGAAAGATGGCACCTAAGAGAAGTGTGCACTTCAGCCCTACAAGTAGGCGTTGAGTTAATGATACAATGAAGTGTGAGTTATCCACAATGCGGATCAACTATTAGTTATACATGACCTAGCACATCAAATAGATGTGTCTATTGGCACAATAGGGTCAACATGTACAACTGAATAATTTTATTAATATGACACAATATTAATTATCTTTACATGGTGGGGCCAACTTGTACCCTTTACAATACAAATTAGGGTTACAGAATAATCTTACTCTTAGACAATATAGCAAGGATCTCTCACATCCTCTAGTGCTTAGCCGCTAGGGACACGTCCACCTATGCTTAGACACAAGGATGTCACTCTCAACAGATCAACTCAACTAAGTCCATAGGAGTACCATCTGGAGAGCCATATCAAGTCGACTCAACTAAGTCCATAGGAATTCAACATGAGACCATCTCAACTCTTCTCAACTCAGTCCAGAGGAGCACGACAAGAGACCACACACGTTATCTCAACTCAATCCAGAGGAGTATGACACACCCATCACATGGGATTTCTAACAAATTGATGCAGGGGCATCACATAAAGCCAGCAAGCACACGCCTAGCGAAAGGAAACAACTGGACGCGCAGATTTCATTTGAACACGTTTTTTTGTGAAAACGTTTTGAATTTTAAAATTTGAAACATTAATGTAATGATTAGGAGGAAAGTGCATTAGCGTTTATGTATTGAAGATCCAAACTGATTTGGAGTGCATGTTCCTATCCGTAGATGTACTAGGCATTTATGTATGTTTAATGCAAGTAGGTAGATTTAAATGATAGATTATACAGTTTTAGAAGCTTAGGAGATAAAACGGAGGATAGACACCCTCACCCTTGTATCTTTGTATCATAAATTTCAGAATTCGTAAGTTGTAGAGATGCAGAGGAGAAAATAGGAGAACGAAGGATTTTTATGCATTTTAGCTATTATTTTCCATGTACAGGAGCACTGGAATTAATAGAAGAAAGCTTTGATTCTAATATGTGTTTTTATGGTTGTTGGAACTACCTGTTGAATGGTATGTTGCAAGCTATTTATGTTCTCTGTATGAATTTTGTTTAAATGCTATGTGTGTGTGCAGGCTCTAGAATTCTATGTTGAATGATTGCATTATGGATAAGGGGAGAAAGAGTTTCAGATGTTTCTCTTTATGAGAACTCCTACAAAGAGTGCAGTGGAGGGTCCGCAAGGAGTGCGTCGACTAGGTTCTGAATTTCATTTCAAAACGCTCAGAAGAGATTCAAATTGTGTCTTTACAGGCAGGAGTGCTAGCAGAGCACATAGCCGTGCAAAGTGTGCGCAGGCTGGGAGAAGGAAACAAATTTCTTCAAACTCACAGAGGAGTTGAAGAATTCTCTGTTGCAAGGAGTGCATAGAGCTTCCCTTGAAGGATAACCGTGAGTTATCTCTAAGTGTGTAAGATTCGTGCACAGAGAAGGATTGAAGCCTAGAATTCGCCAAGGAAAGGTTAAAGACCCGGACAATCGATTTCGTTTGGAAGTCACAGAGGGTGAGCGAAGGTCGAATTGAATCGAAATAAATAAAGGAGAAGGTCCAAGTGCCTTTGCCAAAGTTTAGAATCGAAGGTTTTCAAGACAGAGACAGACGGTCTAAATTCTCCGTGGAGAACTCGTGAGATCGCGGGGACCGTAGAATTGACAAGAGTTGCAAGATGGTTAGAGGCCAGAGAAACCCATCACCCAGGAGTCAAGGGTCAACGTGAGGCGTGGATCGTGGCTTACCCCACGTCGTTGGATCATTTCGTGAATTCAGGGTTCGTGAGTTTGAAGGACAGGTCAAATTCTTGGTCACTCCAAGTCCCAAGTCACGAATTGCAAGGAAAAAGATCCAAGCCATTGGATCTTGGCCACGGGAGAACCGTTGGACTGAACTCCACGTGGTATCGCGTTTCGGGGGTTCGAAGGTTGGGAAACATTGCATTTGGATCGCGAAAGTCGCGAAGTGCCGAGCGTCGAGGGATCATGCGGACAGGTGGCACATTCCGTAAGCGGAGACCACATGGTTGACAGGTGGTGCAAACATACAACGTGCAGAAAAAGGCCGAAGTGGGTGACCGGTGGTGTACATGCATCACTGTGGAGGAGTCAACACCCTGTTGACTTATCGCATTTCGGGGATTCACAAGGGAGGAGAACGCACGTTCAGCACTCCAACTTGCGAAGTCGCGAGTTGTGAGAGGTGCTAGAGTTAAGCTCTAGCCGGCGGTCAATTGTAAAGGCGCTAATGAGGAGGAGTCATACCTGTATCGCATCTCGGGTATCGGAGGTTTGGAGCAAGAGGAGTCGAGAGTCTTCAACTCTCCAATTCGCGAGATTGTGAGTCATGAAAGGAGCTTGCGCTAAGGCCTTGGTCATGGTCACTTTTCCAAGGGGCTGAAGAGAGGGGGCTTATCCCTTATGCCCATTTGGAGCTTCACATATCGGTTGTTGCAGAGAGCGGTGGCACTGTGTTGAAAGCGCCGAACTCATGAGACCTGAAAATCCTTCAGGGTCTTAATCAAGAGTGTTATCGCACAGTTTGCAGCTAGGTCAAAAGGCTAAAGGATTGAGGCCAAACTGGCGTAACAGGAACCTACCCCACCCAATGTAACCACAATGGGGAGGTTCTTTCTATTTAGGGAGGTTAGCCCAGGGGAGACGTCCTCGGTAACTTGGGGTTTTGAAGAGGCCAAAGTATAAAGGTCAAGGTAAAATTTCCTCCTCACAGGTTACTACAAAAGGTCAGATAGTACAGCTAATCAGCCAATAAATGAAGTGTATGCCCAAATGAGAACACATGCCCAGAACAAGACAATAGAAAAATAATATATGCAGGCTATAATTCAATGGGTTAGTACTCCATGTAGCTATCTGACATCAATATATAAGCAATGTGAAACAACATATATTAATGAGATCAACGTTTTATCAATATAGCAATGGAAAAGTATCAATTCATCAATAACTATTAAGATGACGTATCCAACAATGTATCTCATCAATCTTTTACTCAATAAATGTTTTTAATCATCATTTAATTGCTTATCATCAAAAGGTTTGCGTCAGGATAGAATAACCAAGTATGACGTCAACCTAGTTAGGGTTAGCTAGTTAGTTAGGGTGTCAAATTTAAGAGTTTTGAGAGGTTGTTTGAGCACTATCACTTCAACGTTGTGGATTTAAGATCAGTGCTTAGGGGTAGATGGAGTCAATTAAGGAGAAGACGCAAGGTTGAAGGAGTAAAAGGCTAAGGACAAGAGGGAAGGGTTCTAAAGTGCTGCAATGGTAGGGCCCTAGAATCAAAACCCTAGGGGAAAGAGGCTCACTCCGGTGTTGCTTAAGCAAGGCCTCGTGCTCTTTCCTCCTTCCTTAGGTCAAACTTGGAAAAACGGCTAGCATAAAAGATAAGCTAAAACAAGAGAGTGAGGTGAAGGAGAGTGTTGCAATGGAAAGGCTCTATCACCAAACCCTAGAAGATGGACGACCTTAGGTGTAGATAATCTAGGCCTGGGACGTCACCTCCTTCTTAACCTTTAAAAATCACAGCTACCACAAGGGAAAAAGTGAAAAGAGTGTAGCAAAGGCTAGGCTCTTCCTTCCTTCTTCAATGGTTGAATATTTCTCAAAAAAGGGGACATGAAACAAGGACCTACTTGTGTGCTTGTCACCTAGGGTTTTAAATCAACAAATTTTATAAGTAAATGCAAGAATACAAGCCTGCAACCATTCAATTAAGAAGTTTTGCAGAAAATACACTTACATATCATGGATAAATAGCAATGCAAACCCTAGTTGTAAACCTTCCTTCAAGAGAAATGCCAAATATGCCAAGAAAATCCTTCCATCAACAAGTGTGCCTCCTTTAAAAGACCAAATACCCAAACTAGGGTGCAAAAATCAGACCTCACAAGAGAGTGAGTTGTGTTGTTATGTTCAAATGAGGGAAAAACATCCTCAATATATAGTGTATCATGACCTCTAATTAAAATTAGGTCATTAAAAATAGCCGATAAGGCTACAAACCAAAATCATACTTTTTTCACATTAAACTGTTAAATTAAAGCCCTAAATGAGCATAAGCAAGATGTCAAGCCCTCCTGAGGGAGACGTTGGCCCTTTTTAGGGAAAAATGCAGCACACATGACAAAACGTTGGCCCTTTTTAGGCCTCCAAACCCTGCCACATGTGCCAGCTGCCCTGTCAAACTGACATACGCTGAAGGTGATGTCAGTGGCCCCTAGGTGACGTCCTAGGCCATCTAAGGGAGACGTTCCACCTGAAGTGGGTCAACCCCCCTGGGCTGGGCTCAGCTAGAGAGTCCTGGATGGAACGTCCTTCTTCTTATCAGGTGCAAAGGCTCAATCAAGCATTGTACTGTCTCTGCCCCTGATGGGGTCCCAACAACCATCTGATGGGCTCTTCAACCCCATGGAGGTCCGAACTAATCATCTCCCCATGTGTATCGGTCCAACTGGTACCTGTCCATCGGGCATGGTCCTGCGCATCAAAATTTTTTCCCTCCATGGGCTCATTAGTCACAGGGATCATAGCAATGTCAATCGCATTTCATCATTATTGTTATCAAACATACGCATAAAAACCCTGATACATCATTCAATAGCTCAAAGACCTACAATACAAAGCCGAAGAAAAAGACAAAATACCCTATTGGGCTAGTATCCATAAGGAGAGGAAAATCTCCAAGGGGTGTCATCCAAACCATGTAAAACGAGGTGATGTGGTCAAGGGATGTCTAGACATACAAGTAGAGTGAAAGAAAGGGATGCATGGTATTACCTGTGGGTGCCTTTGTAGAAGGCAAGTTGTACCTGTCATGGAAGCAATTCTTTCCAAGCCCTTTATTGCTTTTATTCTTTTCTTTATTTGCTTTCTTCTTTTTATTTCAAGGACTAACTAGAGGACACTGCCTTGGCGTGGTGACCAGAGCTAACAGTGTTACCCACAAGAACTTTCACAGAGATGATAAGGCTCGATCGTGATGAGACCCCCTTTCCCTTGGCCATGCAACCAAAGGTCACTGCCTTGGCGTGGTAACCAGATAGTGGCAATGTCATACTGCTAGGTACCCATGAACATAATACGCTGGCTTGTGATGAGACCCCCTATCCTCTTGGCTAGGTCTTGTTTTGTTATTTTTCTTCGAGTCCCTCTTATTTCTTGCTGAGAGGCTTTTTATTTCCTTCTCGGGGATCCCTGGGTGAGGCATCTCCAGGTTTCATTTTTTATGGCTTTTATCTTTTACCAGCTGCTTTTACCTTCTGGGCCTTTAGCCCCTTCTTCCCATGAGATAAGGTGCAACCCCACAAATAGATCATCCTAATGTCTGTACTAGGGGAATGGGACAGATGAGTGGGAGATAAGATGTAAAAGTGATGATATGATGGGAGCGAACGATGGCTCTTCATAAATCCCCCAAGTGGCAAACCAAAACCTATGAGTACAGGCTTGCTAGGACACTCTGTTAATCCCCCCAACCATGTTCAAGTAGGTCAATGTAAGATCCAAGCAGTTGTCAGAAATAAAGGTAGTAAGATGCATATATCTAAAGGTTATAATGATAAAAAAATGACACATACCACGATACCTGGACCAACTACCTCATGGAGCAAGAATCTTCTCCGATACAAGTCCAAGCCGATGGTGATGGATGCTGCTGCTGCTGACAAGACAAGCCTGGCAAAGGAGAAGAAAGATGGGCCCTCCAGGGCCATGCTAAGGTCAATCTTTCTCTCAGTACTCCATGTCTAGGACCTGTGGGCCTCGAGACATGATCTCCTAGTTATCTCTAGAAATCGGGGATAACATCTGGCTCCAACTCGGGGACATGTGCTCACCGTAGAGCACATGAGAACCTCAGCATCTATGGCATAACCTGCAGACCTACTCATACTCGAAAAGGGCATCAGTAACAAAGGTGGGGTGGTATTGCCACCCCGCAATATATATATATATATATATATATATATATAAAACAATCAATACGCAAGTGAGGAAGCAAACTATCATGAAATGCAAATGGTATAATACATGAAAAATGCCTACCTACCTATACTTACCTATGGAGTCAGGTCCCACCACATTGGTGGGGTTTGAGAAGGTGCCCGCTGATGGGTAATGGGTGTCTTCTTCCTTCCAAAGTGGACAAATAAGATGAGTTATCAACTGATTCCATTCCAACTTTAAAGGGTCTGACCCATGACTGCGTGCTTCCTTTTACATTAGTTGGCTCTCCTTTCTGAGTATCCCACATCCATACCATATCTCCCTCCTTATATTTTCTGACTTTTTATTTGGTTGTTCCTTGGACAACCCCAATGTACTGTACTGAGGGAGGTGGGTGGGCTTCTGCTATAAAAACTTCTTGTTGGGACGGGCGGATTTGTACGTCATGTTCATTTTTCTTTTTCAATATCTTCACTGTCCCAACTTCTTTGTTCTTGAATTCATGTAGGAGTTGTTGGTATTCTTCTTTCTTGGGCCATTCGATCTGATCAAAGTCTTCTTCTGTTGCAAAGACCATGTCTTCTGGAGAATATTTTTGAAGAGTTTGTATCATATCGTCCTGCGTTTTATCATTTTTGGAGGGATGAATAATATATTTCACAAGGTTCCCAGTTATTGGCACATTAAGTAGATGTCCCATCGTTCCATCTTTCAAAGGTAATTGCAAAAAGGTGAGGTCCATCTCAAGGGAACCGCCTATCATTGCGCCAAACTTCCTAGATAACAACATTCCCCACACATCTGGGACATCAACCACTATAATGTCAATGTGGACTGTCTTCTTGGGGTATTCTTTCAAGTCCACTTCAACATTTTCAACCATCCCATTCGCGGGTATTGCTTTAGACTCAAAACCACACACATTCATGTAAGGCCTAGTGACCTTCAAACCCATTTGTTGCTTGAATTTAAGAGACACCATGTTAGCACCAACACATGTATATAGCATGCAATTGTTAAGATATTTGTCGTTCACAGTTAAAGTCATGAAGAAAGGGGGGTTTTCACCATACTGGACCCTGAAATGGTCATCTTGCAACATAATAGGGGGGTCCATAGGTTCATCTGATCCCGAAAAGAAGGTATCAAAGAGTTCTTTGATGAATGGGATCTTGATTGCTTCTCTTAGGGGAACATTCGCATGCATCTTTGATAACGCCCCCTCAAAGTCAAAGTTAAGGTCAACCTTACCAGTCTTGGATGTCCTAGGAAGAAGCACCTCAAGAGGCGAGGGTTTCGGTTGATCAACGGCCATTGGTAGGTGGGAGAATGTAAGAAAGATAAGATAAATGTTAAAAGAAAAGGGGTTGAAAAAGAATCTAGGATGTATTTGAATTGAAATTAAAGAATAGGGCTCATGCATTCATATACATTGAGCATGTCGATAAATAGAGAAAATCTACTTTATGTTGGATACTCATGTTGGGAAAATGGATGATGAAATGTATAAAAATAGACCCAAGATTTTACTCCAATGAGTGGATAAGGGGGAGAAAGAAAGCATCCTTCAAAACCACAATTTAAACCTAAACATTTGAAATTTTGTTTTTTTAATATCAGGAGTGGAGCACCTATCGAGACTACTAAGATAAACAATTTTTGTGGCCTCTATCACAATCTTACTAAATGCAACTCCAAGATTTTTGTGCAAGATATGCAAACCACTTCCCAAGTTTTAGATATCGACAATATTCTCGTGGAAATTATTGGTGATGCTACAAAAACCAAGAAACAAGTCTCTGCCATAACCACAGATTTATGCTTATTTCTTTACTTTGCACTATGTCCAAAAAATATTAACTTTCCTAATAGAGGTGTTGGATTTTAACCTAAGCGTAATCAATTCTTTTACAGGTTTATGCTCACTACAATCATGTTGTTATGTAATTTGGGCTTTTTAATATCAAGAGTGGAGCACCTATGAAGATTGCCAGGAAAAAAAAATTATGATGTCTATCACAATATTACTAAATAAATCTCCAAGATTGTCATGCAAAAGATGCAAACCACATTCCAAATTTTAGATATCAACAATATTCTCATGGAAAATGTAAGCGATAGTGCAAAATTCAAGCAACAAGCCTCTACCACAACCACAACTTTATCTGTATTTATTTACTTTGTACTATGTCCAAGAATTATTCATTTTCCGAGCATGACATAGTACTCTAGAATTATAGACTTGTTAGATTTGAAATTAAGTGGTATCAATTCTTGAATAAGATTATTCTTACTACAATCATGATGTTATGTTATTTAATATTCACACAATTAACACACTGTCAATTATGACATCTTATGCACAACAAATTGAGAAAAGAACTTTGCATATCCTCCATATGGCTCAATTAATATTATTTTCCATACACAACACACTAATTTGTGCAATTATTCTAGAGTGTCAACCAAAATCTTCCTCATTACAAAAGGAATGGAGAGTGGAAGACAAGAATCAAACCTTCCATGAGTCCTCGAAGCAATGACATAAGAGATTCATTGAACGAGCGGGAGCTTCAAGATACACTGCAAAAAAGGAGTATCATTGGAATAAGAGGACCTTCACCCCAACCTTTACGGCATGATAGAGGAGCCTTATCTCCTTCAAACTTTAGATTAATTGTTTAATAGAAAATGATGCAAAATGAGGGATCATGGGGTATCCTCTTCTTCGACACTAAGCAACCCACACCTCACCTTCATCTGTTCAGATTCAATTTCAAGATATAGGGAAAGGGAAATGAACAAGGAAATAAACATAGTAGTTCAAATTTCAAGCATAGTAGTCTAGGCAGGGATGAAAGCATTAATAGCAAACACGTGCACCACCCTGTATTAATTCTTCTACATAGGAGCGATCTAGGATTCCATGGAACCACCTTAAATTAACTAATGGATAATACCATAGATAGCATTAGGTCATAAGTATTCCATCAAATGAAGAGATACCAAGATTGGAGGAAGAGACTAACCAACAAAGGTTGAATCTATAGATTAAATAGACTACTCCATAAAATACCATAAAAGTTATTTATAACAATCAACACTAGTTAATAAGGATAGTGTTTTATTGAATGAAGTAATGAATATGTTAAAAGTAATTTATAATATTTCAAAATCTAAAAAAATTGTTATAGATCAATTTTGATGTTTTATGTCATAAAAAATCATTTTCCTAGTATTAAAACTCTATGAATTTAAGTTATTTTTATGTCTAAAACTTGATTTTAATTAAGTGTAAAAATTCATAAAACTATATATGATATTTTGAACAAAATTCACAGAAATTATACTACAAAGTTTCAATATGTTTGATTTTACAACTTTCAAAAGGGCACCCAAAAGGACCACCCAAATTCACAATAAATTATACTCCAAAGATTGAAGGTGCTTAATTTTACAATTTTGAAAAGGAAACCCAAAAGAACCACACTATGAACTTGTCCACTCATTTGCAAGAGTGTTATGTACAATAAAGATTATGTGTCTTAATTAATTTGGACAAATCCCTATTCCTTACATAAAAACAATACTAATTTGCAAGTGTTATGTATAAGAATATTCAATAAACTTTTGTGTCTTAATTTGTTTGGACAAACCCTTGTTGATTCAATAAAAAAATATTGAACTACAAAAATGTTATGTAGAAAAATATCCAATAAATATTTTGTGCCTTAATCTATTTAGAAGACCCCTTATTGCTTTTGTCAAAACTTTGAATAGAGATTGATGTCAATAGAGTAGGAAAAATAGTATTATACTAGGATAAGGAACCAAAACCCTTGGTTTCTAACATTTGTCTATATATCATTATAGTGACAAGAAGACATGTTTATCATTACTTATGTTGGCTTGTGTCTAATTATGATCGTGATAAACTCTCTAGAACTCCTTATGATCTAACATGGAGTGAAAGAAAGAATTTCATAGAATGAATTGAAGCACTTATTGCATCCAACGAGAGTTGGGGGTCTTAGGGCTATTAACATTATAATTCAAATAGAAACATATGCCAAATGGATTATTTGTCATTAAAGAGAATGAGAGCTAGCATATTGTGAGGTTACAATGCATATCTTAAAAACAACCAAAAAAGGAAGATATTGAGACTTCCTAGCCACTTAGAGACCAATCCATTGGTCCAAAGTGAAAGGATCATTTGATTTCAAAGCATATAGAGGGTGCGGTAAAGTTGCAAAGAACATCTTAGGTGGAATGAAAATGATATCCCAACAATTGGGTATCAGCTAGTGGGAAGACTCATCTTTCAATGACCTTTCTATTTAGTGGGTGCCAATTATGGGCTAAAATGGTCTATTGTTAGGTGGAAGTATCCTCGACACAATGTTTTGAGATATTATAGCATGAGTATTACAACACTTAAATAGGTTTACAATGCCCCCAAAAGGGAGTGAATCAATTAAGGTTCAATGATCCAATCCAAATAAAGTGGTTCTTGATAAATTTGAGCTAGTCACATATAGCCTCAGCGTTAAGCTAGGTTGATCTCTAAATAAACAATGGTTCATAGATTGGTATTAGAAATTAGCCCTAACCTTCACTAGATATACCCTTGATGTGCATATCATTTGCAAGATAATCCAACCATTATTAGTAATGATAATAACAAACCACCAACAATGGGTCGACAAAGTATTAAACCATCAACCAAGGTCCCATTCATGTTATGGTGTAATCCACCTAAATAACATGTTAAAAAATAATGAACCCTAGGAAAATCCCAAGGGAATTTGGACAAATAGATAACCATTATCCCTAAAACCTAAGCTAAATGAACTTTGTGATATGGTCTGAAGTTCAACCCCAGCCTGTTTTTCAAAGAAACTTCTCTAACAACAAAAATTAAAAGGTTGAATAAAAAATGGAACCTAAATATCAATATTTCTACCCAACTGCATAAAATTGTCAAAATTTGGGAACTCGATGAACCCAAAATGTCACTTTTACCTAGTTCGTTATTTTTTGAGGCCTAGGTTGGGTAATATTGAAATGACCCTCAAGAATTCCTTTTATGTGGTAAGTGTTGATTTTTCAATAAGCTAGGCTCAAGAATGAAGTTTATTCCATTTTTAGCATTTTACTTGAACCATAAACAATTTGTTGTAGCAACCAAGATCACAAGAAGAAATACCATGCACAAGTACACAAGAAGTATCCTGGGAAACCCTTCTCAACAAGGGAAGAAAACCCAAGCATTCCTTTGTTATATTTTTCAAGAGAAARACCTCCCACACCATAAACCTAGTAGACAAAAGGGTGGTCACAAACCCTAGAAGACTAGCGCCCAAGAGAGGTGCACACTTTTCCCAAGAACAAGTTCTTGCTAAAATTTCCAAACTCACACTTGTGTTGTGATTCCTCAATGGRGAATTTTACCTTTATTTATATTAGACCGAGCCTATCAAAAATAGTGTCTATTGGCACAACATAGTCGACCTCAATAACTCACAATATAATTAATAAYTACCATATTAATTATCTTTTACATTAATTATCTTTCACTTTATGGTGGGGYTGACCTATACCCTTTACATCACAAATAGGGTTATAGGTAAGTCTGACTCTTGGACAATATAGTAAGGGATCTCACACACCCACTAGTGCTCAGCCACTAGGCGCACATCCATTTGTGCTCAACCACTAGGATCACTTTCACCTATGCTCAGCCACAGGCATGTCCAACTCAACATATCTCTTTCTCACTGCGTCTCACAGGAGAACCATATGGAGCATCACATCATCTCAACTTTCTGCATAGAGGAGACTAGTACATCGTTTCATCTTCGTCTCAAAGAGAACGACACACCCAACTCTTGGGCTTCCTCACCCCACAGGGGCACACAATATTCCATCTCTGTCTCATAGAGGAACCACACACCCAGCTCATGGGCTTCCTCACCCCACACAAGGCACAACATTCCATATTCGTCTCAGAGAGGAACCACACACCCATCTCATGGGCACATCCAACTCATGGGCTCTCTCTTAGGTTGACTCTCTCAGTCTGTGTCATGGAGGATGTTTCACGCAGCTATAATCAACAACAATAAGGACAAATGTTTTCAGACTTCTTGGAATATTGCTGAACTAGCTAACCCATATGGCAATAGGTGGTTGGCTACTATATCATTTAAAGGATAGGCACAATACATTAAGTCAAGGCCCTTCTATGGGATGATTACATTTTTTCCTCTAAAACTTGTAAACTAGTTGAAATTGAAACAATTTATGAATCATGTGAAGAGCATACGAATAATATAATCTTTTATGTGCTAAAAACAAACCATTTTCACACTTCTTTGAAGCCTTGCACAACCCAACCCATATGGTGATAGGTTATCAAGTTTTATATCCCTAGAAGGATAGGCACAATCCATTAGGTCAAGGCCCTTCAATGGGATTAGAATTGAAACTCATTAGGATTCAAACAATTTGCAATGAATTATGAGGAGAGCATAAAAATACCATTAAAAATACTTATTTAGTATTTAAAAAAATATATTCTTCTAATGGCCTTGATATTTTTGTTGATTGTGTCAAGGAAATTCAAAATCAAGGAGAGAAGGTGACCATAAATCACGAATATTAACAAGTTGATTAGCCATTGAAACAATGTCATATAATCAACTAGGTGCCACCAAACAAGGTGGACTACAATAGGTCTCTTGCCATGACTATTGATGAGGCACACTCTTACCATTTCCTCCAGGCATGATTAAGCAACTAACAAGTTGAGGGAATCGCTATGACAAGACAAATAGCCATCGTTACCTTGGGTATCTATGTTCCAAGCTAACAATACCAAAAGGTCAAGGTAGATGGCTAGGAACCCCCAACTCCGAAGGCACCAACAAAGAATCCTTAGGTCCATGGAAATCACAATTGAGATATGCCAACAGGTGGTTGGATCATAGCCAAAAATTGATGATGGTGCCCTCTTTGCTTTCAGCTCACATGAAGTGATATGCATTCAACAAATGGGCCTCATACACCAATTTGGTGTCTAGCTTGGTTGTGACCCTAAATTATAGTTAAAATTTAAAACCCTATGAGTATTTGTAGGGTTGAACACTTAAGGATTTTATAATTGTGTTAAGTGACAACATACCAATTACAACCCATTTTTGTTAACAAAAGATTTTTTGTACAATTTCCTCTTCTCATGATGTGCCAAGCCCCTTCATCAAAATAGGAGTATTATAATGAAGTGCAACTTTCAATGAAGAATCCTTCAATAAAGAAGTCACAAGGGGAAGATATCTATTTTACCAAAGTTGCTCAAGATTTTCACCTAGACCCAACAACTTGGAATGTTGAATTTTCACAAGTGAGACAACCACAAGGGGTGAACAATATCTCTAAGGGATTTAAACCTTGGTGGGGGGTTATCACCCCCCAACTTAACCATCAAACCAAGGGAATGTTTACAACAAAATCTATTTTCAATAACAAAATATAGAATTTATTTGTTTTTCTTTTTTGGTGAGAGGATGGGGCTGGGATTGTATTTTATAGTTACTGGCATATTAGTCATATTGCAGCCTTGCAATGACAAAGCATGTTTTGATTGCACCGAGAATCGAGGTGCACTGCTAACGGGTGGGAGAGATCTTCCTTACATTAGGTGGGTGATGCTAATAAAATAAAATGTGAAAAAAATGGCATGGACATCCAACACCCAAAAAAACAAGTCGATGTAATAACAATAAATAAATAAATTAGTGTAGCATATATCCATATTAACACTGGATCTACACCTGGGATTTTTTTTATCCCTCTCCACGTTTAATAGATGCAAGGTTAAGATGGATCTATGCTAGTCACATTTATCTATGAGGCCATGCAAGGAATCAAAGAGACTTTACTTCACTTGAACGCCATTCTGCATGTCTAAAATTTCAAAAATAGAGATCATGCAAGAAATCAAAGAGACTTTACTTCACTTGAACACCATTCTGCATGTCTGAAATTTCAGAAATAGTAGTTCAAGGAAGGCATGCAATGAACAATGAGCATTCCTTTCTCTCAAGCATTAATTGTACAAAAAATTACCATTAATTATGTTCAATTACTTGGGGTGTCTTCTAAAAATATAAAAATATAGATTACTAAATTGCTCAAATACAAAGATGCCATTGAAAGAACTAATATAATGAGTCCAATATGAACAGTTTAAATAAGTTAAATGCAATAGAAACTTTTGAAATTTTTTATATGTTCCAATGTACAACCAAACTCATCTCACATTCCATTTTCATTACATGAAAACTAGACATGTGTCACAGCATGCCAAGTTCAAATTCACACCCAAAGAGATTATACACCACTAGTATATGAAAATCTCATTTGAAGGCGAGAGAAAACCCTCAACTCATAAACCTTGTAATCACTTTAGAATTATCTTTTAAAGTTACCATTGCTCTGAGAACATGTGGACTTATTGTGTTAGATAGACCACCTTTCTCTGAAAATTATAAAGGTTTTATCCTTGGCATAGCCCTGCATCTTCTTAATCACTTTGAATTATCTTTTGAAGTTACCATTGCTCTGAGAACCTGTGGACTTATTGTGTCAGATAGACCACCTTTCTCTGAAAGTGATAAGGTTTTATCCTTGACATAGCTCTGCAGCTTCTTCATGTTCAAGTCCAACTCTTCTTGATCTGCATCATAAGATCATAAAAATATATGAGGATTCCTCTTTTCAGTAGTCTCATTAACAAGAAGCATTTTTGTTTCCTACACCTCTTTCAACTTGGAGATGTACTCAAAACCAAAGAAAAATGTAGTATCCAAACAGTTCAATGGGACCAAATTTAAATTTTAAAGATGCCACAACAAATCATTTAATGTGTCATAGATTTACAAATAAAATATGGATGGAAGGGAACTACATAGGACCTATTGCACAAGTAAGAGATTCTTGCTTTCAAGTATTAGAGGAAAATCCTCAACTAAGCTTAAAAGTGTGGCAAGAATCTTTCATAATGACCACCTCTGTTACCGTTTTCAAGAAAGGTCAACAATAGCATGAATCTATATGATACAACATCAAATCCCAGTCCCTGCTCACAATGATAGGATTGCATCTTTTATGTACTATGTGCATGCAATATCAACCATCTGGAAAACATTATCCAGATGGATAGGAAATATCTTCACTCACATTCAATTCAGACCCTTGTAAATGTGCCCTACACCTCTTACCAAATAAGGGAAAATCCAGAAAGCACAGATGATTGTGAAATAGTTGTTGTAAAGGTTAGAAAATAACAATCATTCTTTAATTTGTAGGTCAGTGTTAGTCATTATATAATGCATTAGTTGTATGGGTATTTCTATCCTCCCCCGATCATAGAACTTGTATTTTAAAAAACTATCATCCTTTTCCATATCCATACAAGGACCCACGCATTATAGATATTATGTAATATGTAGTGTTATCCCCGATTTCTAGGGATAACTAGGAGATCATGTCTTGAGGCCCACAGGTCCTAGACATGGAGTATCGAGAGCAGGATTGACCTGAGCATAGCACTGGAGGGCCCATCCTTCTTCTTCTTCATCAGACTTGTCCTGTTAGCAGCAGCAACATCCATCACCATCGGCTTGGACTTGCATCAGAGAAGACTCTTGCTCCATGAGGTAATTAGTCCAGGTGTCATGGTATGTGTCATGTTTGATCATTATAACTTTCATATGTAGGAATCAGGTTCCTTACATTTCTGACAACTGCTTGGATCTTACACTGACCCACTTGACCATTGTTTGGGGAATTAACGGGGTGCCCTAGCAAGCTTGTACTCGTAGGTTTTGGTTAGCTATCAGGGGGGATTTGAAGATCCATCGTCCGCTCCCACCATATTATCATTTTACATCTTGTTTCCCATCCATCTATCCCATTCCCCTAGTCCCGACATTAGGATGACCTATTTGAGGGGTTATACTTTGTCCTGTGGGAAGAAGGGGCTAAAGGCCCAGGAGGTAAAAGCAGCTGGTAAAAGATAAAAGCCATAGGAAATAAAACCTAGAGATGCCTCGCCCAGGGATCCCCGAGAAGGCAATAAAAGGCCTCTCGATAAGAAACAAAAGGGACCCAAAGAAAAATAATAAAAAACAAGTCCTAGCCAAGGGGATGGGAGATCTCATCACGATCCGGCCCATTATGTTCATAGGTATCTAGTAGTATGACATTGCCATTATCTGGTCACCACGCCAAGGCAATAACCCTTGATTGCATGGCCAAGGGAAAGGGGGCCTCATCATGAGCCAGCCTTATCATTTCTGCGAGAATACTTGTGGGTAACACTGTCAGCTCTAGTGACCACACGAAGCCAGTGTCCTCTGGTCAAACCTTGAAATAAAAAAAAAACGAAAGAATAAAGGCAAATAAAGGGCTTGGAAAGAACTGCATCCATGACAGGTACAACTCGCCTCCTACAAAGGCACCCACGGATAATACCTACCCTTGGTC
>ML786670.1:4815-34740 GCA_009831015.1 Picea engelmannii
TTTCCATAGATTATTTTGCGTAGAATGAGTAGTCTGTAGTGAAAGTGATAACCATTGTTAGAGTGGTTCACTGGTGTCCTACGTTAAAAAAACACCTAATTTTTGGATGGAGAGCAATCGAAACATGTCATTTTTGGGATTTTAGGTTGAGGGAAGGTGTGAACGAGCTAAGAATCAAATTTAGGAAATTGGTGAAATACATCCATCATTTTTCAATTCGACCATTCTATCATACAATAACTAAAATTATTCAGAGTAATAATCATCATTATTATGGTGATATAGGAATTTTCTTAAAAAATATATATATATTATTTTTTATTCAATTTTTTAAATTGAATAGAAATTATATTTTTCATTTGCATACAATACCAACAAATTTAAATAGAAATTTCATGTGCATACAATACCAACAAATTTAATATTACATATTATTGTACATTTCATTTTTGTTCATTTTGAAAAAGTTCTATAGTGATTAATGGTAATTCAAAAATTGAATGGTCAAGATTGGTCTAGTTAAGATTTATATGAAAAATCGGATATCTAGGATTTGGATGGTATGCCAACTCTTTATCATAATCAAGGTTGTCAAATTCATGAAGCTCTTCATTTCCCCTGATAAGACTTCATTTGCAACTTTCACCATTGAGGTACTGTGGTCTTCTTCTCTATCCATTATAGAAGGTATAGATTCTTCAACCTATACCTCTAAGCATCCACGGGTATCCTTCTTTGAAACTATAGTCTGTTAATGTTCTACATCTATTCCTCTTCATCATCCAATAGTTATTGCTCAAATGATTGTCATCCTTTCAATTATGGTTTATGACATTTTTTCTTTTAGAATAAGCTCGTGCTTGAGGACATGAATCCTATAACACCCTGCTTGTTGATAAGCAAGGATAGGATTTTATCTTTATACGAAATGAATTAATAAGGAAAAGTGATAAGCGATCATTTTATCACTAGGTAAAGCCTTAGCTAATAATGGGGGCTTATCAATTGGTTTGACTAAAGACACTCTTTAAAATAAAAAATAAAAATAAACATATATGAGTCAAATATTCAACCATTACATATCTCATGATGGTGGACTCTTTTGTGTGATATGGGTTCAAAATTATGTTAACTTTTTTTATGGGTGTTGGTGAGATATTAAAGCTAAAAATTCTAAATTCATTGTTAAAAGTTTAATTGTCTCATTATTTATATATATGGATTTGGTAAAATGTAAATGATAGAATGTTTGATCTTTTGATCAGAAATCTCAATGCCAAGGGGATTACAAGGTTTGTTGAAGCATCTAGTCAAGAGGTCCTAGGTGGTTGGTATGAGGGTTAGAAATCTGTAAAGGAATTGAATCTTTAGGGTGAAAAGGCAAGAAAGTGGTCCCAATATGTAGGAACACTAAAGCATGGTGTGATTTGTTAGCGATAATTCTTGTCTTGGGCTCGAGAGCATTCGGGTCTGCGAGTTACACGAGAAGTGCCCGAGCGCAGCATGGAGAAATCTCGTTTTACGGCTTCCAATCAAGCGAGCGGGCAAAGTTATGTCATCATCAGCCAGGATTCATGCATAGAGCAGATCAACGATCGGCGGGTAATCGCGGTTAGCAGAGTTGCGCCAGGATTAACGCAATGGATAGAGCTTATGTATCGTCGAGAAGATCTCAGCCATCCATCTAAAGCGGACACGTGGTGCACGATTAGGCTCCTCGCCTCCTCGCCCCTCGCAACTTTTATGATCGAGGACCAGCCTCTTCCAGCCGTGAGTCACGAAGTGTAGAGGGTGTCCAGAGCTTGGGCCCACTGTATCGCCGAGAAGATCTCAGTCGTCCATCTGAAGCGGACACATGGTGCGCAATTAGGCTCCTCGCCTCCTCGCTCCTCGCAACTTTTACAATCGAGGACCAGCGTCTTCCAGCCGCGAGTCGCGAAGTGCCGAGGGCGTCCAGAGCCTGGGCCCACTGTATCGCCGAAAAGATCTCAGTCGTCCATCTGAAGCGGACACGTCGTGCGCAATTAGGCTCCTCGCCTCCTCGCTCCTCGCAACTTTTACGATCGAGGACCAACCTCTTCCAGCCGCGAGTCGCGAAGTGTCGAGGGCGTCCAGAGCCCAGGCCCATAGCATTGCTGAGGTGATCAAAACCGTCCATCCAGAGGGACACGTGGTGCGCGATTAGGCTCCTCGCCTCCTCGCCCCTCGCAACTTCAGTCAGCGAGGATTAAATCTTTCCATTCGCGATGCACCGAAAGCGTATGGTCATAGCCCATGGTCACTTGGGGAGAGGAAGGAGCTGCATAAAGAAGGCCGAGGCGCCGAGTTCAGTTGCAGAGGGGATCATCACGACCTCCAGGTGCCATCGGATCCGATCTCCTTACTGTCTCTCACATGAAGTAAATGACGGCAGGCGCGGGTGGTTGAGACTTCCTCTCATGCATTAAGTATAAGGTATGGAAGGTCTGGCAAGCGGTCCTCTCGAGAGGGTTCTGTGTACCCAGTTCTTCAAAGACACCACGCCAAAGTCTTCAACTCGACAGAGAAATCTGCACACGTTAGCCCAACACTTAATGGCTCAACTACTCTCCTTACAGGAGCCAGGCATAGTTAAGATGGCGCTTAAAAGAAGATATCAGTATGAGTTTGACTGAAGTGAAGTGATACCAAGCCTTGGGTGACTGGGCATGCCTCTGTGAGGAGATTTTTCCTGAGTATATAAACTCAGCCTTTGTATTTTGTAAGCATCGATGGTAGAGCAGAGCTCCCTACTGTAAAGTTTAACATACATCCTAGTTTGTTGGATATGCATTTGTATTTGAGATATCTTGTTTTATGACAGACAGTTTTTCTCGCTCCATCTAATCTTCGTCTCATGCTTAGAGAGTTTGTGATCGACTGAGTCACGCGAATTATTACAGTTCTGTTATGATAAATGATTTATCGTTGCATTATTGTAATCTCTGGTTTTCTGTATTTAAGTGCAAGAAGACCTTGCGTTTGGATGCCTTCTTCTACAGTCTGTTAGGAACCTGTCGTTTATAACAGACCTTCGCACTCTTCCCATATAAGTCTTCCGCCTGTTCACCCTTTACTACAACTCACTTTCTGAAGTTTATACAAGACCTCACTCACCTATGCATGCCTGGCCTAGTTTCGAAGTTGGAATGATATTGTTTTGAGTTGGCTTCCATTCGGTCACCCCATCTATAAACAAACCGTGACATAAAACTGATGGGTGTCGGGCTCTGCTCTTGCAAGCAATCCAGGAGTGACTTTCGTCGCCAACATTTCTGGCGCCATTGCCAGGGACGAAGTTGAAGATTTTCCCTGGGTAGAACAACAACGATCAACTGATTCTGAAGGTGCATCAGAAATCAGAATTATTCAGATTCCTACTGTGCACCTGGCGACTCCACTGTGGTGACTCCATTGTTTCCACATCACTGTTTCAGCTGTGACTACTATTAGCACACCTGAAAGCTGACCCTGAGGAGCTTTCTCGAAAATGTTTCAGCAGCTGCTTTCTCAGCCTGAGAAGTTTCCTGGGGTAATGATAATGTTAAGATCTGGCCTTTGATGATGAACAAGGACCGGGCATATTTGAAGCTGCGCATCTTTCACCTGGCAACTTCATGATTCGAGGATCAATTGGCGACTCCACTGGTTCGATATGGAGGAAATCCTGGCTCGAAGGTTTGCTCCTTTTAATTTTTCTGCTATTCCTGGTTTTCCTAATGATGTCCCTTCTCCGAATGAATGGGACGATTATTTGCCCAGATTTAGAGAGCGTGAAGAGGACAATCCTGCTCAGCACCTCAGTGAGTTTCATGAACTCATGCATCAGTGGGAGATACATCATGAGGATGTATTACTGAAAATGTTCATGTTCTCATTAGCAGGGGATGTGCGTAAATGGTATCATTCTTTGCCCCCTGCTAGCATTTCTTCACTTAGTGAATTCCACGCAACTTTCACCGCCTATTGTCAGAGGCTGTATCCCCCTGAGTTAATTTGTCATAATTGTTGTGAGGGATACCACAAATCTATACAAGAGAAAGTTGTTTCTGACGTAAGTTGTGGGGAGGATCCTAATGACCTGGATCAGGAATCAATCCTTTCTCCTCCCCATTCTTCTGCTTCAGGTGAAGTTATGGAATTGATAAAATCTATCACTGCCAGACTTGACAGGTGGGAAGCTGAGCGAGGTGCAGAGGATTTTCCACCCTTTGAAGAAGATGATTTGGGTATCTCTACAATGAATGATTATAAAGATCCCAAGGAAGGAGAAGACGCTTCGGGCGGAGTTATGGAACTGATAAAATCTATCACTGCCAGATTTGACAGGTGGGAAGCTGAACAATGCGCTGAGGATTTCCCACCCTTTGAAGCAGAGGCCCTTAGCAGCTCTACTGAGGGTGATAATGGAAAAAGCTTTCCCACGGGTCCTGTTTATGGTCATTATGAATCTGACCCATGGGAGAGCCAAGAAGAAGAAATCCTCCCAGATACGATTATGTCTGATGAGGGCTGTAAGGATAGAAGACTAGGGGAGAAAGTTGCTCTGAGTGAACTAACGATATCTCTCATTGCCCAACATGCAAGGTTAAAATCTGAGGACAATGGGGAGGATTTTCCAGTCTCTGAGGCAGATGTTCTAGATGGCTCTCTCGAGGAGAATATTGAAGATCCCGTAAGCGCATTAACATATGTCCCCGATGAGCTCGCTATCTCAGAACAAAACGATGAAGTGGTAGTTGGGGAAGAGGACTGTTCTCTTTTTCTTCACGAGATTTCCCATGATGTATTTACATTTGGGATTGGAAAGGAGGATCTGGAAATCATTCCTTTTTTTGCAAGATGAAGAAGTCTGGTGCTCACCCAGCTTTAACGACTATTCAGTTGAAGAGCAGCAGAGCCCCACATCACAGATTGATGACCTGGGTAGCAGCCAGCTCGTGTATGACAGCTATGAATCAGGTTCTGAGCTGGACACCCAGAACTTCCAAAAAGAAGACTGCAGAGCCTTCTCCTCTGTTCACAAATGAAAGACAATGCGAGGAAATCAGCCCCCCTGAGCAGCAAATTGAAAAGCAGAGATTTCCCACAGGTCCTATCTATGATGATTACGACTCTGACCCTTGGGAGAGCCAAGAAGAGGCACCAGAAGAACCAGAGGAGCAGTCGAAGATGCAGTTTACAGACTACGCAGAGCCAGTCGGTGAGCAGTCACCACCTGAGATCAACGAGCCTACTTCAGTTATTCACCTGCCCATGGTTATCAGAGACATTCGGCCGTGTGTGAACAATTGTGTAGCAGAAGAGGCTGTATTTCGCCAATTCCTTGGAAATGGCCACTCATTCAAGGACCCTGTCAGCAAAGACATGGAGTGGCATTTCCCTTATGCCTTGGAGCCGCCCTATTTCATCTCAACTCCAGCCTGTAAGGAGGAGTTGAAGAGTGTAGTCATTCTGCTGTCACGGTTACACCATCTGCTGGTGATCATTGACAGAAGGAAGGAGCTTCTATCCAGGAAGCTGCTTGAATGGCTATGGTGGAAGTTCTCTTTCACCTAGCCCATGTAAAATATTTTATTAGTTTAGGATTGTGTATAAATAAGCTCCTTGAGCATGTAGCTTTATTTTGTTACTTTTATTTTTCGACCTGTATTTTCATCAGCGGGATGTTTTCAGCATGACTCCATAGCCCAACAGCAAGGCACTGAAGCTGCAGAAGGAGTTCTTAGAGCATCACAGGGACGATTCTATCCCCCATGGAGCCAAATGTTAGCGATAATTCTTGTCTTGGGCTCGAGAGCATTTGGGTCTGCGAGTTACACGAGAATCACCCGAGCGCAGCATGGAGAAATCTCGTTTTACGGATTCCAATCAAGCGAGCGGGCGAAGTTATGTCGTCATCGGCCAGGATTCATGCATAGAGCAGATCAACGATCGGCGGGTAATCGCGGTTAGCAGAGTTGTGCTAGGATTAGCGCAATGGATAGAGCTTATGTATTGCCGAGAAGATCTCAGCCATCCATCTGAAGCGGACACGTGGTGCGCGATTAGGCTCCTCGCCTCCTCGCCCCTCGCAACTTTTACAATCGAGGACCAGCCGCGAGTCGTGAAGTGCCGAGGGCGTCCAGAGCCTGGGCCCACTGTATCGTCGAGAAGATCTCAGCCGTCCATCTGAAGCGGACACGTGGTGCGCAATTAGGCTCCTCACAACTTTTACGATCGAGGACTAGCCTCTTCCAGCCGCGAGTCGCGAAGTGCCGAGGGCGTCCAGAGCCTGGGCCCACTGTATCGCCGAGAATATCTCAGCCGTCCATCTGAAGCGGACACGTGGTGCGCAATTAGGCTCCTCGCCTCCTCGCTCCTCGCAACTTTTACGATCAAGGACCAGCCTCTTCCAGCCGCGAGTCACGAAGTGCCGAGGGCATCCAGAGCCCGGGCCCACAACATTGCCGAGGTGATCAGAACCATCCATCCAGAGGGACACGTGGTGCGCGATTAGGCTCCTCGCCTCCTCGCCCCTCGCAACTTTAGTCAGCTAGGATTAAATCTTTCCATTCACGATGTGCCGAAAGCGTATGGTCACAGCCCGTGGTCACGTGGGGAGAGGAAGTAGCTGCATAAAGAAGGCTCGAGGCGCCGAGTTCAATTGCAGAGGGGATCATCGCGACCTCCAGGCGCCATCGGATCCGATCTCCTTACTGTCTCTCGCATGAAGTAAATGACGGCAGGCGCGGGTGGTTGAGACTTCCTCTCATGCATTAAGTATAAGGTATGGAAGGTCTAGCAAGTGGTCCGCTCGAGAGGGTCCTGTGTACCCAGTTCTTCAAAGACACCACGCCAAAGTCTTCAACTCGACAGAGAAGTCTGCGCACGTTAGCCCAACACTTAATGGCTCAGCTACTCTCCTTACAGGAGCCAGGCGTAGTTAAGATGGCGCTTAAAAGAAGATATCAGTACGAGTTTGACTGAAGTGAAGTGATACCAAGCCTTGGGTGACTGGGCACGCCTCTGTGAGGAGATTTTTCTTGAGTATATAAACTCAATCTTTGTATTTTGTAAGCATTGATGGTAGAGCAAAGCTCCCTACTGTAAATTTTAACAGACATCCTAGTTTGTTGGATATGCATTTGTATTTGAGATATCTTGTTTTATGACAGAGAGTTTTTCTCGCTCCATCTAATCTTCGTCTCATGCTTAGAGAGTTCGTGATCAACTGAGTCGCGTGAATTATTGCAGTTCTGTTATGATAAATGATTTATCGTTGCATTATTGTAATCTTTGGTTTTCTGTATTTAAGTGCAAGAAGACCTTGCGTTTGTATGCCTTCTTCTACAGTCTGTTAGGAACCTATCGTTTATAACAGACCTTCACACTCTTCCCATATAAGTCTTCCGCCTGTTCACCCTTTACTATAACTCACTTTCTGAAGTTTATACAAGACCTCACTCACCTATGCATGCCTGGCCTAGTTTCGAAGTTGGAATGATATCGTTTTGAGTTGGCTTCCATTCGGTCACCCCATCTATAAACAAACCGTGACATAAAACTGATGGGTGTCGGGCTCTGCTCCTGCAAGCAATCCAGGAGTGACTTCCGTCGCCAACATGATTTGTCTACTGCATCAAGATGATGAACTATAATGGTCTAAGAACAAAGAATCAGTAGTTCTTACTGCAAATCTAGGGTATACTGCCAGGATTGAAGAAGACTCAAGTAAAGAAAGGTTACGATGGTGGAAAATGGTGAGAAAGTTGGTAAGCTTGCTTAAAACAAGAATCTTCTTACATCTGACATTGGCTAACATGATTCTAACTTGGGACAATGGACAAAAAATAAATTGGATAGGACCAAGATGGTGCATGCTTTGTAAAGTTGCAAGTGAAACTGTTTCATCTCCAATTAGAATCATTTCATTTTGGCATCAAATGTGAAAGATGTGTCTAACACAGTAGTCATGGGTTCAAGTTGGAAATTTTGGACAGAATTGTACTTCATGCTATTTCCTATAATATTTTACATAGAATCAAATGTATTTTCAAAACCTATTTTTATTGGACATATTCTTATGAATATACTTCATTAAAATTTTGGAGTCATTTCAATCTGATATTGTATGAAAAGGTCATGATTAAAACATTGTTGGGTAATCTAGGCTTGTTACCACTCCACAACATGTTTGAAAATGAAAACTACTTGATGAATTATTTTTAGATCGTTTTACATGCATTGTTTGCAATCATTTTTTGAAATTATTTAAAGAATAAAGTCCTTATATCTTTCTTCTTCCATAATCTCACATTATATTGTAGAACACGTGCCATTTTTTTTTGCAGATTGCCAAAAGATCAACAAGGTCAAACTTGGTTTTGTAAAATTTGGAGTAGTGATTATTAAAGGAGTTCCATGAGCTACTATGGAAAAGGAAAATCCACCAAAAAATCCAAGAAGTGAAAGATCATAAACTCCATAATCTTTGAAAAGAGTAATGCCTAATTTTGTAGTACTAGTTCCTAAGAGCTTGGTGCACAATTAGACAAGCTATTGACTAAAAAAGATGAAGGTTCGTATGAGAATGAAAAGTCTAGCATCCTTGAAGAGTGAGAAGTTGAAGATGGACAATATAAATGGCATAATCCAAAGACATAAAGGGTTGGTTCTACGAAACAAATCAAGAAACAATGCTAAGGAACAAGAGTATGCAGTGCTACAGAAGTAAATTATTCACCATGAGCCTTGTGATGAGGACATTGTTGCATAAGACAAACTTCAAGAAGATTTAATGTCCTTTTTGTTGCTACATAAAAATGTCATCATTAATGAAAAATTCCAAGCATGGTTGTAAGCTCCAACACAATCCAACAATAATGAAGAGGTCAGAAGCATTCTAAAGCGCATCCACAATTGAATGTGATTGAGAGCACCTTTGCCTTTAGTACTGAAAAAATAAAAGTAAATATTAAAGAATAAAAATCATCATATCAAATGAAAAATAAGTAAAAATAAAAACAAAATAATCTTATGATGAAAACCCCACAGGGCATTGCAAAATGAAGGAGTTCTTGAAAACCAGCTTGTTGGTGGGTTCTTCTCTTGGGCACCATAGGACACAAGAATCTTTGAAAACAAGATTAATGCTAGGGTTCCTCTGTTAGAGAGAGAATCAGGGGGAGAGAGAGAGACTTTAAAAGATAATTTGCGGGATTTTTTGTACAAGGAAGACTTAATGTGACAATCCATGTTGCCACGGACTACTAATTTGCAACATAAGTGTTCATGACCATTGAACAAAGGACATATTGTAGACGTGTACCTTGATGATGAATTGAAGACTTGTTAGAGCCCACTGCCTCATTTAGAATATTGACCGACTAAATAATTTCAACCTGCTATAGAATGGTTATATGTGATAATATCAAACACCTAATGTGGGTTGAAAATCTATGTGCACTCTTGATCCAGCTGGATATTGGTGGCCACCCACTAATGCAGGAGCATTGGCTTCCAAGGGCATGTGTCAATGTCTAGGCAAACCTAAAGGCCTTGACATTAGCCAAGGAGAGGCCATTGTAAAATCTCATGTACAAAGTACTTTATTTCCTAGTGAAGATAGATAGGGAATATGTTTAGTGGTTAAGTGTCAATAAGTATTGAGTCATGTAACCTATCCTTGAATTGGAGGGATGACTCGATTAGATGAGTCATAGAAGATATGAATGTAGTTTTCTAAGAATAGAAATTAGTAGATGAATTATAGGACATTAGTTGAGGAGTTGGATAAACTCTAACTTGTAAAGATTTAATGAGGGAGTCTCGAGTAAGATAGAAGAGCTCGGTGTAAGAACTAAGAGAGGAGTCTAGAGTGAGGAATAATGGCTATTGAAAGAGTAGCAAGCCATAAACAGAGCAGCTTAGGGCTTTTAAAATGATGCATGTACAGCTTTTAAAATGATGCATGTACAGTTTTCATTGTGTTAATGAAATAGCAAATTCACCATACTGTGTGTTGGTTGTTCTTTACACTCTGTGTACAATATGTTTTGGGCAATTTGGGTGAATGAAGTAGTTTTGTGTATAGCTACATATAAATGCATGTAATCGTGGCAATGAAAGGATTAAGGTTATATTATGTGCAGATCGAAGTTTTCTTGCAGATTGAGATCTGGTAACATTGATGCCAATAAGAAGTGAAAGGGCGAATTATATTCTGAAGGGGCGAATTTCGATTTGGTACCATTCACATCGAGAGCATGGCGTTGATCTTCTATGAATCGATTTGATGTGGAAGCGTTAAAAACTGTGTGGGTTGCAAATTGGAATCGCTGCATATAAACCTATATGAGTTTGAATACATTTGAATGGTCAATGAACAAGTCTACATGATGAAGTAAATTTGTATTAACGATTTGAAGAGAATCGCAGCCTGTGTAGATAATTCTCTGCTATTTAAATGATTGTGAACAAGTCGCTATGGTATAATTGGTTGTGTTAGTTCTTGCCACGATTGAGCAAGGGCAGTTGAATGGGATATGACTGTATTTTATGGTGAAAGATTGACCAAGTTTATGGTGAACAAACGAAAGTGTGTTGGCATCTAAGTGTGCTTCCCATTATTCTGTATTTGAATGATTTGATGAGTAGAGTATCTGCTCGACAGGGCTGTAGTTTTATTTGACTTCTACTATCCCTAGAATCGTGGTCTAAAATCATAGTTGCATAGTAATTTTTCTCGAGGAGAGAGAAAGTGATCAAAATGAGAAGGTATCTGAGTTCTAAATGTTCTAGAGGGATTTTGTAACCATGAAGAATGTGTACAAGATTAGAACATTGAGTTCTAAATGTTCTAGAGGGATTGTGTAACCATGAAGAATGTGTACAAGATTAGAACACACTAGAGAGGGAGAGTCTCCTTGGTTATTGGTAGGCTCTAGTTTAGGCTTGCTATCATCCACCTTTTCGAATTCGCTCAAAAAAGTTTTTTAGTAATTTTGGCAATTTACTATTTTTAGCAGTTTTTAACTTCCAGGGCCATTTTGAGGGTCTAAATGAAGGTTTTTAGGGATAGAGCTTCTCGATGATAGCCGAAGGTTTTTATTGAGCCCTCAAAATGAATCTCCTTGATGATACCTTTCCAACGGGCTATCGTGCGCCTAAAACGGAGATTGTATGCAAAAGTTACGACCCCGAGAAGTTGATGTATTAACTTACCCAAATGAGGCCCACATGACTTTTGGCGTTTCATCTCCTAGGGTTATTTTTTTGGATGTCTAGGGTTTTTGACATCCTTTTTTAATGTAAAAATGCTTTCAGAGCCTCATTGTAATCATCTTCTAGCGAATGAGTACAACCGTCACATCTCTTCTCAAAGATAAGCCGCCACCATTCCAGCAAGCTTGTTTTCCGCATTTTACAGTTTCAGTTTATTTCCTTATTGAATAGAAAACCAGTTTTATTGTATCTCTATTATTCTGTGTTAAGCATCTTTTAATACTCTGTATTCATTTCATTCTGCTCATAAAATCCGGATCAACTCCAACACCACTCTTGACAGAAAAATCAAGTATTGAAATTCTCTTTCTCCTTTAATTCTATTAAATTTGATCGTTTACAAGGTATTACTAGTTATATTATTTTGGTTACAGGTCCTTTGATCCCTTGTTCATCACATTCTATAATTTTCACTATCTTTTTTCCTTCCTTTTTTTCACCCAACCTCGCTCATCCCATCTCCTATTGTCTGAAGCTAAGGTCTTCAATTGGGAGGTAGTGATGTCACACTTCACATTATTAGTGAGATACATATTAATGAAACATTTGCTATCATAGGTTTTCTTTTTCCATGGAATTTTTTTTATAACAGATCATGCAAATAATCATTTTTTTAGTCACATTGTTTTTTAGAGCCTTATGATGAGAACATCGTTGCATAAGACAAACTTCAAGAAAATTTAATGTCCTCTACTAGTATAGAAAAATGACATCATTCATGAAAAATTCGAAGCATGGTTGTAAGCTACAACATTGTCCAACAATTATGAAGAGGTTTGCATTTTAGAGCCCATCCACAACCAAATGTGATTGAGAGAACCTTTACCTTTAGTACTATAATAATAATAATAATAATAATAAATAAATAAATAAATAAATAAATAAATTACCATCTCAAATAAAAAATAAATAAAAATAAAAACAAAATAATTTTATGAGGGACCAAATGGATAATTTTTTAACCCAATTTCAATCACTTGAGTTCAATATCATTAGAAAAAGTTATGTTCAAAATAACAATTGCTTGTCCCAAAAATTGCACTGCTAAAAATTTGCATTCTAGATTGTTTCTTAATAAATTTGACACAATAATTCAAATTACTTTTAAGACATATTTCTAGTGGAGATAGATATATGAATCTAGTTTCATCCCCTATTCAAAGCATCTAATTCTAACATATGATCAAGGAGTTGTGCCCAAAAAGGTAACCATTGGTTCAAGCTGGAAATTGTAAACAACTTTGCAATGTAGGTTGTATCCAAGTATATTTGACATAACAATTCTGCACTTTCAAAACTTGATTCTATGGGAGACATCTCTATGAATCTAGTTTCGTATCCAATTGGAATCATTTCATTTTGACAACAAATGTGAAACATATGTCTAAAATAGTAATCATGTGTCCAAGTTGGAAATTTTGGAAAGAATTGTACTTCAAGCTATTTCCTAGAATATTTTACATAGAAATCCAATGTACTTTAAAAAACTATTTATATTGGACATATTCCTATGAATAAACTTCATTCTACCATTTGAATCACTTCAATCCGATATCGTACGAAAAAGTTATGATCAAAATATGTGTTGGGTAGTATATCCTAGTTACCACTCCACAACATGTTTAAAAATGAAAACTACTTGATGAATTAATTTTAGATCATACGTGAATTTTTTGCAATCATTTTTGAAATTTACTGGAAGAATAAAGTTCTTGTATCGTTCTTCTTCCATAATATCACATTATATTGCAGAACAAGCACCCTTTTTTTTGTAGATTGTCAAAAGATCAACAATGTCAAACTTAGTTGTGTCAAATTTGGAGTAGTGATTATTAAAGGAGTTCCATGAGTTATTATGGAAAGGGAAAATCCACCAAGGAATCCAAGAAGTGCAAGATCATTTGCTTCATAATCCTTGAAATGAACAATGTTTGATTTCATAATATTAGATCCTAAGAGCTTGGTGCAAAATTGGACAAGTTATTGAATCAACAAGATGAAGGTTTGCATGAGAATGAATATTCTAGCATCCTTGAAGAGTGAGAAGTTACAGATGGACAATATAAATGGCACAATCCAAAGATATGATTAGTTTTTTGGGGGAAACAAATCATGAAATGGTGTTATGGAAGTAGAGTATACCATGCTACAGAAGTAAAGTATTCACCATGAGCCTTGTGATGAGGACAATGTTGCATAGAATGAACTTTGAGAAGATTTAATATCCTTTATTGCTACAAAAAAATGACATCATTCATGAAAAATTTCAAGCATAGTTGTAAGCTCCAACGCTATCCAAGATGAAGAGGTCTGAGGAATTCTAAAGCACATCCACAACTAAATGTGATTGGAAGCACCTTTTCCTTCAGTACTGAAAAATAATAATAAATTTCACTAGCTCAAATGAAAAATAAATAAAAATAAAAACAAAATAATTTTATTATGAAAACCCCTTGGGGCATCATAGAACGGAAGAGTTCCTGAAAACCAACTTGTTGGTGGGTTCTTCTTCAAAGAAAAAAGAAAAATAATTATATGGTGAAAACCATTGGGCACCATAGGACATAGGAGTCTTTAAGAACCAACTTTATGGCAGAGTTCCTCCACTAAAAAAATGAGAGAGAGAGAGAGAGAGACTTTAAAACAAAATTTACATAATTTTTTGCACAAGAAAGACTTGCTATGAGAATCCACATTGTCATATACTACTAATTTGCAACATAAGTGTTCATGACCATTGAACTAAGAACATATTGTAGACTCATACCTTCATGATGAATTGAAGACTTGTACAACTGACCACCTCATCTAGATTATTGACCTACTAAAGAATTTCAACCCGATATAGAATGGTCACATGTGATGATATTAGACACCTAATGTTGGATGAAAATATTTGTGCACTCCAACACCACTCTTATCCTTGAATTCTGTTAAATTTGATCATTTTCAAGGTATTTCCAGTTATATTATTTTGGCTATAGTTCCTTTGGTCCCTTCACACTCTATCATTTTCACTACCACTTTTCCTTCCTTTTTTCACCCAAACTCTCTCAACCCATCTCCTATTATCTAATTAGATGGGGGTAGTGATGTCACACTTCACATTATTAGTGAGATGCATATTGATGGAACATTTTCTATCATAGGTTTTTTTTGCTGTGGAATTTTTTTTATGACACATCATGCAAATAAAAAAAAATTCAGCAACATTGTTTTGAAGAAGCACTTTCAGTAGAATTTCAACAAGACTATTTTCTTTCTTTAGAAGCATCAAATTTCAGTTAAATCTTACCTACAAAATGCTACAACTTTATTTGACAAAAGAAAAAAATCAATGTTTTCAACACTCTACAACATATTTTCAAAACTATGTATCACTATTTTCATAACCCTACAATAGTGATTTTAGCAACACTCCACAACATGATGGAATTTACTTCAACCACTATTGTAAATTAGAGAAATGGTCTATTTTTCAAAGTTTGGAATGATGACACACATTGGATATGGATGTATCTTTGAAAAGGAAAAAAGCAAGAGAAAAAGAGAGAAAACAAGAAAAATTCCATTAGATTGAAAGCCAAAAGTGGTGGTCTAATGAAACACCAAGTTGAAAACACGTGATGGATGGCTTGGTGATGCAGATGCACCTAATGATCAAGACATTCAAGGCCATAATTTTAAGCACAATCAAGTGAAGAGTTTTTAGTAACTTATATTAAAATGTCACTTGATGTGATTACTAGAGTAGATTGAAGCAAGTTAGAGGATCATGAGCAAGATGCGAAGACCCATTTGATAAATTATGATTTTAGGGAGGTGTGTCAAGGACAACATGAATGATATTGTTGCACAAGGGAGTGTGAATCATTCAATTGGGGGTATGATGAGTCATGTTATCGTGATATTTGTACTTGTGCCAAAGCCCCACACAAGTCTTCAAATCCGTGTAACTACAAGATAACCCACAATTGTCACCTTAGTAGGAAATCCCCACGTTTTAGGGATGGATGAGGTCCAGCCTAGGGGAGGCATCCCCAGTAACCTCAAGGGATCAGACAGGAAGGATGTAGCCAATTTTGGAGGTCCCTCTCACCGGTTACCTATGTCAAAAGGTCTATGTCTGTGAAATTGAGGCAAAGGAAGACATTTGGGTACCTGTCTAGAACAAGAACAATTGCAACATATATGTAGTGATTTCTAAGTACCAATATGATAATATCACCTCAACAAACAATAGATAACATAAATACATGGTGGCTGATGTAAAATTGTAGCTAGATGACGATTTATAACAACAATTTGTATTTTGTAATGACCAAAAGAAATATAGATCATAATTGCATGAAAATATAGTGAAAAATCGACATTTATCCAATAGATCAATTGGCACTTATTCCAAGCATTTTCTGAGTATGTTAGCTATGAGTTAGAGTTAATTATGCATAAAAATGAAGCAAATTAGATGGTTCTAACAATGTTTTGAAACAACAACAATAAAGTTAGAAGAGTAGGCTATGCTAGGGTTAGAAAATGTTAGTAAAATCTTTAGAGAATAGAATTTCAGAGTTTGTTTGATCAATTCCTTCACAAGAGAGCAATGATACTAGTGCCTTTTGGGATATGGAGTCATTTACAATAGCAATAATTACTTGGAGAAACAATGATGATAATAATGGCTAAGAATGATGAGATGAAGTTTTGAGGAGCTAACACCTCAGGGCCTCAAGCATCAAATCTTAAAAGATGAATTTTGCTAGAGAACAAGCTCTTTTGGGATTTAGTGAATTCTTCTTCTTCCTTAGACTCTTGAGATATATAACAAGAAGTTTCTAGAACAAGACTCCTAAAGTGTTATCACTTTAGGGCTTTAGGAGCCTACTCTAGACAAGATTCTCTCAACAAATCAATGGATGAAATATGCTAGAGAGAGGAAGAAACACCTTGTGTTCCTCTCCTAGGGTTTACACAAGTAATATAACTTCAATATGAACAAGTAAAATATAATATGAACATTCAACACATAAAGGAAATTGCAGGTTTTACTTACTTCACCAAGCATAAACCAAGCACAAGCCCTAGTTTCAGAATTTTCCACCAAGAATAAGCCAAGAAACATCCAAAACTTTCTCCTCCAAGCCTAGCACATGAGTAAAAGAGACCAAATATGCCAAAGAGGGAGAAAAATTCAGATCAAGTCCTCTTGTGAGAGGAAAGTTATGATGAAAAATGAAAATGGCAAAGCCTCTATTCATATGAGTCATTGCAACCATATTTGTCCACTTTAAAGTCAACTTTAAAATATAAAGAGGGTCGACCTCATAAAATTTTCCCTTTCAATTACATAAAATCAATTTTACATAAAATAACCCTAAAAAAAGGGTGACGCCATCCCTTATAAGGTGATGCAAATAGAAATTTGTAGCAACAATATTTATAAGACAATAGCTTCACAATAAGTGTCTTAAAATGGCTTCAAAATGACCAAGAATAATTACTCATTAACATCAAAATACTATCATTTGTCAAAAGCAAGTAAGGCAGTGCATTAATCAACTTTTGCAATTGCTTTTAGATGCTTTTAGTGCTGCAATAGATGGTTGTAGTTTATTTTTGTAACAACAACAACTAATTTAGTAGATTAGACTATTTTAGGGTTAGGAGTAGTTAGTAGAGAGCTTAAGGTATAGGTTTTGATAGTGGTTTTTGTCAATCACTCAATAGCAAGTCTTATATTAGTGCCTTTAGGGAAAATGGAGTCTTTTAGGTAGCAACAAATCTTGAAGGAACAAATGATAGTAAGAGAACTAAAGACAAGAGAGATTAATAGTTGAAGTGTTGGTAACCCAAGGATGAGGTAGATAGTTGAAGTGTTTTACCTTGATTTGATTATATCCAGAGAAACCATCAAGTAAGGACATCATTTGTGACCCTACGACCTGTTGCAAAATCATTTCCATATTAGGGAGAGAAAAATGATCTTTTACGTGTGCTCTATTCAATGTGCGAAAATCAACGCATAACAGAATCTGACCAATTGTTTTCCTAATAAGAACCAAATTTGAAACCCACCCATAATACTTAAATGGAAAGATTATACCAGCTTTCAAAAGTTTTTCCAACTCCTTTCTAATAGTAGCTTCAAGTACGGGGTTAATGGGTCTTTGTTTTTTCCTAAATGTTTTTATCCCTTCCTTGATAGGAATGGCATGTTGTATGAGATCAGGGTCAAAACCACGAAGATCCTTGTATGATCATGCAAAAACATCTTGAAATTCACGTAGTAGTTTTGTGAATTTCGCCTTTTCTTCGTCGGAACATTGGGCACCTAGTTTAACCATCTTTGGAGATTCATAGGTCCCAAGGTTCAAGGAAATTGTATCACCCACTTTCCTTTTCAAATCCTCTTCCTTATATGTTTCTTTGTTGCCTACATCACTCGACGAAAATGAACTCTCAAGAGGAGTCAAGCCCTTTGGAAATTTGTCATCTTCCATAGATATGATTTCCTTAGGATTAAACGGTTCATTTTGTATGAAAGAACAGATTCCTTCATCATTAGGAAAAACCTACCATGACTCTACATTCTCTGGAATGCGAGGACGATATAGAGATTGAAAAGTACAATCAGGCCTTTGAGGTAAAAGTTGTCAAGTAGGAGATGTCGTGAATACAACTAACCTATCAGCCATTGAATTAAATTCTCTCTTAACATGAGTGATGTTAAATGATAGCAGTCTCAAGATAAGCATCCAAACAACTTGGGTATAGTGTTTCATCAACTTATTGCTAGGAGAAAATATTTTATGCACAAGGTTCACAACAAGTTCAGAATCACCAAAAATTGTAAGGTGGTCGCAACCAAGGTTATAAGCATTTTCGATGCCTAGTAGTAAGGCTTCAAACTCAGTGACATTGTTTGTGCAAGCAAACTCTAACCTATAAGAAAAGTTGTGGATTTTACCTATAGGTGTGTACAAGATAATGCCATCTCCATTACCTTCATTTGAGCATGGGCCATCAAAATGCATATGCCACATACCATATTCTAAATCAATTTGTTCTAAAGTAGTGTCACCCTCATCAACAAAAATAGAGTACACCCCTAAGTCTTCCTCGAGATAGTTTACATTTGGTTGAGGAATGTTCTATATGTATGGTGAAATTCTTCATTCTCTTAGGACTATAATATTCTTTCCATTCCGGGGAACAGATAAGTGTATTCCATCAAGCGAAAAATATCCACATGTTAGGGCTTGCTAGTCTCTTCCTAAGATAATAGAATAGTTTCTTATCGGTATGTCGATTACTTGGATGCTAAGGGTTGTCCTTATTTCAGGATGTGCACACATAACTAAATTTACGTCTTTGATTTCACCTATAGTTGACTACTGCAAACTGTTATAGGAGAGCATGCTTCTAGAATTTTCATTAATACATGATAAGCCTATCTCTTCCATGATGATTTTTGAAATTACGCTTGGGCCCGAACCGCCATCAATTAGGCAACAATGGGCTATCTTATCCATAATTTTTACAGAAATGAAAAATGGAGGGTTTTTTACAGGGTGTCTAAAATTATTTACACCTATCTTATTTACAGTGGGATCCTCTTCTTTTGTCTCTTCACAAAGATTGGCTATGGTGGAATCTTTTCCTTCCATAAAATTCTTGATATGATTTTGTTGTTCAGGGACGACAACCATGTCCAAAAGAGTAGCATTGACCTTGATATTAGCCAATTGGTTAAGGATGTTATACTCAGAAGAGGGAAGAGGGGAAGGAATTCCTTGAATTTCAGTAATTTGGCAGTTTGTACATTAGTTCCTTGTGAAGATGAGGCTAGGGTGGAAGAAGTATGAGGAGGATCATATTTCCATTTAGGAGCATAACATTTGTTCCTAGTATTTATGATCATAACATCTTTCGATTCTGCCCAATCTAGAACAAAGATAGTGGTTTCGGGCTTCTTGCCAAAGATTTTATCTATGGCACTCTTCTTAACTTCACCAATACTTTCTTCATGATTTTATTCACAGAAGTTACACCAACTGCGAGACATAATGGCCTTGGGATGAAAACTGTTTTCATTTGTATTCCTAAAAGGCGCTGCGAAAGAAGAAGGTGCCTCAGGATTAAGTGAGGGAACATTCCCCTTTCATTCATAGTCTACCTTTCAATTATGCATATCCTGTACAAGTTTTAGGAGGGAAGACATATATGTTTGTTTGATTGAGTCTCCTTTAGGGAGACCTGTTCTTTCAAGTTGCTCTTCGTACTCCAGGAAAGTTTGGAGAGCGGAGCCAAGATTTTCAATAGCCTTTTCTTCAAGCCTATGATGATAGGGAGAGGGAAGCGCATTATATTAATGCATGAAAGTGGCTTGGTTTTTGGGGTGCATTAGTTCAGGGATTTGATTGTACAACTTGGTGAAGCGGAGGTTAAAGGACTTAATAGTCTCACCATATTTGTAAGAAATGTTGTTATATTCCCTTAACTATTCGGCCGAGCTCTTAGATTGTCCATAAGTGGACTTGAACCAATAAACCAACTCTTCCCAAGTGGAAAATATCTTTGGATGGAGATAAAAGAAATCAATTGTTGCTTTCCCTTCAAGGGAGTTGACAAATAAGCACATGCATGTATCATTATCGTTAGCCCTGATATCATGACAAGCATTAGAAAATGCCACTAGGTGTTTATTTGTAGAAACAATACTATTCCCTAAAAACTTAGGAAGATGCTCTTTGAACTTGGGTAATGGACGAGTAGTAGGTGCTAGATTCAAGGGAGAAGATACGTGCCATGGGGTGGTCATAGCATCTTCCTCAAACTAAAAAATCTCGTACTTCTTTATAACTTTAGCAGGGTTGGTAGTCAATTGTATAGGAACTTGATGACTATATAGACTACCAAGTACCGATGAGGAAGATGGTTAGGATGATGAAGCACCTCCAACACCACTAGCACCACCTGTAGATGCCATTTTGAAAATGATGGGTAAGGGAGAAAAGGGTGAGCTGGCAGAATTAGACAAAGTCCTCCTTAGAGTGCTTTCTTGGGTCAACAAAATGGCTTTCCTTCTTCCTATTTCATTGATAGGAGTAGATTCAGGGGACAATCCTCTTCTTCTTCTAGAAATGTGAGGATTTGAGGACATGAAAATGAAGAACAAAGACTTATGAAAAGGGAGGTTAATGCTGATTTCTAGGCTTCCTTTTCCTGGTTTCCCAATGTTCACGGATAATTATATCTCGTTCAACTACTTCCCAAGAGCATTCAAGCTCAACCCGGGTACTAGCAGTTTCTAGGATAGTATTGAATAAGGTCAAGGAAATGATAGTCTGGTCTTTAAGACCATGTTCAGTATTAGGCTGCCTTGTATAAGGTACTATAATGAGAAAAATCAATCAAAGAGTACTCGATAAAAAAACCAGAAAGATTCAAAGATAATCGTGAATACAATCAACCAGAGAGATATGGAAGATCTCCCCAGTATGGTCGCCAAATAAATGTTGAGGAAAAGGTACGGAACACCCTACTCAATCATTTTCAGATCTTGCTTGGCTAGGACAAGATAGTTGGGAATGTCACCCAGGGTTTATAGCCTCAAAACATTCACTCAATCCACAAGTATTAATTACAAGGATTAAGGTTGGTTTTATGATTTGTATATGTTGTAATGTAAAAATAAAATTTAAACAAATCTACAAGAATGTATACAACTTTTACAATAAAGTAAACATGGAGACCAAAAGTGAAAGGAGAAACCAAGTCATGAAAACACATGTATGAGGCAGGACAATAATCTGTTTTTATTTCATCCTGAGATACAAAAAGTGCATTTCTCTTTACAAACCCCTGCGAGGGTATGGACCAAAGTCAGATTTATAGGTCTCTGATGGGCACCATACAAAAAGAATCTGAAAGTAAAATAAAGATGAAATTAATGATCGGGATCAGCTTTCCAGAAAATGCTTCCATTTGACTCTGCAAGATATTATTTATCATCCATGAAAATTAATTCACAAATATACAAGAATACACTGACTATCAAGGATGAATCAAACACCTTTAAAACAAACTGCTGAAAAGTATGATTCAATTTTGAATCATGTTGCCTTCAATAAGACCCTACTGTCAACAAGAGGATTAGGCTTTCAAGTAAACTCAGAAATGAATGAAAAATGAAGCTATCTCATTAACTAAAGAGCAAACCTTAGTCTTGTCTTTCTCCTTCTATTCTCCCCTTGTTTCTTCTTCTCATTGAACCTTTATTCTTTCCCAATAAGTTGAGGTAGTTCAACTACTTCCTTTAGTTAAGTCAAATTAAATTAACTAATTAGTTTAGGGAGAAATAATTATTAATAATATATAAATAAGGGTCTAGTTAATAATTACTAAATAGGTGGGACCCTTGTGACTCCCATCATTCTCTTTCCAATCATCAAATATAAAATACAAAACTTATCATTTGGATCATAAAACACCTGTGTATCTCCCATGGATATCATTTAAATTGAATATTCAAATATCAACAAAATTTAAGGACATATCCCAAGAAAACAATATATCCATTTTATCCACAAAAATATCCAAAATAAAGGTTGTTGTCCAAAATATATTGAAAATTATTAAACACTGTCTTCATCACTGAATATCATAAAAAAAAAGCATTTAAAATCCATATTTGCTGCTTTGCGAGGCATATTTCCTCTTCTCACTGTTGTCTCCAACCGACTTTTCTTGGGTATCCCTTGGTTGGTTAGACCCCTAGGGTTGTATTTTGCTGATCTCATGGGAACAATCATCTTTTAGGTGGAGACGTGAAGACACAAACTTAGAATATTTTGTGGATGGACTAGAGGGGAGGTCACTTCTTTTCCTTTGTCTTGCACAGGTTGTGGGATATCAGTTTGTAATCTTTTGCTAGCGTGCAAGGATTGTACTGGTGAAACAGTAGGAGCAATTTGAACATTGGGATTAATTGGTGGTGGTAAAGGTAAAGATACAATGGGCTAACCATGGTGGTGGGAGATAGGTTGGTGGACAGTTTCTTGCCAACCGTCATTAGTGGGGACTTCGAGCTACATTGACACATGTGGAAGAACATGAATCCTTGAAAAATTCTGAGGAGGTTGAAATGGGGGTTTGTCAAGTCGGGGATGCAATATACCATGGCCAAACCAATTGAAAAACCCAGCTTGAAACAATTGGTTTAACTCTTGTGGATTAGCATCGAAGTGAATAGAAAACTGAGGCCTTCTATGGCCTCGCTGCCAGCTACCTCTGCCTCTATTATTTTGGCCATTACTTCCCCTGCTGAAAAAAACTCATCCTGTAGCAATATTTTTTTTTTAACTAAAACAATTTTTATTTATTTATTATTTAAGTACCGGTTGGGCCTAGGCAAAATCAACCATCATTGCAAGGGAACAACTTCCCTCTTAACCAAAATACAACATGTCCCAATCTTACAGAGCTATGAAAAGAGGAAGAGCCAATTCTACAGGATGGGAATCCACAGGGGGGCTTCGTCATTTTTGTTGAATTCACCTAGAGGCAGTAGGCATTCCATGTTCGCCTTTGCACTCGTTTCCTTGTTCGATCCACACAGGATGTGGAAAAATAGAGAGGAGGAGAAATCTTGCAACACTTTCCGCAATCTTTGCAATTTCTTGTTGACCGCTGGATTGCTAAAGTGATCATTCGAATTTAAAATCTTTATCAGAATTTCGGAGTCTCCAAAAACTTGTATTTCTTTATTTCCATTTTCACACGCTATCTAAAAAGCTTTTAGAAGTTCGAAAATTTCATCCTAGTTATTTGTTCTTTGTCGTAGACCCCAATTGAAGCTATCTTTTCGAGATCCATCCGAGGAGTAAATCACTCCTCCTGCACCTGTGTTCCCTGGGTTTCTTTTGGAGACACCATCGAAAAAACTGAGGCTTTTCCTTGCCTCCTCCACCAAGCTTGAAAAATTGCATTTGTGTCTCACAAACGCCATCCTGGAGTGATAGAGGGGTGAACATAAGATTGTTTTCTGTCCCGGAAAGTGATGGTTCCTATCCATTTATTTTCTTTAGGGAGGAGAGTATTTTCGTTCTTGGAGGAATGGTTAGCCACTGTTTCAAGAAGGAGAGCTTTCGCTTTAGAGACCACCATTGGGGGGAAAGTTAGAGTGTTTTTGAAGATCTGTTCATTTCTAGACAACCATAGTTTCCAGCAAATGTATTTGTGGATGGCCTGCCAAATTATTTTCCAAATTGAACTGCTTTGAACCTCTTGAGGATAGCACACCTTCCAGGAGGAGAATAAGGTAACCACTGTAATATGTTTTGGAACTGTGGCATTAAGACATTGACATTGAGACTGTCCATACAAATGGACAGTCCACAAATATGTGATCCATCGTTTCAAGAGCATTACAGCACATGGAGCATCTATGAGGACCGATAATGCCTCTTTTTGCCAGATTTTCACCTATCAAAACTTTCTTGTGCATTAAAGCCTAAAAGAAGAAGTTTAGTTTGGGAAGGCTGAGAGGATCCCATACCTACTTCCAGAATATTGTTGACCCGATTGGCGCTTGGGGGGATTGAAGTGAAGAAAATCCGTGAGCTGCGGTGTAGAACCCGGGCTTTCCCCAACCCCATTTGTTCGAAAAGAGGAGTTGAACATGAACTAAGTTCGTCAACACAACTAGGAGAATAATTTTCTGGGTTTGCAAATGATCTGGAATGCCCGGGAAGAACCATGTCCACCAGCACCCTGACACATCCCATGAAGAGATATCTACCACTTTGATGAATCTGTGTTGAGTTAGCCACTCGTAGATCTCTTTGATTTATTTAGAAACGTTGAGGAGCACATTGCCCATGATACTATCTTGCCACATCATAGTTTTTCTACCATTCCCTGGGATACGATACAAATGCTTTTCTAAGAATTCGAGCCCGCGACGACGAAGATTTCATATCAGTGTGCCTTTGGGAGTATTTTTTGCCTGAAGGTTTTTCAAAGAATCCCCATTGAGGTATTTTTCCCTAAGGAGTTTGCTTACAGGGTGCCTACGATTTGTATAAAGTTTCCAGAGGATTTTTCCACCCAATGCAAGGTTTGCAAGCTCGAGAACTCTTACCTATAACCCTCCTTTAGAAAATGGGAGTTTGACAATTTCCCAATTAACTAAGTGGTATTTCTTTTGGTTGCCTTTACCTCCACGCTAGAGAAAGTCTCGGATCAACTTTGAAATCTGAGTCATGATCGCCTTTGGGGCCAGGTGGAAGGAGGCTTGGTAGATTGGCAAGGAAGACATGACCGATTTAATAAGGGTGAGTTTCCCAACATTGGTAAGCCACTGACCACCCCAAGATGAGATTTTGGCTTTGAATTTTCTTATTACTTATGTCCACAAAGAAGACTTATTGGAGCCCAGAGTTAAGGGAAGCCCGAGATATTTTGTTTTTTCCCAAGAAGCATAGCTCGAGAACCCCAGGTAAAGGGAAATTCATTGAATGGTTTGTTGATCTACATTCCACCCATACACTTCACTTTTCCTTTTATTGATGAGCGCTCGATACTATAGAATCTTTGAAGGATTTCACTGAAGTTTTTTGCAATCTTTATGGAGGCTCCACCCAACAAAAGAGAATCGTATGCAAAAAGGGCATGATTGATTGGATCAAGGCCCTTCATCAACCTAATGCCTGGGACTGTTCCAACTTTCTTTTCAATAGTCAAATTTCTTCTTAATGAATCTACCATCAAGATGTACAGGAAGGGGGAGAGAGGATAGCCTTGCCTTAATCCCCTCAAATCTTGAAAATAATTAGTTGGTCTGCCATTCACTAATGGGGCTATCCAAGGCTTTTCAGTACACGATTTAATCAAATTTACAAAGTCAGGACATAAACCAAAAGAAAGAAGGACTTTATAAAGGAAGGAGAGGTTTACTCAGTCAAACACATTTGCCATGTCGAGCTTTATAAGCAACCCTTGATCCTTTTGTTGATGAGTGGAATGCATGGCTTCTTGCACCTGAATTACATTATCTAGAATATGTCTCCCTTTGACAAATCCACCTTGCATGGGGGAAATGAGATTCTCTATCAGAGGCTTAATTCTGTTTTCCAATAGCTTGGACATAATTTTGAATGAATCATTGCAGAGTGAGATAGGCCTGAATCTTTCAAAGGAGCTCGGGTTCACTTCTTTGGGGATTAATGATAGGAAGTGGCGTTAATGTTTCCTCCCACTTTGTCTCTTTGTTGGAAATATTTAATCATTCGCAGCAAATTAGTCTTGATTATGTCCCAGCATGCTCTATAAAATTGGATTGAAAAACCATCTGGCCCTGGAACTTTGTCGGGCTCCATGGGCCAGATGACATTACATATTTCTTCTTCAGTAAAGGGCTTCATGAGGACTGATTTACCGTCCCTTCTTACAAGAGAGGGTATGTGGGAGAGGAATTCAGAGGTAGCCTCTTCACAGTCGGTGCCATCTTGCTTGTAAAGGTTCTAAAAGTGTGTTTTTGTTGCTACTTTGAGTTGATCAAAACCTTTGAGAATCGATCCATCCGCGGAGGCAATTTTAGAAATGTGATTTTGGGAAAGGTAGGCTCTGAACTATCGATGAAAGAAGGAGGTGTTTCGATCTCTAGATTTTAGCCAGAAGCTTTGAGACTTAAGCCTCCAATACTCTTCTTCTTGGAGGAAAGTGCATAATGTTTTTCTTTGAGCAGCTTGTTATTTCTCCAATTTTGAGTCGGTGATGTCCTTGATCTCCATTTCCAGCTGCAAATCTGATAACTATTGAACAATCTCTCATTTGAGACTAGAGGGGGTGTTAATGGGATTTTTAACCCAAGCTTTCAAAGCATGTTTTGTTTCCTTTAATATTTGTTCCCACACAAAGCTTTGAGACCCTATAACTGGAGAGGACCAAGCTGATTGGACACTTTCCAGGAACCCCTCCTTATCTATCCAAAGAGGGCTGAAACATAATGGAATTGGGCCCATATTTTCTTCTTCTTCCAAATGCAAGAGGATGGGTTTGTGTTCGGAAGTCAATTTTGGGAGAATCTTGGAAGAGATTAATCTCCTTTCTTGCAGAAACAAGCTCTAGACTAAGAACCCATCCATGCGATCTGAGATGTGATCAACCCCAACTTTGTTATTTGTATAGGTGTAGAGTCCTTTCGAAGGCTTGAAGTGAAGGAGGTCCCACTGATGAGCTAGTTCCTCAATGAAGGGGAGCATTTGGTCCCTGCCACTGTTTCCTCCTCTCTTTTCTTTTGGTTCGAAAACTAAGTTTAAATCTTCGACTAGAATAATTTTTAAAGGAGAGAAGATCTCTAAAAAATCTGCTAAAGATTGCCAACAATCTTTCTTCTCTGAATAAAGGACATGAACATAAAGATTGAAGAGTGAGAGGGTAAGCCTACTTGAAGTATGTCGGAGTTCAGTGAATATACGATGTTGAGTCTCGAAAGATATTTCTATATGAAACTTTTCCTTCACCCACAGAGTTGCGAGACCACCCGAGGAGCCCCTTGTGCTGATGGCTTTCCCTGCATTTTTCTTCTATTTCTGATTGTTGATTTCTAGAAGGGTTTCCCCTTCAATTTTAGTCTCTTGGAGCATGAGGATATTGGGAGATTCCATTTTCAAAAGGTCTTTGATTGCTTCGGCCTTCGATGGATTCCCCGGACCTCTACAATTCCAAGAGACTACAAGCATTATTTATTGGGATTGGAGTTGTTAGGACCTCCCTTGGGGGGCCTTGTTCTAGTATTTCTTCCGATGGACATTTCAATGGTAGATTGGCTTCCTTGTACTTTTTTCCTCTTTGCTCCTTCTTCTCTAACTTCTTTATGTGATTTCCTCCCTACTCTTTTTTAGGGTCTCTCAAAAGACTCTTCTTCCGAAGATCCAGAGGTTTCCAGAGATTTATTTTTTATCATTCTTGTGTAGGAGGGGGAGGAGGAATTTCCTATTGGGGAATCGGATTGGGTTGCCTCTACATTGTATTTCTCCACTATGGGAGGAAGGGTGGTGCAAATCCCATTCCCTCCAAAGGGATGCTCAACCTCCCGGTCTTGGATCATTTGAATTACTGAGTCAGAGCGACTCCTTAGGTCTCCACGACACCCAAAAACCACTCTACCCACACACATAGGTCTCTTCCACAAGTGACCAATGCTATGACCATGGGTCTTCCTCTTCGCGGTTCGGATTTTGGGGATATCTCGAATCCTTCCCTCAATTCTTCCTGAAATGCCCTTCTCGGAGGTTCCGAAATTCCGCCACATGTCTCCTTAGATCCACCGGCCCCACTAGAGTTCGAACTTCACAACTTCACGAAACTCCAAGCCTTCCGCCCACAAATCTTCTATCCTCTAATTCCCAAAATCCTTAATCCATTGCCATGTGATCTTCTGCGATCAACGGTCAATATTTAATCGCTACTTTAGACTTCGCAACTCTGCTTCCGCCAAGTTTCCATACTTGTCGAACTCTGAAGTACCAAAACACCCCACAACTATCTTCCTCGTAGCTTTACCAGATCTAACGGTTTGGAATCATTCGCCTTCCTCTGAGAATGAATCTCTCATTCACTGACCCTTAGTGAAGACTTCAGGGACTTCCCTCCTTGAATAATTCCACCGCTCTCCCTCCTAAGCTTTCCTTCTTCGATTTTATTTGTTCCTTTGAAGAATCTCTTCGACACTTAGTCGAGATTTCGGTCTCTGCACGCCTTGCAACATATTTCCTCCACACTCAACTTCTCCTTGTGGATGGATTCACACCCCCGACGACCGTTCTCCAACTGCTTTTGTCTCCCATGATTGAAATCATGCTATCCTTCCTGATCTTTCGAGTATGAAAACTCCATCGCATGCTCCTTGCGTTTGTCTATGCACTCCTTGCATACATATGAGACTCACTATCTCTTCTTAGCTTTCGAGTCGAAACATACTCAGTCACGCACTCCGTGCAGACTCCATGCACGCCTTGCACTCGTTCAATGAAAATATACAATTGAAACTCATCTACCCCTCACAATGACTCATACATTCAACATAGAAAATGCAGTCATAGATTTAAGAACATAAATAACAGAGTATTGAAAAATAACAGAAACTCTACCATTCATTCAGATAGACATGTAATCAACACACATTTGGGACAATATATCTCTTTTATATTCATCCAAAAAAAACTTGTATACATACATACACTGTCCTTCACTACTCCTCAACCTATCAAGATAGATTCAACTACTGCTCGGTTGTCCTGGGTAATATTACAAAGATTTATACAAAGAGGTGCTCTTCAAGCCTTCCCTCCAACAAATCTATGCTATCTTAATGGAATTGAATGCTATCAACTACTTAACACTTATTACAATAAATATCGAGTCAGACAGATAAGAGCGCAAGATCCAAATCTGTACTGTGATCCTTCACATTAAAGAAAAATACATTCCCCATCGATCTTACATGATGGATCAACCTTCGATCATTAAAGACATTCATAACTCAAAAGTTTGTCAGATATTATATTAATACATTGATCGTTTGAAATTCAAAATGTTTCAAAATATGCACTAGTGCGCCCAATTGTCTTCCACGCTTGTCCTTTTTTGGTGATGCTCCTGCATCAAAGGGCTTGCTACTCCGGTTCCTCAGTCATTGGATCAGAAGATTCTGAAGGATTGCTGAGGATCTCGAAAGGGTTTTTAGAAGCTTCTGGTATTGGAGGGCCTGAGCTCCCTTTCCCAAGGACCTTCCCTGAGATGGGGATGCCAGTCTCCATTGGCACCCCTTTCCCTTTGGATATGTTGTTTTTCTTTGGTGAGGATGATTTCTGAACCTGTGTCCATTGATCTCCTTTCAATTTCTCCACCTCGTCCTCAGCCTTATTTTTGCAATGCCGGGAAAATTGCCCATAGCCATGGCAATACCTGCATTTAAAAGGGAACTGTTCATAGTCCAATTCTTGGATGTGAGACCAGTCTGCAATCATTAGTTGAATGGATTCCGAGAGCCCCACCTCTAAATATACTTCAACACGTATTATTGCACAGGAATACTGATCCTTTCTCTCTACTTTGTCGATGTATTTTCTGAGGGTGTTTCCAATGGATTCTAATGACTTCGGATTCCAACAGTGCAAGGGTAAATGAGGGAGGCGCACCCAAACTAGGACAGTCGATGGCACATCTTGTATCAGGTCGAAATATGGAGACCATTTATTCAGGTACAGACCTTATGGTCCCATCAAATATGGTCCATTCCTGAAGATGAGATTTTGTCTTGATCTAAATTGTCAAAGATAAAAACGAAGAATCCCCTGCCAACAAGGTGGCTTCTAATACCTTCCTTAACTAGAGGACTCTAGTTCCTCTACACCCATGTGTTTATATATTTGGGAGAAGGCCATAAGCCAATGAAATTCCTAATGAGCCCCCGTTTAGCTAATTTCAATGCAGATCGACATGTTTCTTCTGCTGGAAGGGTGACTGAAGGGATATTATCCATATTTTTTACGAATTTCTGCTGAGCATCTAATGTTGGGCATTTGCAGCTGGCCACGACCAGCTTCCTGAAGGAAACGATCTCTAGGGGAAGAA
>ML786670.1:34783-54034 GCA_009831015.1 Picea engelmannii
GGAGAAGAAGAGGGCACACCAGAGAAAGCACACGCGCAGAGGTCTTGCCTAGGTGGTTTCCACTAATTATCATGTAGCAATATTTATCCAATCATGAAAAGTTCTTAATAACCCACACATGAAACTCTACTTAAATAAATCAACAGTTGGCTCTATTATTTACTACATGACGCATGCAATCCATCCATAAAAAAAAAAAAAAATTATTTGCCACACGAATAGGGAATTGATAAGGTCATTGGGAGTATGGAGGGCCTGCATTTAGCGTAAAGTGATATAATGGAGGGGGAAATATTTATGAATATTGTTCAAGCAATCAATGAAACAATCAAACTATGTATACAACCAACTCCCAAAATACCAATCATCACTTGACTTACACATCATCTTTTTCTTTTTCACACAAACTTTTCCTTAAAAATGAGAAACAATAGAAGAAGGAGTGAAATGTGCAATTGGGATAATGAGGGGAGTGTATTTTGTGTAATATGGTATAATGGAAAGGACTCCCATGGATATTGTTCTATTAATATATCAAACAATGCCATTTCCAACATCAAAATTTAAACTTCTTCACTGTTTCAAAATTGAAATTTAATACTCTGTTTCCAAATTTCCAGAACTGATATTTCACTTCCAGGCTATTCATTTGCATCTAGAATTTGCATTGCATAGGGATCATTTCATAATCCTTTGCTCAATAAACATTCAACAATAGTAACATAGATTACGCGCAACATGGTCGAGGAGTGAGCAACATCGTAAAAATCACATACAACACAACAAACAATGGAGGAAAGGACAGACTGTGGTTTATGATATAATCACCAATGCATTTTAAATCGCCACAGGGTTCCATGAAATAACAAAGCTCCTAAAATTTGTTTCATTATGGTTCACAAAACTCATCCAACGCATATATAATTCATCCATGGAGATATTCCCCTCATACAAAATCGAACACACAGTAGGTTGTATCCCATAAACAAATATTTTGCAATGTTGTTGTCACCCCAATATCTCTGCAAGACAGACTGTATTACCAAACAAATGGGTGGGTTTAACATTCTTCCCATTTTTGCACAACAAATAATCAACTAAACTCATGACCACAAATGAACACAAACAATGCCTTTATCAAATTATGGATTGGCCACCTCCACAATAATTTCCAATACACAGGTTTCCATACATAACAGTGAAGAGTAATGCAGCGAGGGGGATGAGCAGACCGAATTGAGGGTTTAGCCAAAAGGAGCACAAGAAGCTTAAAATTTTTACAAAACTTCACATTTGTATTCATAGAGTTGTTACAAGGACACATGCACAATGAGAACAAAGACTAATAACTTAAATGACAGACAGAGTGTTCATATAACCCATAGGTAAGGAGCAATGACATGCTCAGGGAAGAAACCCTAAACAAGAAACCAGAGGAAAGACAGGTCCGAGAGTCCCAACTGTATTCTTTCCCACAAGTAAAAAACGAATACCATATACAAGAAGAATATCCACACAACTTTCAAATGTGCATGGTTCAAATACAACTCCACATATACCAACACTTAACCACTAATCCATACACAAACAAAACTCCATATATTATAACTTTGGAAATGCATAGGAAGCGAGCAAAATCAAGAACTAATTGTTGACTTAATTAAAGAGTAGAGCGAAACATTCATGGATGGAGCAACAATAAATTCATACATGTGTAAAAATTTCTAAGGAGAAACAACCAAGCTTGTATACCTCTTCCACGACCGAACAAAATGGAGCAACTGCAACCAACAATAGCAAATGCAAAATGACTAGGGTGGTGGGCTCGAGGAGGGTTATAGCGATGTGCATTTACTACACTTCGTATCTACATTCATCCATAGCCAGTATGAGAAACCTAACATAAAACACATCAACCACTAACTCCAAATCAATTTAATGCATGTCGAATACACCACCATTTCCCTAAGTCTCCAATTTAACAAATGCGCCAACCCTTGTTTAAAAACTGCAATGTGACATATCTCAAACAGTTGCTAGGGATACCATGTTCTAACCTTACTTCCAATTCAAACAATTTGTGTATCCTTGTAGCATTAAATCACCACATCACACATATAACTTAAGCATGAATTTTTGGTCCTTCCTCAAAATAAATATAACATAATAATACGTGTGAGTGTTATATAAAAACAACATCATTCCCTTTTAAATCATATCACCCATAACATCATATCTGATTAATCATTCCGATAGAGATTTTAAACTCAAATAAACTATAGGGCTCATCTCAGCCAACTCATAAGCATGTAAAGCATAAATGTCGTCTCTTCATCATAGTCACACAAGTTACACAAGGGGTCCCATCTATTAGTATATTATTAAATATAGTTAAATAATAAGGCGTTTGCAATCATTTGCAAGCAGGTACCCTATGTTGCGCTTTTGGGTGTCAACATAGTCTTTGTCTCAAAGCTAGTGATGATAATACCAAATTATTTCACAACCATGCTAAGTCTTGACAGTCCAAGAATAATGTTTCTAGCATCACTTTGGAAGATGGCACAATTGTCTCTGAATTTAAAGACATCAAAGCGGTTTCCACGGCAGACTTTGCTAATATTTACACCCAATATGAAGCAATTGATCCCATTAATGTGAACACTATGATTGAGCACATTCCCCCTATTATCACGAATGGAGATAACTAAACTCTTTCCCAACCCATGTCTGAGTTTGAAATTTTTGCAGCTATATGGAATTTGGAGCAGGATAAAGCACCCGGGCCTGATGGCTTCTCCATTTCTTTCTACAAACATTTCTAGGAGCTAATCAAATATGACCTTAAACACATGATTTATTATTCTCATCAATCCTTAAGATTAGGAGGCAAAACCAACTCATCCTTTTTGTCCTTGATACCGAAAGAGGCCAACCCCTCCTCCTTCTCTAGATTTTGGAAGATTTCTCTACGCAACCCTTCCTATATAATTCTCACCAAAATCATTGCCAATAAGATAAAATGTAATTTTTTCCAAAATCATTTCCCCTAATCAAGGAGGCTTCATGCAATAAATACAAATCCTAGACAAAATTGTGTTGGTCCAGGAAGTTATTCATACAAGTGTGAAGACCAATGACAAAGGAATGGTTATCAAATTTGATATGGCCAACACTTTTGATCGTGTCAAGCATGGTTTCTTATTTTAGGTTATGGAATGCTTTGGATTAAGCTACAACTTCATAAAGTGGGTAGACTCATGCATAAGTGGCCTATGGATAGCCCCTCTTGTTAATGGGAAGCCAACATAATTCTTTCAAATAAGCCAAGGCCTTCGACAAGGATGCCCACTTTATCCACTTCTCTACATGCTTATGGCTAAATCCTTAAGTAGAAAACTCAAGAATGAAATATTGGTGAAAACATTTATAGGGATAAATATAGTGTGGGGAATCAAAAATATGAACCATTCTCAATTTGTAGATGACACACTTTTGTTGGGAGGTGCCTTAGTGATCATTGTAGTCAGATTAAAACTTGTAGTCATATTTAAACAATTTTTAAACACATTCTTGGATGCTGCTTGAGGAATGGTCAACCACAGAAAATGTCATATTATGGGTTGGAACATTCCAATTCAGACTATGCATGCAATTTCTAGAGTTTTTGAATTCTCGTTAGTCGAGAAATGGTATTCTGTTCGATACCTTGGCATTCCTATCTCCATAAAGGCCACCTCATCTCAAGATTGGTTGCCAATAGTAAAAAAAATAAACTCCAAGTTCATTCACTGGGGAACAGAATGGCTAAACACTGTTGGGCGGATCACACTCATCAAAGATGTCTAAGCAGCCTTACCCTTGTATTAGTGCTCTGAGATATTGGCTCCCTGTGGCATAATAAATCATACTTTCATGAAGATTAGAAGGTTTATCTGGAAAGGCGGAAAGTCAAATCATAAAAAAAATCCATTTGGTTAATCAGAATCAAGTGATATGGCCCAAGGGCAGAGGAGGTTTGGGAATTTGAGGGCTGAAGCTTATGAATATTTCAATGGGTGTGAAACTATTATGGAGACTTATCTCTGGGAAAACTGATTGATGGAAACGAGCGCTAAAGAAAAGTACTTCACAGGAACTAGACATATATGCCTAGAGAATCCACCCAAAGTGGAAAAAGGATCTCAAGTTTTAAAACTTATCCTTCCATCTACTCCTCTCATTCATGATAATCTGTCATGGATACCCGGAAATAGTGGGTGCATCAAAATCTGGGATGATAGTATTTTAGGAAAGGAACGCCTCTCGCATTGTATTGATTTTTCTCCTTTACTGGCTTGGATGTCTGAGCAAGGGAACATTGCACTTTTTTATTTTTTTGCATGGAATGTAATCCTTAGGACACATGATCAATGGCTGACCCTCACCCCTCCCACTCCCTTTTCATCATTGCTCAAATCACTTATCTTTTCCTTGCACAATTGCGCTCCTCGAAACAGAGATCAGACAGATTCTCTAGGTTGGGTCGATTCTAGTTACATAGTAAAAAAGGGTTACCATACCTTGCTAGAGGAATCCACCAATTACCATCGCTCAAGAATTTGGAAGGTTATTTGACACAATGACAGACTACCTAAAATCAACACTTTTTGTTGGCCACTTGCACATAGAAAAATCCCCATGATTGATATTTGAAAAAAGAAGAGGAAACACAAGACCATCTAGATGTGCTCTTTGTCTTGATAATGAAGAGTCGGTTCACCATTTGTTTGTGGATTGTTGATATATAAAAGAAGTATGGATTCTTTCTTTATAAGGCTTGATTCAAAGATTATTTTGGCCTCACTCATGCATTTATTACTTTACAAAGTGGTGGAAGAATTAAAATGTGAATTTTAGACATAAAACTCAATTTAGACAGTTGTGGTGGGAGGCCCTTCCCAATTATATCTATTAGAGTCTTTGGTTGACCAAGATCAAGAAAAAATTCAATGATGAATTGAGACAACCAAAACAAATGATGTGCAAATCCATCTCCCCACTTACATAATACATGCAATATCACCTCAAATGGCAAGATCAACAGGTTGAAAGTTATAAAGAGGAATGGATGAGTAAATTTAGGAGAAAACATAATCGTACACCATCTAAAAGATTAGGCCCCTCTCTACCTAAATGGGAAATCAATAAATTTTAGTAGGAGTTTAAGGAGTGGATCAAACACGAGCAATCTAGCATCTTTGTCTTTGACGAAGATTCTCGAAAAAACCCATGGGTGGCAAGCATGGAGGGGATTATTGTGATCCCTAAGGAAATATAGATATTTCTTATGCATGGGGCCTAGGCTGTGTTTCTAAAGATATCGTTGAATCCTATTCTCTATGGGCAGGCCTAAGATTCTCCAGAGACTTGGGAATTTCTAAACTCACTATTCTGGGGGACTTAATGATGGTGATAAGAGGAATGATCAAAAGGCACATTACTGGAAGTGAAATCATCATTGGAATTACGACCCACTCACTTTCCCTTTTATCTGAAATTGAGGAGTACTTCGTACACCATATCAAGCATGAACATAATTCCCATGTTGACCGGTGGGCTAAAGAAGGTACGTATTTAGAGGAAGGTATAGTGATAATCAATGGGTATAAAGGCCCCTCCCTCTTTCTTAAACCATGTGGGAAATGATTTTAAAGGATTATAAAAGTGGCATAGATTGGGAATCATAGATTATAAGTTTAATAAACCTTCACATCTGATCGACGGTGATCCAACTAGTCACATTAATTCAAATATGTGTGAAGCCAAGTGCATCCACATTGGCTCTATCCCTGGTATGTGTGAAGTTATGGATAATAGTGCAATGGCTCTGGTCTCACTATTCCTTCCCTGTGGTAGTGGGGTTTGTTCTCTCATCCAACGTATTTTCCTTGAATCTTTTGGGATCTCTTGCTACTAGATCCTAGACAGTTTGGGCGGTTTTATACTTCAGTTGGAAATAAATAAGTATTGGTCCAACCCTCCTTTGATATTTAGGCTCACAATTCTTACAATTGGACACCACAAGTTCATTCCTCTTGTCATTGTAAATTTAAATCTCAATATTGTTGACTTTTTCCTTCTTGGAAGGGGGATTCTCAAGGGTTAAATGTTTCTTGGGTTCGATTATGCCTCTCTTGTCCTTGTTTGAAAGTATGGAATCAATATCGAGGGTGGGTTGATCCTTGGTTGCACCGTTCATGCCATTTTTGGTGGTTCTCACTTTCAGTTGACCACAATACGACACAGGTCCAACCTTCTTCTGAATCTCAGGTCTTCACATTTCTTATTTCTTTCTAGGCTTAATATCTTTGTCCTCTTAAAATCCCATCTGAATTTAGAGGACCTTGTTCTCCCTATAAGTGACATTACTACAGGTTTGTGGTTTGGTTGTTTTGGGGTCTCTTCTTCTAGTTTGGTTGATATTATTAGAGGTGGTCCTACAGGGGGACTAAGCCCTAGTTACCATCATTTATTTTTCCTCTGTGATAGCAAAAAAATTTGTGTAGTATTCCAGATATAAAATAGTATGCAAAACAAAAATATTTTAGCAAGTAATGGCAGAACAACAATGATGTGACCAAAACAATACCAAAATAATACCAGAATAACACCAGAAAGAGCACCTTTATTAATGATAGCAATGTTCACTTGCCTCTTCTAGGGGTAAACCTCCAACATAGTAGAGCTCTATTACAATAATCTTCAAGACAAAACTTCTCATATCCTCTACTCCTATTTATAATAAATCTATCTATCCAAAAGAACAATGTAGAAGAAAATCCTTCTAGAAGTGGAATTTTCTATTAGGTCTTTTTACATTTGACTTATTCTTCCTTATTGCTAGGCCTTATTCATATTGGCCTTTATTACATGGAATTATATTATTCTACCTACGTGAGGGGTTAGGGAGGTTAGGTCCCTAACATGCCCTCCCCCTTGAAGAACAACCTATAGAACAAGGCTTAATATGTGGAGATTGTTGTAGAATGGTGGCCGAGTCCTATTTGGTGTCTTCTAGAGTTGTATCTTTCCATTGGAATAACACTTCCTTGATGGTGCGCTGATGGAGATGATGTTCTCATTGGTCCAAGAATTCTTGTGGCTACAACCCGATGGAACCTTCTTCATCCAACTCAAGGAGATTGGTTTGATTTTGGCACTTAGTTCCAATCACATTCTTTAAGCAAGAGACATGAAAAACAAGATGGAGCTTTGACTGATTGGGTAGAGATAACTAATAGGCCACCGATCCCAAGCACTTGAGAACTGTATAATGACTGTTATAGCACAAGTTGTAGGTTGGTCAAAGCTTGACCCAACCACAAAACAAGTGCTACAACTTGGGAATCCTACACCCAATGTCACCTCGATGTAGGTCCCGCACTTCAAGGATGACTAGGTCACTCTAGGGAGGCGATATCGGTGACCCTATGGAGATGGAGCTGAAGATGGAGATAAGAGGAAGTGAAGCCCCTAGAGGTCAAGTCTAAGTGGGATGAAAGGTGGGAAAATATGCCTTGCAAGTCAAGTAATTGTTGCCCCATAGGTATAATACTTCTCTAGATATTTGTACCTTCCCAAGACACAAGAAAAGACACTTTACAATGATATATGTTAGTTGGATCAACAAGTTAATATTTATGTCCCTAATTTGCAGCAGTATATGACAATTTATATCAGCAAATAAAACATCTAAATCAACATACAAAGATCTAAACTAGTTAAGTAAATCAGCATCAAGATTAGCAATGAATATAGGCTAAAAAGTGGCACTTAAGAAGCAAGAGAAGATAGCTGTTGTAAATATGTATTCTCTACAGAAAATTGCAGCCTTATGGCTGTAGCATTGAATGGCATGTAGTAGAAAAATCAACCACACAAAAGTGCCAAGAACTATCCCAAAAGATGCACACTAGCTAGTAGAGTAAGTGAGGAAAATTAGAGAGCTAGTCTAGGGTTAGTTTAGGAGTTATGAGAGTGTTAGTGGCTAGGGTTATACATCCATAATGGCTGTAGTTTAAAGTTTATAACAAAAATTAGGGTATTGGGAGAAAGGGGATGCCCTAGTGGGGGAAGACTCCTCTCAATGAGGCAAATCAACTTCAAGCAATAAAACTTTCAAAATGTAAAAAATTACGTTTCCCAAGGCAATGATTTTATATCTCCAATGCAAAAAAAGTATGACTAGTGCCTTTACTATTGGGTTAATGGAGTCAAATAAACAAGAGCTATAGAAACTACCTCCTTAGGGGTGTAAGCCCTTTTACTTCCCAAGGCAATTTCTAGCCAGGGTTTAAGATAAGAGGGTGTATGCCCTTATACTTCTCTTAGCAAACCCTTGTATAATCAATGAGATGAAGCAATAAAATGATGAAGACTATTATGGGGGTGTATGCCCTTATACTTTCCACCTATCTCCTATAATAACAATACTTGAATTGAAAAAATGATAGCATAATAGTAAATGACCATACCAAGATCAAGAGAAATGCCAAGATAATCCACCACAAGAGCTAGAAAGCATCATCCAAAGATAACTCTAGACCTCCTCCATCAACCATTCATAAACATAGACATAAACAAGTGCACAAGAGATAAAAGAGCCAAGTGTGGCGCAAATTTCAGACCAAGTCCTCTCACAAGAGGGAGAGTTATGTTTAAAATGAGATCTTATGATCTCTATTTATACAAATGTCACCAAGGTGACTTATCCACAAATTCATGAGTAAAACACAAGATTATGGGTCAACAACCCTAATATTTCCCCCTCTCACAAAGTAATTCATTTGAAATTCTCTTTTTCACATAAGAAAACCCTAATTTTAGAAGGACGTCTCCGCTTTATGGGGTGTTTTTCCACTTTGAGGAAGTCAATGGTGTTGGAGAAGCATGGGTGTTGAGTTGAGAAAAATGTACAAATATTGTCCTCATTAATATGGTTTGTGATATATTCTTTGTTGACTTTTCGATTAATTTGAAGTAATTAGGAAAGAAAATGGTTAGAAAGTCTTTTAGAAATATTATTGAATGATATTAGATATTTTCTGAATTTTGGTTTGAATTGTTTTGATTTTATTGCAGAAATGGACAATTGTTGTTAAATCAAGATAGTTAAGAAAATCATGAATATGCATAGGCCATTGGAGATCGAAGAAATCAGGCACAAAACAATTTAAAGGAAGATTGACTCTTTATTTTGTAATCTTCATAAATAGTAAAAGCAATCCTGAGGATCTCTCGATCCTCAAGATAACTTAATTTACTTATTTCAATGTAATATATAAAGGATAGTGAACAATAGAGAGATAACCAAGGATTTTAACCAAACATTTGTATCTCTTAATTATTGACATTTTATACAACAATCAATTGTAAATGGTTTATCAGTTATGGAATTAATGAAAGCTTCAAGTATTTTGATCATCCTTCCGTACTGAGTTTTTAGTAGCAGTATGTTCTGAAGACCATGGGCCCAGTCGGAAGGAGTTACTGTCTCACCTGTAATCGTATCAATTCTGTTTTAGTTCTGTGATTTGAATTTCCTTGCAACAGTTAAGATAAATTTGTGAGTGTGTTGATTCTTTTAGGAATTGGTTATGCTATTCATTTACAGAGAATATATGTTTCATTTGAATATTATCGATTGTTGTTCCATTTCCAATTGCTGTTAGTTTATCGTTTGTGAATTCCTTTCATTTTTGCATTGACTGTTCTTTTCACATTTGTTGTTCCGTTTATCAAATTCACATTTATTGTTCCTTTCGTTTAATTCGCATTTGTTTTTCCTACTTAAACATTCAGTAATTCACTGTTCCTTTTTAGTAGGTTAAATAATCATTGAGAGATTGATTCATTAAGTGTTTTCGTAGTTTAAATTCCCGTTTCTTAGATAAATGAATTCGGTAAGTTGATTTATTCTTGGATTTGTGGTGTGTTCTTGTTCAGATTACAATTCTGTTGAGTGAGTTATTAGTTTCAGAAGTTTTTAATGAATGAGTGAAGAACTTGATTATTGCAGTAATTTAGATAGACTCAGATTTTCTTTAGCTGAATTATCTACACGATATAAACCTCTACGACTATCTGCATAGACTTTGCTGACATTCTTGAAGGAGAAGACAAATCCTCGGTTGATAAATTAATGTCATACTAAGGTTGTTTTGAGGACATCTTTAGAGCCCAACATTTTGGCGCCGTTGAAGGGGAGAATGTCAAAGATAGCATAGGTTGCATCTTTGGAGGATGAGGTCTTGAAAATGAAAGGTAAGAACCTATGTAGGCAACAAGTAAAATGCTTGTGCCAACACCTACCTTCAGCTGATACATAGAGGTTATATAAGTGCATAGAATTTGTGTCTGTGTGTATGACTAAGAAGAAAGAACCTGAAAAATTAAAGCCCCCACCAAAAACTACAAAAGCCCAAGGCCCGGTTCCCCCTGGAAGGAGCACTTTCATAGACGAAATCATCCAAAAAGATTAATCTCAAGCCTTAGTTGGACCTCGAAAAGGTTCTACCCGAATCCCTCAAGCAACAAATTCACCAACTACAACTCATGCTGAGATTCATAGCGGGACTGAAAAAGTTTCCAAAATACACATACTCCACATTCTCGTCCTTTAGATGAGGGAAATTCTTGTAATTTGAAAGAAGGAGAAGGGGAGACTAGTGGGATTGCTGAGGCAAACCCACCACCACATGAACCTGGATCTCCTGTGATTATGATAGGAGAAGAAAAACCTGAAATCCCAGACATAGGTAGCGCAATTAAATATCCTAAGGGACCAAGTAATCAACCACCCCGAATAGAACACCAAGACCAAGAAATCCCTGAAGGTTATTGGCACATTTTCAACCAAATGGCACAACAAAATCAGCCGCAACCTTAGACTTCCACTTTGGAATATCCTATAGTTGATCCAGTTGCTAATGCACCAATGAAATCCATTCCACTACATAATCTTCTGACCTTCAATGGATTGATCTCAGAAGATCCTGCCACGTTCTTATTTGAGTTTGATATAATGTGTAGAGGCTATGAATACACCTATGAACCCTAGAAACTAAATCTATTTCCTTCTACTTTGAAGGGAGCAACTTTACGATGGTTTATGGGATTAGGGGGAGGAACTATAAATTCATGGGATGAAATGAAACAAGCCTTCCTTATGAAATATCAAGATTGCTGTAGAACCAGGGATTTAAAGGATGAAATCTTTAAAATGACTGCAAGAGAAAATGAAACACTAGAAGAATATGTTGAAAGATTTCAATATAACCTACAAAGATCACCCTATGGTACATTACCAAGTGAGGTACTTAAAGTCACTCTTATAAAAGGTATGAAGGATGAATGGGTAGAAACATTGAATTTAATGGGAAAAGGTGATATTTATCAAGAAACATATGATGACATTGTCCAATTGTGTATTAGGTGTTCATGTGGTAATACATGAACCAGATCGGGAATACGAGCCCCCATCACCAGAAACAACAACATCACTAGTGGGAGTGTCACCCGAGCATACATTGGTAATCTTTTAGAAAATTTTAAAACTGACATTTTGAGTACTTTGACTACACAATTGGATGTTCTATAGGTCAAACAGAAACAAGAAGAAGCAGAACAATCGTTGGCCATATCTTGTCCACGATGTAGAAGGAAACATGGTTCGAGGGAGTGTCCCTTGAATGCAATTCAGACTTGCTCCATCTATGCCAAATACCATGCGATAGAGCAATGCCCATCACTCCCATGACTGAAATTTGTCTTTAAAGAAGCAGAAGAGGAAACATAAACAATATATCTGATGGTTCAGCATCGCCAGTGGCAAGCTTGACCCCCAAGTATGCTACAAGATCCTTCTTCTTTCTTTTATGGGAAGTATAATCAACAACATAATTTTGGAAATGCATGGCAGTGCCAACTATTTTCTAACCCCACCTGGAAGTCCCAACAATATCCTACTACACCCTGGGAAAATCAACCAATGGTTAATCCTACTTGGCCTAACCTGCAATACCCTACCCCATTTTGACAGAATTCAAATAATAACCCTTATCTTTCGCAGTGGACTAACACAGTTGCCCAAGCCCCATGGGATTGACCAATCAACCCATGGGAATGGCTCTTCAAGCTTAGACCACTTTAAAATCTCCACTTCAATTACCCCAAAATCCTCAACCTCAAATGTGCCCTCAATTACGACCTCAACCCAACTTGAATCTTAATAAAAGACCATTCCAACTCATGCAAATTGTCGATAATTTGGAGGGTGAAACCAACTCTGTAGGGTGCAACGAACTCTGGTTGAGATCAGGGCATGTAATTTCTCTTGAGGGAAGAAACATTCATCAAGAACAAGAGAATGAGAATGATATACAACCAACAATAAAACCATCAACTATGGTCATAACAAAAGAAGCAGAACAGGGGGAAAACACAGTCGAGCAACAAAATCTTGGTGAAGACATAATTTCTCCTCCCCCATTTCCTGATAGGATAATGATAGCAAAACCAATTGTATATCCTAAGTTTGATATCATCGGGGAACTAAATAATCTATGTGTTAAAATCCCACTCCTACAGGCTTTACAAGATATTCCTATTTATGCAAAAATAATCAAAGAATTGTATGGGAAGAATCCTAGAAAGAAAACTAAGAATCCATCAACTGTTCATGTGGTAGGAACTTTGTCCGTTCTTATTCTAGGCAAGCAGGAGCCAGTCAAATATACAGATCCAAGGAATCCCGTGGTAACGGTTCAGATACAAGGTTGTTCTTTTCCAAATACACCAGTGGATTTGGGGGAAGCCATCAATATTCTAACTACCGAGACCTGTAATATCTTGGGTATCACCTGCTTCGAACCTACTTCAACTATCTTGGAACTGGCTGATAGATCGGGGGTTAAACCAGTGGACACCTTACAAGACATAGAAATTTTGGTCGACTCCTGGGAATACCCAGTTGATTTTCTAATTATCAACCCAAGAAGTAGACTTGATGGAAACCCATTGATATTGGGATGACTGTGGCTAGCAACAATAGATGCATACATAGGATGTTGTACAGGCAACATGAAAATTGCTAGGGGAAGTGTTATCAAGAACCTTATCCTGTATCCTCCATCTAAACCAAGTCTTCATGTCATACATCAACAGTTGAAACCACCTAGATATCTAGAATAAAACCTACGATCTCCTCTCACACTGGAAGAATCTCTTGGGCTCAAAACCCAACTAGAAGATGATGTGATCAAAAACTTCATTAACAACCCAACAATTATAAGCAACCCAACATGTCAAATGCTAAAAGTTGTTTTAGATAATGAAGCACAGGGAGATCCTTTGGAATAATTGATGGAGCAACAGATTCCCACTACTATTGTCCATAACAACATTTCGGTTGAAATCGCACCAAGAGGATTTCTGAATATTAATGCCGATTTGAATGAGCAACAACAACAAAAATTGATTCAGATCCTTTCTAAATATCAACAACATTTTGCTTGGGAGTATCCCGACATGAAGGGAATTGATCCCCACTATGTACACATCATATGTATATTGAAAAATATTCCTGACCCATCCGACAACCCCAACGAAGATTAAACCCTCATCTCAGGGACATTGTCAAAGAAGAACTACAAAAACTGTTGGATGCAGATTTTATATATCCTATTTCATATAGCCAATGGGTCTCTCCACTAGTAATCATCCCTAAGAAGAATGGGAAGTGGTGAATCTATGTAGACTACATAGAACTCAATAAAGCTACCCAGAAGGACCACTTTCCCCTACCTTTTATTGATCAACTCATTGATACTTTAGGAGGGAAGCAATTTTTCTCCTTCCTAGATGGCTTTAGCAGTTATAATCAAATTCAGATTGCTCTGGAAGACCAACATAAAACTACATTTACATGTCCCTGGGGTACCTTCGCATATTGAGTATTTCCCTTTGGATTATGTAATGCTCCAGCTACATTCCAGAGAGATATTTTAAGCATATTTTCTGATTTGATTAATGAAGGACTTGAAGTTTACATGGACAATTTCACCCCTTATCGCACTGAATTTGATCAAGCTTTAAGCAATCTGGATAAGGTACTAGAACGATGCATTGCTACCAGACTATGTTTCAGTCACGAGAAATGTCATATGATGATGACTGAAGGTGTGGTACTAGAACACTATGTTTCTGTAGATGGAATCAAGGTAGACCCAACAAAAATATAGGTAATCTTTAATATGCCTACACCTCGTACACAAACTGAGGTACGTAGTTTCCTTGGCTGTGCATGAATATATCACAGATTCATAGAAAAATTTTCACGGATAACTGCACCTTTACATGATTTAACTGGTAATGTGGATTTTTAGTGGTCTGATAAGTGTGATGTTGTATTTGAAAATCTCAAAAGGATGGTTTCAACAACACTGGTGTTGAGAGGACCAAAATGGAAATTACCATTTCACATCTCTTCAGATGCATCGGATATCGCCATAGGCGCTGTCCTTGGACAGGAAGAAGACAAGAAACCTTATGTTATTTATTTTATTAGCAAACATATTACTCCTGCCGAATTAAATTACACAGTAACAGAAAAATAATTTTTAGCCGTTATACATGCTATTAATAAATTTCGCCACTATATAATAGGCTATCCAGTTATTCTGTATACTGATCATTCTGCTATCAAATATTTATCTAACAAACCAATTACTAATGGATGGGTTACTCGGTGGTTGTTGCTATTACAGGAATTCAACATCACCATTAAGGATTGGACCATGAGAGAGAATCTTGTTGCAGATTTCTTGTCTCACATACCCAAAACAGATAACTCTTTGATAGTTGAAGACCAATTTCCAGATGAACACTTGTTCGCTGTCACTATTAAGATGCATTTGTACACTGACGTGGCAAATTATCTGGTAGCTGGGAAACTACCAACACACCTGTCATCAAGAGAAAGGAAGTTAATCTTTCACCGCAGTGCACAATTCACCTAGATTGGTGGATATCTTTTCCACATAGGGTCTGATCTTTAGATCCGAAGATGTGTCAGAGATGATGAAATTTACGATGTCTTGAAGGTGGGTCATGATGAGCCCTGTGGAGGACATTTTGCAGACCGCATAACTAGACATAAGATTTTACAGATGGGCTACTATTGGCCCTCAATATTCAAATATGCAAAGAAGTATTTCTAGGCCTGCGGAAACTGTCAGAGGATGGGCCGACCAGGCCAAGCTGATGAAATTCCCCTACAATCACAAGTGGTGGCAGAACCTTTTGAGAGATGGGCACTGGATTTTTTTGTCCCCTTCAACCCAAAATCAAACTAGAAATCTTATATACTAGTTGCAACAAACTATATGAACAAGTGGGGAGAAGCAGTAGATTTTCCAAATGCAACTGAGGAAGCAGTCATTCAATTCCTCTTTGAATTATTTGTATGCTATGGATTACCCAGGGAAGTAATCACTGATGGAGGGTTGCAATTTACAACACATAAAATCTCATCCACTCTGCACAATTATCACATTAAACACAGAGTTACCTCCACATACTACCCATAGGAAAACAAACAAGTGGAAAGTGCCAATAAAGTATTGGAGGCAATCTTGACAAAAATAGTCTAAAAAAACCATCAAAATTGGGCAACCGAGCTTCCAAATGCCTTATGGGCCTATCGTACAACATGGCGTAACACTACTAACTACTCTCCTTATGACCTAGTCTTTGGCAAAGAACCTGTCTTTCCAATTGAATTTGAGATCAAGACTCTAAGAATGACCCAGGAGTTGGACTGGATCTTACCGAAGTACACACACAGCGTTACAACAATTCAATGAGTTAGATGAAGCACACTTGTTTTCCCTTCAGCGCACAACTGTTATTCAGTAGTAGAGAGCTAGCTGGCACGACAAACATATTAAGAAGATATCCTCCCAGAAAGGTGATTGGGTGCTTCTGTATGATTCCAAATTTCAGGATTTTTCCGGGAAATTGCAGACAAGGTGGTTGAGACTGTATGAAATCAATGAAGTTCATGATAATGACACTGTCACTTTATTTACCATCTATGGGTCTAGTTCTCCTTTTCTGGTAAATGGACATCGACTACGAATTTACAATCAACCACTTTCAAAAGAATCATGTTTCCAAGAAGTAAGTAATGATCCTACTGTTCATATTTTAGCTGGCTGGGAAGGTAACCCAACAACCTCGGTTCCGTGAAATTGTTGTCTTTCCAGCACCGTACATATTGTATATAGTTTTCTTTAAAAATTTGATTGAGTTTTTAGGTTTTTACTTTCTAGGAAAGTCAGTATAAAGAGATTTGGAGAATAAAAACTAGAAAAGATGACTGTAATGAATATAATTAACACTCTTTTATGTTCCTTATTCAAAATTCAAATTTCTCCTTTCTCACTTTGAAGAATCCATCGAATATAAACCTTGTTTTACACAAGAGATGAATATGCCATGTTCTTCAACAAAAAGTCGGGTGACTGCACTAAAACAATGCACAACTATAGTAAATAGAAAATGAATGCATGACACTAACAAACCATCCAATACTTCGATCATTGAATAAACCTACCCATAAAAATTAAATGAATTTAGTTGATGACTAATCAATCCTAGATTCGCTAAAAAAAAAATGTTTGCTGGAGGTATCCAGTTACTTAATTAGATGGTTGAAATTTGAACATCATCGTTGTCATTCATTTGAATGTAACAACTGTCATTCCTTTGTTGCAATTTTTGTTCCCTTTGCGGGTAGTATCGTTCATTTGAACGTAGCATATGTCATTCCCTTTGTTGCGATTGTTGTTCCCTTTGTGGGTAGTGTCGTTTATTTGAACGTAACAACTATCATTCCATTTGTTGCGATTGTTGTTCCCTTTGCGGGTAGCATCGTTCATTTGAACATAACAACTATCGTTCCCTTTGTTGCGATTGTTGTTCCCTTTGCGGGTAGTGTCATTCATTTGAACATAACAATTGTCATTTCCTTTGTTGAGATTTTCGTTCCCTTTTTGCGAGTCGTATCGTTCATTTGAATGTAACAACTGTCGTTCCCTTTGTCTTGATTTTTGTTCCTTTTTTTCGAGGAGTGTTGTTCATTCGAAAGAAACAACTGCTGTTCCTTTTTGCGGTTGTTCCTATTGTTGTTCCTTTCCTTTGAAAGTAACGATTTTTCACCAACAACATGTCCTTCTGATACGTTTAGCCACTCCTTTGGGTACGAACTTCACTAAATAATTTTCAACAACATTACTTTTAATCATCATGGTAACAATCTATCATTTTATTTTTGAGGAATATCTAACATACGTTATCAAATTGTTCATGGATTGGTTTTTCCGAATTGTCTTAATATTGTTCATAATCCTTAACCACCATAATTCATTTCTTTCCCCTATATATACATGTACTTGAATGATAATTTTCCTTCACATCATAATAAGGAGTCTAAGGCACATTTTTACTTGGCATTCTCACACTTCTTATGCCATCCCACACTTTTAAGGAGTAGATGAGCCTCCCTTAATAAAGGCCCCCCCCCCAAAAAAAAGGGAAATAATAATAAAATAAATAAAAATAAATAAAGAAAATAACCTTCTTCCAAAAAGGATAGGGGGTCTCATCATGAGCCAACCTACCACGATCATGAGAGATTAACATAAGTGACATTCCCACTATGGCTACCATGCCAGGGCAATGGACTTTGGCATTTAGCGTCAAAGGACAAGTGGTCTCATCATGAGTCGGCTTGTTCACTTAGGTTACAATCTAATGAGTGGCATTGTCGTTATCTGGCTACCAAACCATGATAGTGGCCTTTTTGGGAAAAGACTATTCAAACCATTTATTGAGGATACTGGCTCATATATGGGTTAAAAGACAACCCTGTCGAGGCTATGGATGCCTGCTGGTAGCAGTGGCTCTGCCTATGGTATGGAAGGTTTTTTTTTTTTATACGCTAAGTTTTTTTTGTGTTCCTAGACTTCCTTTCTTAAAAAAAGAGGCTATCATTCCAGTTATATTCAACACAAGGGAAAGTAAAAAAGTTATGGCATATTTATAAAATGTGAACAAATTTAGGCTACTTGGAATATTCTCCCTTAAACATATTTGAACATTGGTATTTGAACTTGTACTTCGCACAAAAGGTATGATTATCATTCATGCTTAACATTAAAATGATTTGAAATTTATTTATGGTCGTTCTCCCTGCGGCGACGACATAACAATTATCCCTCACTTGACTGGCCACCATCATTACGCTCACACATATCGATGGTCGAGGTCGACCTTTTCATTTATCAGGGGGAGGATATTCCACATGTTTATCGATAGACCATAATGATTACAATTAATGGGAAAATCGTATTTCTATATACCATTTATGTTCTGTAATTTTTACCATTTTTAGTAATATTTTCTCACAGGATGGTGTAACTAAGCTTGCAGTTGGGAACAATAGCTATGTTGACATGTTTAGAGAAGACATGGGTGACCCAAGCATCCGCCGCGAGCCCACATTGCTGCAAGTAACTGGCCAAGCAAGGGAAATTCTACACCATCTAGGGTGGACAAAATACTTCAACAGATTGTAGGGATTCGACATAAATGTCAGGCCAACATTTTTTCAAAACTTACAGGGGGGAGTCTCAGTAATTCGAGGCATACAAATTCTGGTTATTGATGCAATTATAGCTAAGGTAACAGGCCTCCCAAATGAAGGAACATAGTGGACTGAGAAATACACAACACTCAAGGAGGTTGTGGAGTCCTTTGCATAACCAGGAGAAGAATTCGACAAAAAGGGGAAAGGACTCAACCCCACTGCTCTCAGTGAACCATGGAGGGAGCTAGTAGGCATTGTTATCCCCGATTTCTAGGGATAACTAGGAGATCATGTCTCGATGCCCACAGGTCCTAGACATGGAGTACCGAGAGCAGGATTGACCTGAGCATGGCCCCAGAGGGCCCATCTTTCTTCTTCTTCGCCAGATTTGTCCTGTCAGCAGCAATAACTTCCATAACCATCGGCTTGGACTTGCATCAAAGAAGACTCTTGCTTCATGAGGTAATTGGTCCAGGTATCATGGTATGTGTCATGTTTGATCGTTATAACTTTCTTATATATGCATCAGGTTCCTTACATTTCTGATAACTGCTTGGATC